>WEIU01012300.1:11348-30092 GCA_013389925.1 Aegithalos caudatus | reverse complement strand
CACTCTACTCTGGAGGCTGCTGTCCCCATGAGGGAGCGGCCCTCACGCTGTGAGGAGGCGGCTCTGAGCAGCCCAGGGAGGGGTAAAGAAAGTATCCACTGACAGCACCCCCCACCCCCAATAAAGAGACATAGCATGAAATTAAGTCAGTGAAGAGAGAGTGAAAAGACTATTTGGGACAAAAGAGGAGGAGTGGCCTAAAGTGGCTGGACATTTCTGTAATTATGGAAATGGGCTATTTTTTTTTTTTCCTGTAACACATAGATGCTGTTTGGGGGGGGCATGCAAAGTGCTAGTAATAAGTGATATGAAGTTTTCGTACTCCTAAGGGAAACAAGAAAGAGAATCTTTGTGTTATACTAGAGGAGGCATCCTTAAAACAGTACCCCCAATAAGCAGCTTATGACCTATGTGGAGTGTTGGGCAAACTACTATAGGTAGGATCTTCTCAGTTTTTGCAAGAATTTTTTTTTTCAGGATGTTGCAGAAGTGTGGTCTCCATAAAACTCAGAGAGACCCCTTTCCTAAAAGAACTGATGAAAGATTATTTTTAAATGGTAACACTGACTGAAGTTGCAAGTTGTGTCTTTTTACATTGTGTATAGGAAAGTGTGAGGGGAATAAGGGGAGGAAGGATGTTTTTAAAGTTTCATTTAGTTGTTTCTTTTCCTCTTCTTCTTATTCCTTATTCTTAATCTGTGTGAATAAACTATCTTCTGTAATTTTAAAGTAAGCCTGTTTCGGTTTTTGAATTCTCCTAGTCATATATAAAAGAGCAAACAGTAGACCATCACATTATTGGTGCATTGGCTGGGAAATCTAACTAATTGGTGAATGTGAAACCTTTACAAAGTCCAAGACAGGTCACACACAATTTATAAATCTCCCTGAAAAATAATGCTGTTTTTGGAGGTGCATATATTTATTCAACAGCATGCAATTTGATGGCCTAATTTAGAAATTACTTCCTACAAATTGTCTTATTTTAAAAATAATTTGTATATATGCATTTTAAAGGCTTATTTACAGTAAGTACCATTATTAATAGATGTGTGGGATGATGTGCAGATCAGCCCCACATGTATCTCTCAGATTAGTGTAATTTTAAGATGTTTACATATTCCAAAATCCCCAAGATTTGGCCCAGTTGATATGGCTCTAACAAATGTAATTGGAATAAATGTTTTACAGATCAGAACAACTTTAGAACTATTCATCAGGTCTGTGCTCATAGTTAGGAAGCCTCCCTTCTAACATTTTAGGCTGTAGCACAGGAGTATTAAACAAGCACTGCCGTCAGAGATTAGCAGATTCCCTTAAACAGGTGAAACTTGATATACTAAACCCTGTAAAAGCATTTATTTTTGTCATGCTTAGAAAATAAAACTATGGCCTGCCTTGGCTGCCTTTCAGGTACCAAAATTCAAACCCCATTGCATGCACCCAGCTCACATTAAATGCAACGAGAGATGCAAGATATTGCCAACTCAGCCTTCACTAAGTGAAACACATAAACAAAAAAAAAGGGGGGGCGGGGGGGAAGGGGAAAAAAGTGCAGATTTTGCTACAGATTACACAGCAACAGAGCCAGAATTCAGACTCCAGAAACCTGACCACCTTCCCCACGTTTCTGGCTACATTCACTGTGGGGAATTAGGCCAAACCAGGGAAGAGGCAGTGACGTTGTTAAGAAAGTAAAATTGATTAGGAAGCAGTGACATAGTGGGTCAAAACCAGGCAAATTAGGAAGAGAAGAGAAGAGAAAGAAAATTTAGAGTAACAGATGAAGAACACTGAAGGCTACCATAAGAAAGGAAGTAAGGTGATGCAACAGCAAGTGTAAATAACAGGAAATGCTCTGATGAGAGGCATTTTTCAGACATGTTCAATAGCTGTCTAAATATTTTAAGTAAATACAGATGGTGTGCTTGCCTCTCATAGGTGCATTTACTATGGCATACAATGGCCTGGGTGGTAGGCTGATGTTCAGGGTAGCAAAACTCTTCTCTTTACACCTCATGCAGCCTAGCCCAGTAACATTTACAGCTTCTTCAAAAATACTGTCAGAGCACTTGGAAAAAACAAAAAGTCAGCTTTTATTATGCCCTCAGAGTTCAAAAAAGAAGAATTACTTTTAATTCCAATTAATTCTGTATAAAATCTATGTAAAGACTTGACCCTCACCACAAGGCAGACTTTCAAAACCACGCTGCTGAAGTTGCTGGCACTCACAGCACACAGCAAGCATAAGCCAGAAAGGGGCTGTGAATCTCCAAGAACTGGACACCTCATATCTGGGTGACAACCAACAGCTCACCAGTGGAGTCCAGCATAATCAACATGGCTCTGCTTCCTAGGGTAGTGAGGAACTCACAGCAGGACAAAGGAAGGCAATGCGGAAGACAGCAAGAATAGGTATGTCTAACCTTCTGAGCCCTATTTGTACTTTTTGAAATTACCAAACACTCCAATAAGATGAAAGACAAGGTGTTTTTCCTTGATACAGGCCTATTTTGCCTATGTCTGAACAAGGCCTGAACACATCCTTATCCTTAAAATACTAAAAGAATTCTCCACTTGCTTCAGATACAACCACCTCTCCACCAACCCCATCTTCCTGATTACCAGACTCTCGCCCTACATGGTTCTCTGAAATGCAAGCTGACACTTTCTTATCCCAAACTAGCATTTATAAAAGCCTCATTTTTAAAATCTGACTGTTGTGAAACTGCTGCTGAGAAAAAAAGGAGGCCTTGGTCTCAGCTGTTGTACCTATGCATCTGGTGGCACTGACAAAATTCAACCACCCCCAAAGGCCCCAGAACACATGGATCCACACAGCAGAGGGATGAATCCACTCCCACATCATGCAGCAATTCAACATCAGCACAAATCAGAAGAAAATTGCACACAGAAAAGGTTGCTTTGTTTTTTCATGCCTCTGTACTGAAGCCTTTTGCATTCCACTGCCCAGTGCTTGGAAGCAGCCATCAACTTTCATCACTTGACAACAACAGCCAGCTAAGAGATCCATATCCCTGAGGGGTTGTGTCTCCCAAGGAAGCTGAAAGATGTAGAGAATGGGCATCATGAGCTCCGGCCACAGATCTGCTCAATGTGGTAGATATCCTTGGGACAGTCAGCAGACAAGACAAGAGGTGCATCCTCTGTTATCACAACATCATCCTCAATGCGCACACCAATGCCACGAAACCTTTCTGGAGCACTTGCATCATCCTCAGGGATATAAATTCCTGAAAGAAGAAAGGGAATTAAAACACAACACTCTCCAGAACACCACCTTTCCCTTAGTGTACCACCAGGAGAGCAGGGTTGGACTTTCAGCCACATAACATGTTTGATCCTGAGAATTTTTAATATGGCAAGTTACTCACTTTCCTCTCATTCATGGGTGTTGGTGGGCAAAGAAAGGAAAGTGTCCCTCTGTGCCTACAGATATCACCACATTAATAAAAACTTCCATAATTACACCTGGCCTTTTCATACTTCTTGCTGTCAGTGTTACATTCACAGTGATGACTTTAACAATGTTCCGAATAGAGAGAGAGAAGAGGCACACATTAAATATAAGTTTCCATCTGACAGCTCCAAATCTAGTGACAAGGAGAAAGAAAGATTTCTCACAGTATGCCTAATTTGCAAAGCTAATTGTGAATCCCTGTAATTGCAGACGGCAATGCTTGAGATACTACCAGTGACTGGAAGAAGTTCAGTGGCAGGAACACAGAACGCAGCACAAGTGAATCGACCCTGATTTCTGCACTGCAGTTCACCTATGCTGCACAGCTTAGCTCTACACTACTCTGCTTCCTGAGTTTACTCCCACTACATGTTACCTTGGCTACGTTTGGGAAGGAAATAGAGTTTTCTAATACTGTAATGACTTTGGGAGGGGAATAACTTAAGGCTTTCCAATACTGCTATAGTTTCCAGCTTCACCAGAAAGATCTGAATGCTTTGGTCTGCAGGAACAGCTAATTATTGAAAGGAAATACTGTTACCCTCAGTGTTGCATGTTTTTGTCCAGCACTGAATGCTTTTACCTGGTTCAATGGTTATCACCATGCCTGGCTGGAATGGGAGTGATCGGGATATATCTGGGGTATCGTGAACATCCATGCCCAAGTAATGGCCCACATGATGAGGGCAGTACTTTCGAACAGCCTAAGAGAAGACAGAGCAAGTGTCACAGCAGCAGTGAAACACACCCCAACTTGTTCCAACAGAAAAGATAGAGAAGAGAGACAGAATAGTTATGTGCTAAATGAGCAATCTTACTGTCATGCCTAGGTCACCAGGGCCTGCCTTCTATTTACTAGAACTGGATGGCCCTTAAAACCTGCCAGTGCCAGGTGCCTATAATGAGCAGACCGCCTTTTGCCTGCACTGAGAAGAACAGCCCAAACCCATCACCATCTTAGCATGTCAGGCGAGACGTCAATTTGCAAATTGCTGAGCTTTGCTGCCCCAACCCTTTCCATCCCTTAAACATCCAAGCCCTGCACGACTCCCATCAGCAGACCTTCACAACTGACAGCAGCAGATACACCTGCTCTGAAAGTGGTCTCCTACATACAAGACAGTGAATGCTGTGCCCGTTTCATTCAGTAGCTAAACCATGATTTTAATTCACCTCTACAAAGCACGGACACTGCCTCCCCCCTGCACCATCCTAATTTCCCTCCCTCCAAAGCAGGAATCAGCGAGAACTCCCTGCTCCACACTCCTCATTCCCAGGGGACTGAGCTGCAGGCGGTGCTCTCATTTGGCTGTGCTTCCATCTGCCGGAAGAATCCAGCACAGCACCCTTTGTCCGCAGGCGGCAGCCAGGGCTGCCATGGCATTGCTGCCTAAATCCGACAGGAACCTGTCCAGCTGCCAAAAGCCATAGTGCCATCACCTGGTTCTGCCATCTTTGCAGTATTTGCATCAGCAATTATGCAGCTCTGCAGTGAGAGTGACTGGATAAACTCTAACTGCAAACCAATCCTATTTATCTGCAAGTTCAGCTCTAAGGCAAACTAGTTTCCCAGTCTTGCTCACCAGGTAGGTCTGTGAATGACAGTACTGACAAAAATGGTGTAGAAGAGGCAGCAGGTGGAATGACTGGGATGATGGAATGACTGCTGCATCTTTTGGTGGCACTGCAGATTTATGCAATGTTAAACAGACCACAAAAGTATGAATGCAGTCAACCCTGGACCTAAAATCTTGTGTTAGCACCCATGTGCCCATAGTTTCCTTCAGACTGTGCTCTAAAGCTGTTTCTGCCCTGGCAAGTAGTGCAGAGCAATGGGAATGGAGCTGCAGAGTAAAACAGCAAGAGCCAGAGAACAAATATTCACACCATGTGCATATAAAAATGGGGATTGCTTCAGACTAAATTGTGCTCCAGAAGTGGTCAATCACATCTTGGAGTTCAGCCCTGTCTGAGAAATTCATTCCTGTGCTGAGACCAGCCCGCAACATGAATTAAAGCATCGTGTAGTGTTGGGGAAGATGAAGCAGGGAAGCCTGACAAATATGATTGCTTGGCAAAGGATTATAAGAATATACAATCTATAAGCAAAATAGAGATGCAAGCCAGCTTTGAGATATAAGAAGCCAAGTTACTGTGCGACAGGAAGACAAAGATTAAGTAAACTGAAGGCAAGACTGAGCAATTCCTTAGTAGACAAAGGGATACCAAGGGGGAGGGGCCCTGCCAAGATGGCAGGAAAAAGGGTTTAGAAATTAGCTTTTGGGGGTTTGGAATGTAGCAAGGTATGGTAATGTAGTAGTTCTTATAGGCTGCACGTAAATTCTATAGGACCTGCGTTTTGTATGGGTTGGTTACTGTAAATTAGAATATTCAACACAGAAGATAAAATGTATTGTAACAGGAAATTCCCTCTCTTTTGGGCATGCTTCAAGCCGTGGCTGGCAGCTTTAAGCAAAAGCTCTTGCACCCCATGACCCATGGAATAAACCACATGTTCCAAGAGCTGCCCTGGACCTGCAGAATTCTCTCTCAACCCTGGCCCTCCCGTTCTTACAGTGTAGCAGCACTTAGAAGAGACATCCTGAAACCCACATTCCTGACCCAAATAAAAGCCCTAAAACTACCCAAGGATAAAACAATCAGGATTAATAGGAGTAAACAGGGATAAACTAGAGTAAAAAACTTGAAGTACCTTGAAGAAATGGCTGTCAGTGATGCTGCTTTCCAAGATACTCAAGTCTTTCAGTTTCTGTCCAATAAGGCTCAGCATGAGGCTGTAGATATTTTCCAGACTCATGCCAGGGGAGCAGAGGCTCAAGCAGGACTTTTGGATATCCAGGACAGCTTGATACAGTTCTGCTTGGGGTTTGGTGAACCTGGAGGCCATTGAGTAAAGGAATATCTCACAACTAAATCTCTGTTTCCAAGAGAAACAGAGGTTCTATCCCCAAAACCTATTTTGGGGACAGATTCAGTTCAAGAATGGAGAAGGGGAAAAACAGAAAGCAAAGCAACTGTTCCATTGTATCAAAGGCCACACCAGCAAATTCACAACTGGCAGAGCTATGTACACATTAACTGAAGCTCCTGTTTTCTTACACACAACTGGAGTCAGCCACAGCTGAATGTGTAAAAGCAGTCTCTGCACTTTAAGCATGCTGTAATAGCTGAAAATAGCAATAATCACACATATTCATGCAGTAATTAATAAAACAGTGGGGGATACAGCTGAACAATTACTTTATATGATTTGATTACTCTGAAGCACCACAGAATGGGACATGGTAAAACTATGATTAAACACACACTCAATCCATCAATTACTTAAGAACTTATCAAAATTCTTAAAAAAACTTATTGCAGCATACTTTCCATTGACAGGCCAGGTACGTGTGATGTCACTCACATAGCAGGAAAATTCACATCCACCATCCAGCAAAACCAATTCACCATCCTAGAGAATAACAGGAAAGAATGCTCTGTGGTCAGTACAGCTATTAATTGACTTTTCTCTCTGAGAGCAGGAAGGGATGTTATTCTTCTGTTTTCATAATGCAGCTGCAGAAATATGAATTCCTTTTGCAGAATAATATCCCAGGTACTACAGTTTATAAATAGGCTATTCCAGTTGGATTGCTTCTCTGCAAGATAGTCTCTATTATGCTTATCTCCTGTCTGAACTTTTAAGATGAAGATTTTGGAGTAAAAAAAAGGCATTTACCTTGAACTATTCTGCTCTCTGAAACATGAGTCCTATTCACACCTGGATTGCTTACTCCAGCAAATTATGCCTATGACTACTTTCATTAGAAGTTCTCAGCTATAGTGACTGAGACAAAGGGGGTTTGCACTAAAAGCATAGGATTTCTGAGCTCCCCACAGGATCACTGACAGCTACAAGTTCACCCTTGTCATAGGATGGGAGGACCCAGCAAAATCACTTTGTATCACAAAATTGGACAGTGTATCACTGCTGCAAATGCACTGGTGAATAGTTTGTTCAACCTTCTCTTTCTCTTCTAGAGCTTTCTTGACTGTTTTAACCTATTTTTCTGGATCTATCTGGTGATGAAGAAAAAATGTTTGGAGATGTTGTTGGGGGCTGGTTCAAAACCAGGACAGATGTGAATCTCCAATTCACTTCAGCAAAACTGTTCCATTTCAATGATTATACATCTTCCAAAAAGTCACACAGAAGAAAGACAAAAGGCCAGGAACAAAACCACTGCCTTGCTTTCCCTCCTTCAAAGGGCTAACAACAAAAAGAACAGTAAGATGTTTAAAAACTTTGGCTTAAATTTCTATAGATTTACACTAGATGTAGAGATTCATTCCACAGGTCCATGACTGTGTCAGCAGACATGATGCAGAATGACAAGGCATAATTGCAGCATATTAAGGGAAAGAATAAAGCAGGAGAATTTCACTGCTTCCACTGCTAGCTGCTATCATTGTGTACAGTTAAGTGACGCAGACACACAGCAGATAAACCAGCAGTGAGCAGATCTCACTATCCCACTGAACAGACAGACCATTAGCTATCCATTTAAATTGCACTTTTTAACTTTTTCAGCATAGCTGGTTGAATTCTTCAATGCAAATCTGAAATTACAACACTTGCTATCTTCCAAGCAATTAAAGAAGCTAAGCAATTTATTGACTAAGTGAATTCAGCCTGTGATTTGATTATCCAGTAAATGCCTTAAGCTGTGCTTGTCCTCTTTCTTTAAAGCAGAGCCCTCTAAGTAAAAGACTGAATGAAACACTCAGATCCCTCCCAATTAGACACTTTATTAGCTTATTGGAAACAAGATTTAGAGGAAGCAGCACACAAAGGAAAAGTTTATGGGTTTAACCTCCTACTTAATAGTTTTGGAAAAAAACAAGTTACAGTTATTTAACAGAACAACTTTAACATAAGCAACTGGAGTTACAGCAGCACGCCTGACCTTGGATGACAGAACAACAAAGGAGGCCAAAAGCAGCCTGTAATATCTTTTGTACATTTGTCTCTGCAGATCATTTCAAGGTCTGCTAGCATGCCAGCTTCAAGAAAAAACAATGAGAGTGGGAAAGTTTCATCCTGCATTAAGACAGAGGAAAAATATGCTCCTCTGAAAAGTAAACAATGAACAGAGCAGTGTGGGAATATTGCCCCTGAAAATACTTATCTGAACCTAAAGACCTATTGTCAGGAAAGCTGGAGAGGCTTCAGTTCAATGAGAATCTTCAAGACAAATCACATCTTCCACCTCTTGACATTTAATGCTGATCCATTCCCTGCTTGTTCCCCCTCCCTGTTTTGTTGGGCTACATGGAACCAAAAGGCTTTTCAGCTTTATCAGAGCAGGAATGCACTTTGCCCTTATATTGCAAAGCAAGGCCAAAGAATGCAAGTGACAGCAGAAGATCCCCACCTTTGCTCTACCTGTGACAGTGGCTTCCCTTTTTTGTGAGGTGCCAGCCTTGCAAGCTGCTGTGAGAGCAGACATGTCCCCTAAATGATCTGCAACCTTGTTTGCAAGTCCTTGCACTGTTCAGAAAATACTGCAACAAGAACTAAGAGGAAAGAAAGACAAGTTGAATCTGCCACTGACAGTAAAATTAACCAGAGCAGGATTCTTTTCCCTTGCTCACTTAAAAAATATGTGTTTAAGTGGTTTGATTTGTTCAGTCAAAACAAGCAGCAACTAGGGAACATATATTTGTGTCACAGCATATCAAGTTAGCAGATAGCACAAGGGTTACCTTGATGACCTGGTTATTCTTCACGTAGTGCAAAGTGTTTGATCTGTTGCCACCAGCAACAACAGGGGGATATGCCAAAATGTCAGCACCACGAGCCCGGCACTCAAACTCGAACTGTAGCAAGCAATATGGAGAAGAGAAAACCATTAGTGCTGTTTCAGGTGATTAACTGCCCATGAACCATAATAATTCTTCTCCTACAATTGTTTTCTCAATTTGTACAATACAAAGTGAAACTGGAAAGTGAGTTAACTAAATGAAAGCAGTCTTAAATATTTTTTAAGAACTCTGGAGAAAAAACATACAGAACCATCCACTTTTTCAGGAGTTTTTCAAGGCTTTACCGGGTCTCCAAGAAGCTCTTTCTAGTACAAGCATTTGTGAATGTCTCAAACATTCACTACATCATAATACATCCAATTGAGGATTTTTTCTTATATAAACTAATACTCTTATTTGCCATATGATTTTGTGAATTTTCAAAGATCCTATATGTCAGCATGACAACAGTCATGGTTTGTTTCTGTCTTTTAAAATTGCAAAATACCAGCATATTTACAGCAGTATCAATTTTTCATGACTGTTGAACTAAGAAGGTTTGAAAGCATGCACTAACTTGATGTCTGAGGGGAAAGAAGAAAAAAGCACCATAAGCCTCATGATCTTTAGATGAAGCTGATGAAAACATGGAAATGAATAAATTTACATCTCTAAAGTCCCTCAACATATTAATAGCATGTGTCATCTATGGTTACCAAAATCACATGCAACAGAACACTCCAGGATGCCTCCATGGAGCAAAGGCTTTACAATCCTGGTCTGGACTAAAAAACTGATCTGTAAAATATACTTTAGTTTTTTCAGCTCAGCGCTGCCAGTGCCATGTCAGCACAGGCCCATCCATGTCATAACAGAGGGTCAAATCCTGCTGATGTTTCTTGAACTGGCATCTCACTGCAAATCCTTACAGAGTTCCTTACCAAATGTGCAGGCCAATTAGTCCTTATTTTGTAACTGAGAGGCATCTAAACTGCTTCAAGATGGCTGGGGTAATCTGATGTAGTAAGAGGCTGGAGGCAAGAGAAGCAGGCTTTACAAACAGGTGCTCTAACTTCCTAGGTTTTGTACAACAGACCTGTATTATGGAACACAGTAATAACTTTACCTCCAACTGTTTAGCAGGTTTTGCATTTCAACATAGTACGAAAAGACATCAACAGAGAGAAACTTAGACAAATGCTACACTCCTTAAATAAGGATACAGGAAGTACAGCTGAAGAATTCCTCACACTGACTCTTATATGTTATAAATGCATATTATGGAGTTGGCTTTTCACAAATATTGAGATGAATGCCATATGTTTAATGTGGGAAGGTTGTACTATATTTTCTTTTATTAATAGAGTTTAGAAATGTGATTAATGTATATTTTTTGATTATAACATAGTGTGTTAACAGTAAAGACTGGAGGGTTGTTTGTTTGTTTTTTGTTTGTGGTTTTGTTTGTTTGGTAACATCTAAACTGGCCAAACCAGAAGATAGGGGGAGTCATCCTGCATTCCTGCATGGAGATTGCTGACCAGAAGCTATTGATCCTCTGTTATCAAGTACCTTATCCAAATGGAGATGACCAAAACCTCCAAGAGAAGAATTTATGGGACCTATGATATCAGACGGAGTGGAGGCACCCCAGATGAATCTACCAGATAAAATGATTAGGGTGAGTTGAAACTGAACAAAGAAAATCATACCCCAAAGAAATGTTTGAATCATGCTTTAGGGTGTATTGAATATGTAACACAGAGATCCTTAAAACAAAGGGTCTGGAGAGGTAAAATGTGCTGACCGGCTTGCTGCCAGGCACCTTCGGCCAAGAAACCGTTTTTGCTTTATTTTCTGTCTTGTAATTGTCTGTTTTTAAATTTTTTTATTAAACTTATACATTTTTCTAAGAAAGTGAACATCATTTTTCATATTATGCATGTCCAAGGAACCACAAGAGTTTGGCGAATAAATGTGCTATGTGGGAGACACATGATAAAAGAGATCTGATATTTCTGGTTTCCTGGAAGGATAACCAACATCCAGTCCTTCTATCTCACTTCCAGCTAAAAAGTACTCACCTTTGCATGCAGAAAGGCCTCATCCACGAGGGATTTACTGGCAAATATCGTCTCTGTGAAAGCCTATGAAAAAGAAGGGATTTTCAGTTAGCAAAGCATCCTGAACTGGTTGTTTTTTTCCACTGATTGTCTCTTGAAGAAGGCCCAAAATCAGCTGGCCCAGAACCAAGGTGTTTCACCAACTTCTTTGGTGAAAGTACTGTCAAGACTAGAATCAATTAAGATCTATACCCTAAGAAACAGCATTTAGGGGATGATTGACTCTAGTTTTTGGGAAGAAAAAAAAAAAAAAAGAAAAAAAAAAGATTAATTAGATGATTGCGGCTGATCCCATGGCTTGGCATTTTAGAAGCTGGTTCACTTAGATTTTCTCAGGTATAATAGGATTGCCTTATGCAGCTGTTCCTTCAAAGGACAACCTGTGTCTCTTTTGTCTACTTGGCTATCTATTTTAATAATATTTACAAATCTGAGCTACCTGTCAGATTTGTTTAGAAGTGGCCAATGAGTTCAAAAGGTACTTGAGGGTAAAGGGGGAATGCAGACACATACATAGGAAACATCTTCATAAAAATCCTGTTTCCTCAAAATAAACAGAAAAGATGGGAAAGAAAATTACTTTGGAAAGCAGAGAGGAAGCTGGAAAGGCTGTGAAAAGGCTAGCCTTTGCTTTTAAACAAAGTCTAACAGACGCTGGCTTTTCTTCATTGGAGTTATGCTAATTGAAAGAATCTGCTAGTCCAAGCTGTCTTGCTGTTTCTCTTTGTCCTGTGGAGGGAGCTAAGCCCAGCCAGAGGCTGAGACAGAGCAGTTCAGTAACAGATTAGACCAAAGCTCTCCTTCCAACTCATGTTACCTCCTCAAGGGACTGCACTGGTTCATTAGGAGCACACACAACCCCATTACCTCTGCTGTCACCCGGCCAGCTATCTTCAGCCTCTCAATCTCTGCAGGGGATTTGATCAGACGAAGGTTTTGCACGAGATGTCGAATGCCCTGGATGCGGTTTTTGCTCCGAGCTTTTACCTCAGCCAGGGGCTGCATGTAGTCAGAGTGCAGCTCTGCATGCACTGGCTTTCTCAAGTCATACCAAACCATGTTTGACTCACCTGGAATACAAAACAGAAGCTGTCACAGACTAAAATAAATGCAGAAATGTCCTTCCCATACTAATTAACTCCTCCTAAACGAGATCCATTGCTGTATTTGAGAAAAATAATTTTCTCTGAATCTACTTTGACAGACTATACAAACACTTTCACTGTCAGAGTACCCGCAATCTTTCTAAGTTTGGAAGATTACCAAATCTTAGCATATTGATTTGACAAATCCCCACTTCTGGGCAAATAATGGGGTATACAACCATCACTGAATACATGCATCTGGCTCAGATCCATTCAGAATTCACGTGTCAAAGTTGTACTTGTGTAAGCTAGGCAGCCATCACATCACAGTGCACCTTCTGAATTGTTCTCCCATTTAGCCTGTCCATGCTGACAACTGAAAGCAATTTACCTTTTTGCATGGAATCAAGATCTTTATCAACAACACCTAAGGACACTTGGGGAAACAACTGCTTATTTCAGCCATTTCAAGATGAGCTTACTGAGAACAAACACATTTACTCGAAGTGGAAGTTTATTCAGAACATCAGTTAGCACCAACATTCTTCTCCAGAGAATATTTTAAATGCAAATGAGTAGAAAAGCCATGGTGAGTCACTGCTGATGTCCACCCACACCCTCCTTCTTTGGTGACAGTAACCATTAGCAGATGCTTACAAAAAGTGTCCAAGAAACTGTGCATTCATTAAAGAGTATTGCCCTTAGCTGATTCACTGCTTTTCATGGACCTCTCCCCCACAGAATTGTAATACTTCTGACTTCATTTTAATTTTGATATTCCCAATTTCCATGAATGATCTACAACTTAAGAGGTGCTAAACCCTGCCATGTGACAATTTAATCCACTGTTCCGTTTTGTTTTTAAATTAAGAAAGCGAGCAATTAATCAGTCATCCTCTGTGCTTTCCTCAACTATACACATCTCATACCTTGGCTTGTTTTCTCTTTTTTAAGATGAGTAGGTTTGTTCAGCATGTATCTCATACACATTTCATGCTTTCTTTGATCATCCTTTGCCCGGTGACTAACCTATTTTCAAGACATCCTTTTTTGAAATAAAGTAACTGATTCCAAGATGGTATTTAATACTCCAATATTCTCTCCCCCTAGTTGTGTGACCCTTTCAAAGTCACACTTGCCTTTATTATATTGTCATGAACCTTCTTCAGCTTTATTTTACAATGCATTTAAGTTCCCCCTGGATTATAAGTATTGAGGCTACATGGTGATGTGAGATGCAGAAGAGTATTTCTAAAGGACAGCAATGCTTGTATTTCAGGAGCAAGTCATCATCTAGCTAAATGTGAGTGGACTAACAAGCTCCCTGTGTGGATTGCTTTCCAAGTCTACCATACGTAAAAAGCCTTCAAGTTTCCTACACATCATCTGTTTCTGGCTCTGTCAGCAGAGATATGACTAAAACAGGAATACAGCCTTGTTTATCCTGTTCCTTAGTATTTCACAGATATGCAAACTGGCATTCACACGGATACACAAAAAAGTGAGAAATTTTCAAAACTACATATCCATCGGTAGCCCTCAAAGAGCTAACACAAACTTCCAACTGCCTTTGCCACAGCCATACTCCCTGCCCGTCCCCAAGTTCATTTTAGTCTCAAAGTGATGTCACAAACCACCTCCCAAACCTGTACCATTAAGACTCTGCAGACCACATCTCATCTTATTCCCCCTCTATTTTTTGTTACCTTTCAGCTTGGCCACCAAGTGCCTGAACTCCTCAGTGGTGTAAGCTTCATCTACTCCTGTGAGAGCAATTGCCCCATCTGGGCCTGACCTGGGCCCATCCCACAGCTCTCGATTTGCATCTCTCCTGGGCACAAAAAGTATGGATTTGTGAGACGGCAGTGCTTTGCCAGGAATGCTCTGCAGCACCAGGATGCTGTCAGGCTCCTGAAACCCACAGAGGTACAGAAAATTAGTGTCCTGGTGGAAAACATAGGGAATGTCATTGCTCATGTAGTATGTGGGGTTGGACAGCAGAATCACTGTGTGGTCCAAACCATCCCAGCCTTGGGCTTCCTTCTGGATCAACACCATCAGTTTGTGTCGGCGAAGAGCATATTCCACCTGTGACAATCCTGGGGTTACCTCTCCTGTGAATACAGAACAAATCAAAAGGAGAAATTTAAGCCACTAAGGGTATTTTACTAGTCACATGCCTGATTCCTGCCTACTCCTTGATGCCTTATATGTGCATGGCTCCTTTGTAATCCCTCACAAGCCTTTCCCTTGCTCTTCTTCAGTTTCCATCCCTTCAGCACATTCTCATTCAGGCTGCTTCTCTGTCATGCAAAGACAGACATTGGTTTTAACCAACTGGATGCTGTGTTATATATTTCTGTGCAAAGGCAGAAATCACAAAACCTGGTAGATTTAAACAAACATCCATATGTTTGCAGAGAACATTATTAAAAAAAGGGGAAGGGGCAAGGCAAACTGAACTTTGACTGCTAAAAACTGACAGGTTTTACAGCATGGACATTGAACAGAAGATTGTCTCCTGAAGTTAAGCATTAATTTCCTCAGATAAAGCTAGAATGTTTGTTCAAACACACACAAAGTCAACTCATATAGTGACTATTTCTAATCCACAAGGTGCAGATTGAGTGTCAGAGATTCAGGGATATCAGGTAGAAGAACAGAGGCTGCAGAGTCTAACCAATCAGTAGATTCCAGGCAGAAACAAACCACAGACTACAGGCTGCCATCAGATTGCTGTTAAGGGAAGGGATCTTCTCCAGGGCATATATAGCATTTCTCAGTGTTGAACAATTCAATTTTTTCTAAAGTTAAATACTGTATTTCTAATAACACTAATTAAGCAAATGATCTTGCAGATGAAGTACTCTTTCAACCCCTCCAGTCTCAAAAGACATGAAGTACACCAATCAAGATACTCACCAAAACAAGACTGAAGTTCAAAGGACAACCAGCAACAGCCAAAGTATGTATATTTAAAATTACGAGACTCCCTAATTATAATCTAAATTAATATAAGAGCTTTAATCAGTATTTGGCTAATACCCTCTTTTAACACAGGTTGAATTTTGATACCGTTTGTTTACGTTCCACTTTCATAAACTTTTCGTCCTCTTTCATGTATTACACAGTGACAATTCTAGAACAAAAACTGACACTTGACTTGTACTGCAAGTGGATTCTTGCATAAGTGCAGTGGGAGGGTAAAGTTTTATTTGTATTAATTTTTACACCTTTTCAATCATATCCTAATTACCTATTAGATGTAAAAGTCTTTAAAAATAATTAAACAAACCCAAAAAACTCACCATATTTCTTTTACTCTGTAAATGTAGAAATGACAGAGAACACAGAAACTGTTTTAATGCAATCTGGCCTCACATGTCATACTGCAAATTTCCTATGTTCCACTGCATTCCAGTCAGCTTTTTAACTGCCACAATCCACTGAATTTCAGAGGCTGCAACAGGGTGAAACATGGGACCCCAGCTGTCTTCCAGCTGTGAGGCCTGGAAATTCTCTTTGCATTAAAGATATTTGCTTTTTAAAACAATAATTGTAATAAAACAATGACATATTATTTTAAGGAAACCACCTCTACCTTTTTAAATGGAAAAAATACCTTGGACAGCTAGAATTCACTTTTAGTCCTTCGGCTGCACTTTAAGGAGTCACCTCATTTATTGTGAGTTGTCAATGAGTGCCCTAAGCAACCTGATTTAATGCTGAAGTTAGTTCAGCTTTAAGCACAGGTGGACCTGTTAACTGTGTGAGGTTCCTTCTGACCTGAATTATTCTAAAATGTAATACAGTAGTGTATATACACACACACATATTCATCTGTTCTCCCTTTTATACTCACCTATGGAAAAACACATTTTCCTGAACATATTCTTGAATATATTTTTGCTGCCATTTTTTGTTTGTTTGTTTTTTAGATTTAATTGTGGCCATCTTATTCCTATGTGCCCATTTTAATGAATCTCAAAAAAATGCACAACCTCAGCTTCTATTACTACTGTCTAACTTCATAGTCACAAGTTTCTTTTTCTCCTTTTCCTCATATTGAATACTCCTCTGAGGAGGGCACATTCTTAAGACAAGTGGTGCCCATCTATCAATGTCCCTCCTAGTTCGCCTTTGCTGAACTGCACCTTTGTTTTGTGACTCACAAGACATGATTCTAACAGTTTAGCTTGTACAAAAGTCTCCCTCTTAATAAAAACCATATTTATTTGCAGGACAACAAGCCCACAAAATGCCACTACCACAAAAGATCTGCAGCACCCAAGTAAACAACCCTGAGTACTTCATGAGAAAAAAGAAGCTATGAAAGCCATCACATGTGAAGCCTATTTTTGGAATCAGTATTATCTCAGACAAGGAAATTAGCTACTAAATATAATTACTGGCGAATGAAGGTAGTCATTAACAGCTGAAACCACAGACAACTCTATGATGCAGCAAATCAATACATTCAGATAAACAGAGACAAGAAAATATCGATGACTGGCTCATGCAGGGCCAAAATCTCACCTGGTTTAAGCAGATGTGGGTGTGTGAAGGGGCTGGGCTGGCCCAAATACCGTTTTGGAATCTTCTTCTGCTGGGCAGGCTGGATAGAAGATCTTCGGAGACCACATGACTTGCAAACTTGAGGAAAAGAAACATACCATGTCAAGGTAAAAAAAAACCCAAAACTTTCCAGTTAGGAAACTGCAGAACCGTAGTCTAGTCATCAGACTCTTAGCAGCATTCCTTCACTTATATGACAAAAATATCCCTCCTTAACTTTGCCATTTGCTGTGCATCACAATGGTTTATGAAACAATATGCACACAACTCAAATGACAACCAAATATTCATGGAACACATAGAAAGAAGCAAACATACACTAAATCTGACAATCCAGCAACAAAACCCAGGAAGTTCTGTTGGTTTGCACATCCCAATTCATACAACTGGTGTTCACAAAGCACTCAGCACTCCCCTTGCTTCCCTCAAACACCACAGGCCTCCAAGCACCACAGCTGTGTATTGTCTCTTCTTCACTATGCCTTCAAAAAATTTCTCTCATCTGCAACAATTATAAAGTTTTCTTCAAGGCCTTTCCAGCTGTTTTTTACTAATAATGGTACAAAGAAACCATCAAATAACACTGGTTTATACAGGAACATGATTTTCTTTTCCTGTCTGGAGGATAACCAAGAGTCCCTCTTTAAGTATTGACTTTCCATGGCAACAGCCTTAGCTAAACTGAATAGTTACTGAATCCCACTTCCAAACTCACATACAGCCAAAGCAGGTAAGTTTTAAAGACAACTACAAGTATGTATCTGTGAGCTGGGAATGGGCACAATGAGACAAAATGTAAAATTAAAATGAATTATCAGAAATTTTAGAATTCTCAGTTACAGCCTTTTGCAACTGAAGAAGTGCTTGTGCCTGAATACAAATCATCCAGACCTGTAGGAGGGTGAGGGTAGTCATAAGGTAAACATCCATTTTATGTTTTGGCAAGTGGTTGCTCTTTATGTTACTTACCATGTGCCTACTAGAAAAACAATTTGTGTTGCCATTCTTAGAACAAATACTATTAACTCTTCACCAGCATAAGCAAGGAATAATACCAGCAAAACATTTGCCTTTCAGATAGCTGAGACTCCCAGGCTTACAGCAAAACATACAGACCATGGTTTGCTGTGGGAACCAGCATGATTAGCTTGTAATTGAAGATCATTTATGTATGACAACTAATAGTCATAACATAAAGCATCCACTATGTGATGCTTGCCTGGAGACCGGGGCAGTGAAATGTAACTCTTTTTTTTTTTCTTCTTTTTTTTTGCCGTCTAGTTTAAAATTGGTGTTTCTACTGTTTTTCTTCATATACACAGCAGACAAACAGGGCAGCTCGCAACGAGACGACACAGCGGACATTAATAAAGCAACGCCTTGAAGGCAGCGAGGAGCCTTCTATCGTTGCTTAATTATTCAAGTTACTGCCTGTTCTTCCCTAGGATTCAGCCCTGACCGGATCTGCCACTGCGCCGCCGGGGAGAGCCGCTTTCCCGAGACCCGAGAAGCAAAAGCGGGGCTGTAAGCGGAGATAGCAGGCTGTCGCTACCGGAGCCGCGGGCGGTGTCGGAGTGTGGGAAGGAAGGGGTGTCTAACCTGCGGCGCCGCGCCAGCCCCGGGCCGCCAGGACCAGCCCCTGCTGCGGGCGGCACAACATGGCGGGGCCATA
>WEIU01012295.1:0-34949 GCA_013389925.1 Aegithalos caudatus | reverse complement strand
TATAGACCACAAGCCCCAAGATTCATATATGCCTTGTTTTAAGTAACAATTTATTCACATAAGCAGACAAGCACACATTTGGGTAATTAAAAAGCTCACATTTATAGGACAGACACCACATAAGTACTCTCCTTGAGATCAATGGGATTAGTCCTGTACATAAACTTATTCTGAAGCATACATTTTTTTTTCAAGACAACAGCTTGTAATGCAGAAGCTTCCCCTGATGAAATTTTTGTGATCCTCTTCTGCTGTCAACAAGAGTGATATGTCTATATATTTCCCTTGACAAAATAAACATCCTTTTATCAGCTGAATCAGAAAGTGACAAGATGATCGAAATAGGAAAGTACAGCTGACTGTAACAATTTCACCACTAGGTCATTTCGCCAAAGGAAAAAAAAAGATGAATTTCTGTAATATCATACAAGTTTGATTTCTAGGTTGGCAGGCAGGAAACATTCAGCTGTCTGAAGAAATGTTTCATTTGTATCTGAGGCAGACTTATCAGCAGTTTTCATGGCAGTGCAATAAAACTGCAAAATGGGTTAAAAAACCCCAAACTCTTACTTTGTTTTGATGGGTTTTTTTCCCTGCTACAGATCACTATCAATATATAACACCCACTAAACAAACACCCATCAAAAATTGGAGAGTCACAAAAAGTGATCTATAAAATGCTTGATATCCATTGAAATCCTCAATATTTTAAAAAAGTTTCTTCAATCTGAGACAAGTTATAAACCAACAGAGAAACTAGTCTCTAGGATATAAACTGCATGGCAAAATGAAGGGTCCTGCATTCAAATGTCTTTCTTATACTGGAACCAGTACAGCAGGGTGAGAATGTCTGAGACAGGACTCTACTAATGCAGGTCTTACCAAGCCTAGTATCAAGCTAAGATTACACACAGGTTATTTCATAAGTGGGCATACTGCTCTTTGGTTACTAGTATAGTGACTTTACAAAATACAGGACACTCAATAGTATGATGAGGTGACTGTCAGAGACTGGTGGATTTCTCCTGGACAAGTTATAGTACATTAATCTAATTCAAAAAGCACTGAAATAGATTTATATTTCATGATAAGAAATGTCCAGAAATAACCTACAAGTTCTTAATTTGTATCTTCACTAATGACCTTACTGCTAAACGATTACAGTCCTAGTATCTGAATTTTTGGGAAACTGCTTTCTTTTAAAATAACATGCTCAAAACCTGGAGGAAAGACCACACTGCAGACTGTTACTGTTTTCAGTTCAGTAGTCCATACAGCAATGTGAAGCTCCTGCCCTTGTTAATTATTTTTATTGCTGTATCATAACAGCACAAAAGAAATTGTGCTATTTAAGAGGTATTGATTTGGAAAGTTTTTATTCAGCTGAGAGGGCTGAGAGAAGGAAGGTGGCTTATTTTGTCAGAACAAACCATTTTTTTTTAATTGGGTAAAAAATCCCACAAAGACTGAAACCAGTAAGTACATCAGAAGAAATGTTCCTTCAGGACAGAAACCTGGGGCATTCTAGAACAAAGTAGAATTTAGTAGTCCAGAGATAACACTAGAGATAACTCTGTTGTACACTTTAAAAGAACACACATGATCTAACATATCCAGACTTTAACCAAAACCATGAAGATTGCAACTTTTTCTTTGTTTTTATACAACATTTTATCACAAAAACATCTCACAGAGAAATCATAACTGATTCTCTGGGCTACCTGAATCTCTGGCCCTATAACTGATCATCTTTTAAAAAGCAAAATAAAACAATTATAAAAAAACTAAATGCCTGTGTATCTTACATTTGTAAATATACTAATGGAGATGTTACAGACAACTACTAAGATTACTAAGATACTGATGTTGTAATTAATCAAGGCTGTGCAAGATAAGGTTGTTCATTACTTACCTGAGAGCTCCTTGATGCCGTTGCTGAGAAATAGAAGCAAGTTCAAGTTTGGCCTCAATAAGAACCTCTAAGTTTTCCACAGAATACCAAGATATGTCTCCATCACATTTTTCCTGCATGTCCTGTACAAGATAGCTAAGACTTTCTTCAGCTTCTGTCAATAAAATCCCCTAGAAAAGAACACAGTGTTGCATGATTTCAAAAAGTAAAGAAATAAACATTTTCTTTAGAAATATTTTTTTCTTTATAGCCTACTATCATTGTATCTTAATATAAACCAACTTAAGTGCAATATGCCTTTTTTATAAATGGAGGTAAGGTGGGTAATTCTGCTTTTCTGTTTTTAGAATCATTGTGTTCAATCAGCAACATCTTAACTATACCTGTATTATTGCCATGCATGCTTAACTACATATTTTAAGGCTTAGCAATGTTACTCACTAATTTCCCATTCTTTATCTAGTAGCTATACTTGATAATGTCACACTATACTTCTCACTATGCTCAGTAATTTTAAATAATAAATACAATAATAAAAATAATAATAAAGATGTCAAAATAAGTGTTACAGTCTTTATTAGCTATATTTTGACATCCTTGTGAGTAGTATGTACCCTGAAAGTTCAACTATAATCTATAGTCTTTCTGATCAACAAATGTGTAGGAAGCTGTGAAAAACACATCTAAAAAGAAGATAATTTTAAATTAAATATCACTTGTGGAGCTTTCAGCAGAATTAAAAATTAATTTAAAGATTTGTATAATCCAATACATTGCTTTGATCAAAATTCAGAGCTCTACTTAGAAAAAAATCACCAAAAAAACCAAACCATAAATACCTCTCCAAAAGAATAGAATAGTTAAAGAAAAATCAAGAGTAAGAAATATATCATGCCTCTTAAATGAGGCCTATTCAATTCAAATGAACATTTCTATTTTAGTTATTTGCAAGTTGCTATTTTCAAGTTACATTAAAACTTTCAAGTTTCTAGTGTATGACCTACACCAATTGCTGTACAAAATCATCCTCCCTTCTCCAGATGTACTTTTTGCATTAATTTGCTTGTAAAAATGGCTAAAAGTAGATACTTCTAAAGCGGAAGACTCCTGTGAATGAAGACTATGTCAGCCCTTAATTTTGGTCTTTTTGTGATGTGAAACTGCCAAGCATGAAGTTTACAATTAAACAAAACAAAATCCAAGTAATCAAACCCCCTTCAAATAAAGAAACTAATAAGCTGTGGTATGTTTTCTTCAAAATAAAGTACCAGAAAGAGCAACATGAAAAATTTGAAATATTTCACATATGAGAATGGTAGAGAATGGTTTTTATTTGTATAGCATATTGCCCCATTAAAGAGTCTCTGATATGTTCTGCAGATGGTTCCTGCTGAAAAGAGATGATTTTATCTTGAAATTACATTCAGTCTTTACCCTCTGTACTGAAACAGCCATACTGAGATATGATTGTGGAAATATTTCCCATCATTTGAAAAATGATGCACCAAATATGAAAAATGATTGCACCAAATAGTCACAGCTGGTAAGACTACAGTCAAATTAGAATCAGAAATTTTTAGTCTCCTTTGTCATACCATCCTCTCATCATAATTTCTGTTACATTGGAGGCATTAGCAATGTTTTTGGATCAATCTGCATTTTTTAATCATTTTCTCCTAAAAATAAAAATTACCTTCAGCATGGCCATATTTAATTGAACTTTACAGTGAAGTAGATGCACCATTCTGTCTCTTTGTTCCTGTTGTCTTGAATTCTGATCAGCATCAACTGTCAAATACATTGCAGATAAAATTTCAGATAACAGATCAGAACCAAAGCATTCTCAGTAACAGGAAGAACATGGCCATTTTCTCTCTACTTACAACTGGAACTTTCAAGATCAAAATAAGAAGTAATAATAATAATAATAATAATAATAATAATAATAGAAGAAGAAGAATAGAAGAATAGTAGAAGAATAATAAAAAACCTTAACAAGTCTTAATGCTTATTTTAATAATGACTGATTTTTTCAGCAACATTTAAAATTAATATTTTTCATTAATCACTGTAATAATGGAACTAAATAATAATAGTAATAGAAGAATAGTAGAAGAATAATGGAAGAATAATAAAAGAACCTTATTGAACTACATTCATATGCAGTTTCAAGTGAAAAAAACATGCTTGAAACAATATAAATAAACTTTTCCACCATCCTGATAATTACCCTTTACATTTGATGCTGTAGTTTTGTTTGCCTCAGGCAAGCTGTTGTTGTCAACAGAATATAGATTTTTTTCAACTTTTTCAGGTATATTATTTATTGTGGCAGAAAGACAGATGATGAGATGCATTTTGGCTAAGGTTAATTTATTCATAATTTGTGGGTTGCACAGTGGCACCACTGTTAAAGACAGACTCCAATTAAGTGTATCTTCCAGTACCTACAAGAAGGTTAACAATTGGCATTATTTGAAATGACACATCTTACATTTTTCTTGTTCAAGACATATTCTGCTTCTATTTATAATGATACAAATCAACAGTTAACATTAATAATATTATTAATATTCTAATTTATTATGAGTGAGTTGTTTTTGTTTTTCCAAATTACACCCCTTAGAACTTGCTACAGCCTCAACAGATTGGTTTTATAGCAAAAGGTGCATATATGAAGTTATAGCTATTATCACTGCAAGTTCTAGTTTTCTGCATAGTAGGTGAATCTGTAGCTCAAAAATCTCAACTCAGAGAAAAGCCTGTTGTTAAGAAAGGAAAAAAATTCCTGTATCACATAATTCTAGCCTATTTCATAGACTTTTTGTTATTCATTATAGCATCCTTGTTTGAATAGTACTACTTTAGACTAATACATTCAGAAGCTGAAAGTCTACACAGATTTGCAAGATCATGAGACCAGTAACAGTGCTGTGAAGTGTTAAAATCAAAATCTCAAGATAATGCACAACTTCAAAATCAGAAATTAGTGAGATGAAAAGTTGTCAAGATACACTTCTCATTTCCATCCTGTAATACCAACTGTTGCAGGACAAACTTTGCTCTCTTGTAGACAAGAGAGAAAAGTGGAAGGAAAAGGTAGGAGTCTTAATTTACCAATTTGTTTAAATGGTACAACTTTTTCACATTCTGCTAGCATTTACCCCTACCAGCTCGATGGATCTGTGAGAAGGTTAATAAAAGGAAATTATTAAAACTGAAAAACACAAAACAAGTTATTGATGAACAGATAATTTTAAATAAAATGAGAAAATGACTGTTTAGACTCTGGTTTACAGATTCACCATTTTAATTTTTTCCCCCCAGAAATGGACTTCCCCATCTGAATTAGGACAAATCTAGGAAGACAACTGTGATTGATAGAAATAATAACATTAAAAGACTGATACTCTCAATAATTTAGCAGGATAAACACCCAACCTTGTATATCACAACAAAGCTTGAATAATTCCATTAGTGTTTTTTGCACAAAAAAGACACAGATTTGTACATATTAGATCTCCCATCTGAAAAATGGTGAGAATGGCAGTTGCCCTACCCTTGAGAGGTCAGCCATAAAAAGTAAAATTTAGGAAATAGCAATCCATTGAGAAGAATATGTCTTCTATTTACTGGATTTTTAAATAATAACAAGGATATTTTTTGAACTGGATAATTCCTACCTTAAGACAGAGAAATAAATATTTATGTATCGTATAAACCATTTACCTCTTTCAGGGTTTTTTACCTGCAAATTTGTAGCAGTCATGAGAGATTTTGAAGAATCAAATTTCTCTAAGGCCTGTAAAATGGACAAAACCAAAAGAAAGTAATGTGTTACAATATGAGTATAAAACCAATGAGAGGTGGGAGGAGGGAAATTTCTCTTCAAATCTGCTCATTAAACTCAAGTTGCTCTGCTTCACTGTCTGCAACACAGGGTAAAGTAAGCAAACATGAAGTTTGTCTAATGCTTGACAACACTTTTGGTGATGAAATTTTTCCCATTGTTCATGCTGAATTTCACCTGGTGCTCTGTCCAGAAGTCTTCTGTCATGTCACCTACCCAAAAGCACCACTCAGATAAGGGAGACCTTGATTGCATTCATCCAGGATTAAATCATTAGGTTATTTTGGTATGGGAAATAAGGAAAGGATAGTTATGGGGGAGGCTTACCTGGTAAGCTGATCTGCCTGCACAGGTATGCTCACAGGTAAGACAAAAGTCCAGGTCAATTGTTAACAGCTTCCAACCGTTGCAGCAGCACATTATGACCAGATAGGGGGAAAATCAAACTGACCTGGGGTGAGTGTCAGGGCTCTGTGGGCAGCAATAGCTCTTACGGCCCAGCATCTCCTAAGGCTGCCCCTGCCCTCCCCAGGGTGCAAGACCCCATGTCAGCTTTATCCATACTTTTCATGCTTGCATATGAAATCACACTTTGTTTTTTCTACAGTACTATCTGCAGTACTCAATGTAAAAAATACACGTTTCAAAACTGATTTTTGTTCCTGTTGTTTAGTGAGAGATTTTAATGTCATTCAAAGGGTACTATTTGATTCGTCTATTGAAAGAAACCTAGGAATTTCTTAGGAATGTGTAACAACTTGCAGATAGGGAGTATGTGCCTTTTCATGAAGGAAATGGATTGTTACAGTTTGTTGTCATATTTTTCTGGTGTTTACCTGCATTTGTTCAGTATATCTGTATCCTGCTGGTATTTTCCATGGAATTCTCTCTCCCGAAATAAGCAAAGACAGTTCATGAAAGGCCTCCGTAAAAAATCCTATATCTGTAAGTACTTTAATCTATGAAAAAATTACAAAGCCTTTGATTTGAATGTTATTCATTATTCTTTTTGCTCAAAATAAAATTTATCTAAAAGTAATTTTCAAATAGATTTGGCTATCAGAATAGTATATCGATGGAGAATGATCTTCAATGGAAAGAAATCTTTTACATATTACAGTGAATAATTTCAAAGATGAGTCTTCTCTTTTAAAAACATTCTTTAAAAACTTTCTCCTGACAAAGGGAAAGAACTTGCTTCATGTGGTAAGAGTTTTTACGGCCTTATCAAAAACTGTTTCATAGATTTTACTCATCTTAGTCTCATAGTACTCAGCTACTCTACCTAACCCATATCAGCATTTCTTCAAAATGTCAAAAGCCAATATCACTTTGACTCTTAATACCCTTCATAACTCTTGACAAGTTAGATGCCTTAAAAAACAAAAAAAAAACCAAACCCCCCCCCCAAAAAAAAAACCAAAAAAAAAACCAAACAAAACAACCAAAAAAACCCCTCACAAATTATTTAAACAACAACAAAAATAACAACAAAAGGTGAACATTAGTGAAAAGACAAAAATCTGTTCCTAGATTTCATGGAAACTTGTTCTACCATGATACCAAGAACAAATCCAGAAGTGAACATTTGGGGAAAAAATAGTCATTCATGTTTTGCACTTAAGAAAGCATTTAAAAGAAAAATGGAACAAGATAAAAAATACAAAGTGAGAAGTCTAGACCAAAGAAGGAAAACATCCTCTTCATTAAATGGAGAGTAGAAAGAATTTATGGAAGCACTCAATAGCCTATGTAGGAAATTAACAGTAAAACTGTGTAAATAACTCTGCATGCTAATAAAATTGAGATTATAAATAATAATTGCATTTAGAAAGTAGCCCTACCATCTCCTGTGCTAAGAAACATGAAGCAATAGCTGAACTTTAAAGCATTACTTTTCATAATAGGAATATATGAATATTAAATTGACTACATTTAGCAAAGAATTGAAAAGTTTACTTGAAGTACAATGCATTTTGAGAAAGATAAAGTTTACTTGATTACCTTGAAGATTCTTCCTTCAACACATTTAGCCGGGTCCTTACAAATTTCACATACAATATATTGGTATAATGTGAGCAGAGGTAAAATCTGTAGCAAAACAGTGGGTCATACAAGTATAAACATCATACAATTATGGAAATACGCAATTTCCAATTATGGAAATATGCATTGCAATTACATATCAAAAATACATAGATAATACAAGATTACTACTTTGACCATCACACACCATCACTACTTCTTGTACACTTCCTGAAAGATTAATGCGTTAAAAAGTTCAGCTTGTTAAAGCTAACCACTGATACTACCTTACATGTGTCCCACAATGTAGGAAGTGAAGTTTGTCCAAATTATTCTCTGTGTTCAAAGTGGGATCTTTTACTACATCATTACTGAGTAAACCTACCAGAAATAGGTTGATACAAGGGATTTCTATAACTGTCTGCATTTTGATGCCATATTTTTTTCAATAAAACTAACAGAAGAATAGAATTCGGTAAGCTTTTTAAAATAGACACAATGAAGTCCTGCAACAGTCCAAGTGAAATAATGCCAATTGTAAAATAAAGTGGATGGTGATGAGACTTATTCACAAATTTATTTACATTAATTTTAAATTGAATTTTTTGTAGGGACAATAACAAAATAAAATTTTAAACTGAGCTCTGTTAAAGTATAGAGACACTGTATATCCTTCCAGTATCTGTAAGGGGTCTACAGGGAAGATGGAGAGGGACTCTTCATCAGGAACTGTAGTGACAGCACAAGGAATAATGGGGGGTACAAAGTAAAGAGGGAAAATTTAGGTTAGGTATTAGGAGGAAGTTATTTACTGTGAGGGTGGTGGGACAGTGGAGCAGACTATCCAGTGAACTTGTGGATGCCAGTGAACTTGTGGATGCAAGTGTTCAAGGCCAGGTTGGATGCAGTGTTGAGTAACCTGTTCTAGTAGGAGGCGTCCCTGCCTTTGGCATGAGAGGTCAGGACTGCATGATCTTTAAATGTCCCTTCCAATACTAAGCATTCTATGATTCTATGATCTGTCATTATACAATATTTCAGAAAAAGCTGATTCTCTCCTAACAGATTTTTATGTTTATTGAATATGAAAGAACTTCCAAAATTTAATTACTGTTCAGCTTTTACATTTTTCTTCACTTTAAAATTCCCCAAGCTTAGAAAACGCTAATAGCATTGTTAGATTTTTGTCAAATTCACTTCAAGTTTTCCTAATGTAGCTTAATACTTCTGAATTTGGATTACAAATGCTTGAGGCGAGTATTTTAATTGTACCCATACTGTTTCCTATTGATATTTGAAGCAGTTCAACAAAATTAGTCTTTAAAGTTTTATTTTGAATAAAACTTTAATCTTGATGCATTTTAAGTGCCAACTTTGCACCCACCATCCAAAACATTCCCACACAATAAGCATTCAGGGTAAATGAAGCTCTCAGTCAGCTAAAACTGCAATTGCTTTGACTGTGATCCATGATCTGGATCTCTATTCCACTGGCAAAAGTGCAGAAAGAACCAAAAATGTGCATGGCCATGTGAAGTAAGCAGTCAAATTAAATGCCTCTGTCTCCAGGTAACTGTCTGCTCCTTGATTTTACTGGATCTCCCATAGTGAGGACAGTTACACAAAGCTAAATAGAAAGTCAACTCCAGTAACACAGGATGGGAAGAAACAACAATGAGAGTTAGCCTGAAGTTCCAAAAGAAATTAATCCAACAAATGGTTTGCTGACAAAAAAAGCTGTAGCATCATTCTGCCTCCACCTAACTCCTATTCCATCTCTACCTCTTAATCTTTGTTTCTCCCTGCTGCCAGCCCTATGATTTTTTCCCTCCCTGGCACTGGCTCTGCCACTTGCAGGACCTTGCCATAAGTGGATTTAACTCATCAAAGCAGGAAAAAGCTATCTACTTTTTAGATGGAGAGTTTTCTGTCATGCTTGATTTATAGAGGTATAAAATAATCACCTGACAGGAAATTCTATTAGTGTCTACAGGACAAAACTAGAAAAGTGAGAGTATTGCACCCTTTTCAGTACTAATAATCAATTCAATACATTTATTCTAATGTACAGCACTGCACCTTTGAAGGAAGATGGATTAAAGTGGAAATGGTCAGACATTAAACAGAGGAAATAGGAGTATGACCAGCATAGGCAGGAAGTTATAAAAACACTTCATGCAGAGGAATAAGAGAACATGAAAAGTAGAAAGGCAAAAGGGACTTTTACCTACTGGAAATCAAAGTATTGAAAGCCTTCTGGACATACTGCATGTAAGGTATTGTTTTGTACAGTATATTTTAAGTAGTATTTAATAGAAAAATTCCTCTAAAATGCCTAAGCGGAATGAACCAGGTGTTGTCATCTTCCAGAATAAAAAATTTTCCTGTGCTTTCTAAAACTTGTATGCAACAAGCTACACCTTGTTTTAAGTGCCACAGAACCTAGCCATAGCGGTATTTTGCTAGAGGTTCTGACGTATCTTGTAAGTACACCTACACAAAAAAGTAAGACTAGGTGTCTTAAAAATCATATCCAGAGCATTAAAATAATACTTACTACTAAATTTTGTTTTGCACAATGTAGTTCAAACATAACAAAATTCAGACTTGCAACTACAGTAGAGACATCAGCTCTGTAGCGATCAGAGAACAGGTCAATACCAGGAATAAGAACATTGGTTTCATACTGTGCAAAGTCACAGTCAGATGTTGGATGTGGAAGAGAAGCTCTAAACAGGGTCTGAAAGTAACAACAATTAATTACTTGTGAGAAGGTGTACAAGTATTAGTGAGACACTATAAACTGCAACTTATGAATGACTTCATAAACACAACTCCATCAATGCCTTAATTATCCAGCTGTATCCAGTCACGATATTGAAAAACATTTCTAGAGAAAATGTTCTATGTGTGCAGCTGATGAAGAAATAAACAAGCTGTAAATAGTCCAATAACATGTCTCCCACTGTTTCTGGGAGAGCTGCTGACTTTAAGGCCAGTTAAAAGCTAGTTCCACCCTAGTTCCACCTTTCACTAGGTCAGGTAGTGCAGCATATTAGCTAGTGCAGTATAAATCATGTAACTAAAAACTAATGTGAAATTTAATAAATTCTAGGAGAGTTGCTGACTTTAAAGCCAATTAACAGCTTGTTTCACTCTAGTTCCACATTTAACTAAGGTCAGCTGGCACATCTTAAGTAATTTAACTAAATGCTAATATGAAATTCAAGGAAATAATTTAAATGTTCTCTCTTAAAAAGGGAAGAATGCTAACATTGTATCTGATGCTGGATATTCCTTCCCAATTGTGTATATCTTGGTGTAATTAGCAATGATATGCTAGAGAAATTTGCATTTACACTCAGATCTGAGATATTACCAAGCCTAAAGCCTACACCAGAGGTGGAACTTAAACAAGATTATAAAAGCTTTCCAATTCAAGGAACAAATTATGGCTTGAACTTCTTGCAGTACAGTGACAGTAATTGATTATATTTTTCAAGACAATCACCCTGCAAGCTGCTTCTATCCCAATTAATATCAGACCCACTTCAGTCAAATCACAATTATTTCTACTGTTACACAACCGTAACAAATGCTTGCTACCATTTCTGTCAAAAGGAGGAATCACCATTGTTCAGCTTTGTAATTGTTCAACAATTACAGCACTAGAAGCAAGTAAAAATTCTCATTTACCTTTGTTTCTTTACCTTGTTCTCCCTTTGGTGAACTTAACAAGTCTTCCAATGTGGCCTAGGACATGTCTCACAGTCACAATCATGACACAAGATATCAGTGTCATTACTTGGTTTTGGAAGAAGCCAGATAACTTCCTGAAGATGCACTGGGATGATTAATAATTGATCCCAGTAGAGTATAACTGGCAGAATACTTGCATTTCTTTTTCCTGCACTGTTTTTGCTACTGGCATCTTAACTTCCATTTAAAAGTAAACTGCATTTTTTTTTTTTCCCTATAGGTCTTTTGTCTGAAAGACTGCAAACTTAATTTTAATGATCTTATTTTCTTTGTGAGTGAAATCACATCATTTTTAATACCCTCTACTTTTAGAGCAAGATTATCATAGAGATGAGTTTTTAATATTACAAACTAATATTTTTCAGTGCTAAAAGAGATTCAAATTTTTTTTTTCTAAAGAGTCTGTGCTCTTGGTTGAAAATTTAAGACAATCTGTGGAAACTCAACAGATCTAAAAGAGAAGACTCTGCTGTTGTGGATGCCATCCAGCTCTTCTGAGCAGAATACTTCAAGAGAAGAAAAATATATTTGACTATCAAATGTTTTAGTCATCTTCACTTTTCAGTATTTTTTTTCTCTGAGACACTCTAGCCTCCTATTGAAGTGATAATTTTTAGGCTATAATACAGAACTAATGTTAAAAATAAAGAATAAAAACATTGTATCTAACATGCATAAATTGTCAACTACCTCTGATCTCCATTTTTCTTTTACAACCAAAACAAAAAGAGAATTATTTTAACAGAGGGTCATTTTAGAAGCAATTTGTTAACTTCATGAATTTGAACTGAAATTGCATTCTTACCTTAAAAAGTATTGCAGAAAAATAGCAGTATTTTGTTCTTAATTTCATCTGTGATGTTGTTATATACCTAAAGCACAAAAATAATAAGAAACACAAATGAAGTCATCAATATAAATTATTGAAATCTTTGGTTTTTTTAGTCTAGTGTGATAATAATAATAACAACATAATCTAGATGTTTTTCCTACTGGAAAACAACTGCCTGTTTTTAAATAGGTGCTCAGCCACACCAGTCAAAGAAGCATTTGACCAACCGAAGACATACCTAGACAAAGGGATTTGTCTAGATTATCTTCAAACTTAAAGGAGAGATACAGGCAATCTAAGTGCAAACTCCATCTCATACAAAACTAAAAAAGGTAAAGCAGATTAAACAACTCACACTTAAAGTATATTTCTTTCCAAAAAGGAAACCTAAGATAAATAGCACATGGATTTCAACATGGCAGGTGTCTAGCTAAACTTAATGATTCCCACATAGTACCTCATCAAAGCCTTAAACTATCCTGGGAGCAGGGTAGTCCTATGATTAACAGTCCTAAAAATCTTTCCTTCAATATTAGAGTCCTTTAATCTGCATTTTACAGACTGTGACTCAGGTGACATAGAAGGAGCAACTCAAGAGAAAGATGTTTAACAGTCCAAGTCAGGTCTAAACACAAAAGAAGCACCTGAGTGAGAAGCCAGGAGGACAAATCCTGCCAGGATTTGGAATGGATGTATTAGCAGCAAAGGGATAGTATCCAGTGCAGCAAATAGGTGCCACAAACACCTGCAAAAACAGCTAGGGGTTTGGTCTTGCCTAATTGGACCCAAGACTGAACCACAGCTCAGAACTAGAAGAGCTGTCATCTATAATCAAGTTAAACTCACTCCTTTTCCTTGTGGGTGCTAATTCTAAGTGTGGCAATGCCCCTTCATCCTGAAATACCCATGCAAGCACTTGCAAAGCTACCTTGGCTTACAGATATTTAACAGTGCTATTAATATGACCTGCTTCACAGGTAAGGCAATTTACTTAGATGAGGCTCTGCCCTTTCATAGTTATACTGTTTCAAAGGTAATTTACTGCTGCCTTGGTTACTTCTGGATTTATATTTTGTACCATACATTGAGGAACATCTCAGAATAACATTCACAGTGTTTCCATCCAGTGCTCTGACTGCTGGATGGAAACAGATTTTTACACAGTAACTCAAATTTCATTTAGTTCTAATTCACCAGAAAACTAGTACTTTAGGCAGTAAATCTGACCTCCTTCAAGATACATTAATATTTAATATGTGTAATACCTTGGGAAATGTGATATTTTGATTGAAAATCAATATGACTGTACAATCCTTGCTCTTATGACCTTTTATGATTTTGTTTTCTTTTAATGATCTCTCTATGTAACATACTGCTGCACTTATAATCAAAGATGAGCACTCAAGAAAAGGGAAAAAACAATATTCTCCAAAGAAGTGAATTTCTCCCTGAAAGGAAAAATCCCTCTGCTTTTGATGAGTCCTTTTTATAACAACTCATTATTGGTTTTTAATTAATTTGAAGTCATATCTTGGATGAGAAATCTGTTTAAAATATGATAGAAATACATATATGGGTAAGATACTTACTGAGCTATCTTAGCCACTAGGACTGCTGCATGTAAACATCCCCAAGCTCCAGCCTGAGAAAGAAATTTCTGACTCATATCAGTTGATCTTCCAACTGCAAAGCAGTGTGTAGCATCTTTTGGAAAACTTAACTCTTGCCAGGTGTTAAGAGCATCAGCAATGTTGAGTGTTTCATCAAGGGCTTGACACCAATATTTAAAAGCAGATCTGTAACATAAAAAATACCATCATATTGCTGACATTTTCGAAAGTGGAAGATAAGACCTGCTTCATTTTTCCCTTTATCACCTGAGATTTAACTAATTTTGATTTGGTCAAAAACTGAAATCCGGTTTCTNAAAAAAAAAAAAAAAAGATACCTGGTCAAGAGACTTATTGAGACTCAAATCATCAAGCCATAGACTTTTTAAAAAGACAAAAAATGCATCATTCATTTGCTTAATGGCAACTAGGTAGCTAAGAAAAATAAAAAATGTCTAGGAAAAAGCCCTTTCAAAATATAGCAAATAGTAACTTAGATGAAAGAAGTTATATGGACTAGTGGACAGCACAAAAACTTACAAGACAGTTGAGGGGTATAGGACTGACAATTGGACAAAAATGAAACTGTGCTCTTTTTAAATCCAGTAACTATGTACCTTTTATTTCCAGCATAAAAGTGAAGATTTCCAAGTTCGTGTAGAGCCTGTACCTTGAGGTCTTTCTGGTTATTCATTTCAAGGATTCCTGTAATTTATTTTTATTCAATTTTAAAAAAATATTGTCAGATCATTAAACCAGTTACTGAACCTTGAACAAATTTGGCATGACTACACATGAATTCACATGTAATTCAATGCATGAATATTATTTTAAATTTATTGGTCTTGCATATTTTATCTTCAAATTTACCATTTCTTATTTCAACTAACTATGAAAGCAAAAATAAGATATAAGGACCTGTCTCCCTATTCTTTTGTATTTTTTTTTCAGACCTCCGAAATTTCTTCCTGTTCACAAGATAAACTGGAAAGGAGGTCATTGGCCCTGCTAAACAACTTTGCCTGCATACAGCACAGTAGCACTCTCACAGACTCATTTTTGGAATCCATGCTGCAAATAAAACCACTTAGAGCATCTGTTGACCTACTACACTTGAACTGTTTAGCCATACAGCAAAAACAGGTAGTAGTGAGGAACTGTGACTGAATGAGTAAAGCCATACCAGATAACTGTAGAAATTATGAACCAACTAGTGGCTTGTTTAGGATCTAATGAAGATTTCCTCAATCGAGAGGAAGAAGATTGTATATTCTTTGAAACCAGCCTTCAGACAGTTACAGCTGTCTAACAGGAAAATAACAATGGAATAAATGTATATAAACACAGATAGGCAGAATGTTATTACTTCTTAGCTGTAAGCAGAAATTTATGAAAAAAATACCTATTGTTTGTTCATAGGAAGAGATAATTACTGAAAGCTGTGACTTTGGTATTGGTCTACTCTCAACCATACTGGAGAAACTGTATTTTTCTTGAGAAAGGTCACATGGTGTCGGTAGAAATATCACTTCATCTGCCATGTTAAATTTCAGCTTTCTGCTTGAAGAGATATGACTGCTGATTGCTCTTCCAGTGTTTTCTAGATTAGAAAGGTGATTTATACAATCAGTTTTGAAAAGTATTATACTATTTCTAGCACCCCAAATATTTCCACACCATGTTAGTCAAACAAATATACAATTCCTGTGTCCCCTATATCTATTTGGTTTCCTATGCTATAATTCTGTGTGTCTCCTAATCTAACTCATGGGAGTAATTCATTTCTCAGTGTAACCATAGGATATGTGCTCTGTTACTGAAAATAAACTTGAGAAGATCTGCCAGTCAGTCCTCTGACAGAGGTATGGCTGCAGACAGACAGGTGACACAGCTGCATGAAAAAAAATATCATCCAACTATTAGACAAATTGTAGGAAATAAGGCTTAGAGCTTGTGCTTACAGAACTTCAAATTTAACTTCACATTTTGTATATTTTCCAGTTGTCAGTAACTAAAACTTGAATTTAGAAAAATCTGTTCCTTTCAGTCTTCACTATTTTAACTGCATATACACTTTATTAAGGGAGAAACACTTCAATGAATCACTCACCTTGTGTGTGTGCAAGAAATAATGAAAGTAGTTTTCTGCTGTGTCTCAGTGCTCTGCTTTGATATTTAGATTTTTCTAGAGTTTCTCTAAAACATTTCAGTGTATCATTCACATCAAGAGGCACACAAACTAGGGCTTTTGCTTGATTGTGATCTAAAAGGAATTAATAATTATGGGGAAAAAATTTGTAATATATAAATAAATACTTTTAGTAAATCACCTTGTAAAACATATTTGAAGATTTTCACAACTTTAAAACTAAAGCATACTAAAACTTTCCCCTTTTTTTTCCTGTTGTGTTATGAATTAAAGCAAATTATTAACCACCAGGAATATTAATTCCGTCAATAACAGTGCTGATTCACACTAACTTCTGGTTATATTACTGGATATCCTAAAATAACAACAGAAAACTAGACCAAGACCACCACCCTGCCTCACAGGCTGTAGCCCATCTGGTACCTGTTTTTCTCTCCTTTCAGACATAGTGTGAATAAATTTTTGAAAGATCTTTACAACATTACAATCCATCCAAAATATCATGAACAATAATTTGAAGACAAAACTCAGTTTATAATAGAAAACACATTGTAGGAGAAGTGGAAGAACTATGATAAGGAGGGGAAACAGAATTAAAAACAAAACAAAATAAATAAAAAAAAAAAAAACCATCACAGTATAAAACAAAGAAAAGACTTTGGGAGAAAAGAGAACACAAAATACTGAATTGTGCTCTGACCTGTAGAATCTTTATTTGTCTCAGGATTGAAAAAGCATCCAGGAAAAACCCTTTCACTGGCAGAATGAACAATGGGCAGCTGTAATTTGTACCCTATGTAGTTTCTGCAACTCATCTAAAAAGCAGGATTTGTTTCATGATAAGTGATTAATATTAAGAAAAATCAATGTTTGGTTCTTACAGCTAAATATCTATATACTCAGTCATATGACAAAATAAAAGAGGACAAATTAAGAAAGACACCAATGGCCCCTAACTAGTACTCTTGTCAGTAAGAGGTAAAACATTCACACCTAAATATTGGATATAAGTGTTTTGAAGTTGCCACACTAAACTTATCTCTTATTTGGTACTTGCCATAATCATTAGCAACTCCTTGATGTTCTGCAAATATTCCACCTTTTTTTTCTCCTGATAAATGCATACTTGCACAGAACCCGCCACCGTAAGCATGCCTAAAGGATATGTTGCCTGGGAAACACAATGGAATGCTACATAGGGAGATACAAAACAGCTCTAAGGAAGTAACAACAGCAACCTAACTGGCAGAGAAGCAAACTTCCTGACTTCTGCAAAGGACTAATCCACAACAGACTTTTTATTTGCTAATGTAGTTACACCACTTCAGAAGCAGAAGGACCAACAGAACTAGTTCTAGACTCTCTGAATGGCACTGATTTATGAAATGTAGCCATAAGCTCCAAATTTCTTACCTGAAATCCTTATTATTATTACCTAACACTAGTCTTTAATCTGTAAGCTGTCTTTCAAAACTATGATTACTTTTCCACAACTCAGTTATCAGCATTATGAAATGGCTTGCTATGGTGCCCTTTTATAGACAAAGGACCATATTCTGAACAGCTAGGCCACAGAGAGTCAGCAGGAAACAGAGAATACAGAGCACCTCAGCTGCCCCTGCAAGCCACGAGTGCCTTCAGAGTCCCTGCAAGCTCTGGGCACCAGTGTGCTGTCTCTAGGCAAGACAGTAGCTCTTGAACCCCATGTTCATGCTCATGTTCAGAACAAGCCTGTTTGGTACTACAGTAGTAGCACCAAAGTGTAGTTTGGTACTACACTTCCTGCTCGTCTCCTTCAAGTCCTCTCTTTACGTTAGTAATAGAAACATCCTAAAAATATCCACAGTGGATATTAATCAAAATTTCTTAGAAATAAACCTCACATTAAAGAAATGGAAAATTCTAATTTCTAATAGCTATTCTAATGAATAATTTCCAAGTGGCACTGTTAAGTAAATATATAGAGCCATGGCTTTTAATGAGACAAACTTGCTGAGCTGCTTAGGGGTTCTTTTGGTGGTGATCAAGTTTTTTGAGTTTTTTTTAATCGGCATTGTCAGTGTTTGGTTTAATTCAATTTTATTAACTTTTGGAGCAGTGTTTCAATGCAGAAACAAAGCAAAATCCAAATAAATGCTTTAAGGTTAAAAGAGTGGCATCAAGAAATAACATGAAATTAGGTTTAGGCTTATAATATGGAATGGGTATGTTGTGCATGGAAGAAATGTCCTCTGCGTCACCTGCTGTTCTTGGAATCATATCATACAAGCCTTTCCATGCACTTCAATCAATTATGTTCATTAATTTGTTATAATTTACTATTTGGGAACACTATGAGAAAGCATATTAATCTAATCAGTGAAAGTGCTTCTCCACGTTTAGTTCACATTAAGAATCAGTGCCCCAAAAAGAAATCTGTGTTTCACCTTCTGTGCATCATCAGAAAGATATCTTGTGAAATGAGATTCATGGCTGTCTGGCCCACTGAACTGCTGTATCCTTTCCAGCAGCTGTCTTTGAGCATACACCAGCAGTGGACTCACTTGTTCTGTGAACCTCTCACTGGAAGAAAATCCAAAGTGTAGCAATTAAGCAATATAATGGTATATTAAACTATATAATGTTAACTTTTTAGTTTCTATTAGAGTTGGTATCACTTACTGTGTAAATATGTTAAACTGTACAGCTATGTGTACCAGTGCTTCCCACTTCTTCATGTGATATAACAATTCTATTGTTTTAAGAATGAGATTACATATCCATCTCAGGTCAACCACACTCACATCATCCAGGGGAGGCTGCGGATGAAGATAAGAACCACCATTCTCATCCACAATACCTCCTAAACAACTGGGAATGCAAAAGTCTCCTTCGGGATCCACAATCTGCAGAGAAGAAACATTATTATAGCTCTTACTTTCAAATGTGTTTTTAGGACAAATGAATTACAGAGATTAGAAACTACTGTAATCATCTAAAAAACTTATTACAGAGAATAACTTGGAGATACCAGAATATAATTCAAGAAAGAGAAAACTCTCTCTCTAGTGAAAATGTGCTAATAAAGAGTTGTCTTAATAAAAATAATTTTTACCTTAAGAGAACTGCTTGCTTGTAGGTCAATTATCATATCAATGATCATGTCTGATGCAAAATAAAATGGCAACCAGATGGTGTTCCAAAGAAAATCCCAGGTGATGGGAAATGCATCCATATGGGAATGTGACTGGTTAGCAATCAATTGAAATTCTTGAGCATAGTTCCAAAGTTCTCGACAAGCATTTTGAAGCAATGTCCAGTGGCCACCACGGTGTGCAAGAACCTGTGTATACCATTCAAAATATAATTATACCTTATAAATGCAGAAATTAAAAGCTTAATTCTTTTATTGTAAAATTTAGGCATAAGTAATCTTTCAGAAATACAGTCTAGGCATTATAGAACCTTAACTTTTACCTTTACATAGAAGCACTAATTTATAATTGAATTTAATTGTAGATTTTGGTCTGAGAATAAGAGATAAAAATTAATTCACACCACCTATATGTATATTTTTACTTGGGTTTAGAAAGTTTTGTGGGAAGAATAGTTAGTCTGCATTTCCCTTCAATTGCTGGTTCTCCTGTTTCTAGTGTGACATTCACTAAGAGCTGTAAAGAGAAAGTTAAGTCTGCAAGTATTTTCAGAAAAACTTAACAAGCATGAGAAGGGAAGTTACAAAAGTGGAATGAAGAATTATTGATTTCAACAATTACATAAATTATTTTATTTTTGATAGAAATATATATTATGATAGGTGATACATCTGACATTTCATACATTGTACTTGGATATTTTTCAGAAGATAAGGAAACATTACTTTAAACCAGTGAAATTTTTTTGAGTTTTCTGAAGTGTGATATCTTTTCATGTAAAAAGTAGTACTGTAACACAGTGCTTAGTAATATATAGTTTAATAAGAAAACAATCATATGTTACCACTGCTCTTTTCAAATGCAAGAAGATGCTTGTAAAATGCTTCAGTAAAAGGGTATTCGATGGAAACTGTTCTTCATGGGTCTTTGTTATTCGACTTCGAAAAGTTCGACTCTGTTTATTTCTGTTCTTAGGAGATTTATTTGTAGCTGAAAACAAAAAGTTCATTCATTAAAATGGAGTTAAATTTCTCAAAAAAAAAAAAAAGTCACCTAGGAGTTTCTTGTGGCAGCTAAAATACTTAAATGTTAGGAAATGTTAAGGCCAATATTAAGGTTATCATGTTTGTAAGGTTATGATATTTAAAATATAAGATGCTTTTACTTAGGAATTGGGAGAAGCAGGGATGAAAACAAGTTTGAGGAAAATAATGAAGGGTACCTAGCAGTTTTCAGCCTCAAAGCCAAAACACAATCCTGTTATGTTCTAGGAAGAAATCACTATGGCCAAGAAATCTCTTTGCAAGCTTGCAAGAACCTTTCTTAGACAGAAACCTCTTAAAGGAGATGTTAGGAAGAAAGGAGGATTTCTGACAAATTCTGTGGTATGTGTATGTCTTGGTTTAGGGCAAATTCGGAAGGAAACCTCGGAGGGGGGTTCCTCCAGAAAGCAAACTCAAATGGCTTCTACCCCAGATGGTCCAGGAAAAAATCTTCCTTGGAGAAAGAGTGGAAAAAACTATTTATTTAACAAACAAAATACCCACAAGCACAAAGAATTAATAATATGAAACAATAAACCCTCTCGCCACTCCAAAGAGAGATGGCAGAGCTGAGGAAGTCCTTGCCATGGATGTAGTTCAGATCACTCAATCTTTTATCAGTCCCAGTCCCTCCAGAGGTCCAGGCCCAGTGGGCCGCAGGTGCGAGCCCTCGGTGCTCCTCTGGGTTTTTCAGTCCAGAACAGATTTAAACAGTCCCAAGAAAGAAAAAAAAAAAAATGGTCCAGGATACTTCTCTGCCTCAGCTAGCTAAAACTAACTAACTAAAAGCACAGGAGATCTCTGCCCCACCGCTGTCCGTGCCTCAGACGAACACCGTTGGAGCAGGAATGCGGAGGAGTCAGGGCCGTTTTCTCAAAACAAACTGCGCTGCTTCTTTCTCCCCCTTCACTCCCAGACCCAGTTTAAAGGTACAGAACTCAATATACAGCACAAATAGAACAGACAATTGGGGATACAAGCATCATAAAGTCACCCTAGCACAGTGTAGAATTCCTCAATTATTTTATTCACTACCAAATATCCCCCAAGGGGAAAGGCAAAGGTTCATGGCAGTGGAATATGGTAATATCTGAACTATAGGTTTCAGGCAGAAGCTAATTCCAAGCTATATAATATTTGAACTCTATGGCAAACTACACATTTAATGTAGTAGGACTTTTATCGGATTTCAGACAATTTCAGTGGTTCTCAGTGAATGACAAGCATCAATGCAAAGGTGTTTATGTAAAAGTAGGCTGTTGCAAAGAGAACCGGTGAATTCAAGCACTAGTTTTTGTCACACCTCCTTGGAGAAGGCAGAGAGGACAGTTGATTTTTACTAAGGAAGTCCTACATGGAAAGACAGAAGAATTTTGATCTTTACTGCTGTGGCAAGAATGTGTCCCTGAAGAGCTATTGAAAAGACCAGGCCTGTTATTACTTGTTGAACTTCTGGTGCCTATGCAGATTTATGTTTATTTGTACACTACCACTAATATCTGAGGAAATCAAAGTCCTGCATTTTACAATTTCCCACGGACAGGAGTGTTGTGGCTCCTGTTGAAACTTCATAGGACTAAAAATAGCTAGAATAATAAATATCAGATGTGAAAGGGAAATTAAATAAAAGTGGTAGAAAATAAATTGGTCCTGAAGTAGCTTCTGACACAGGGAAACACTGGGGAGAAAGTTAAATAACTTTAATTAACTTAATTAAAGTTAATTAAGGAAATTAATTTCTTTTCATTTTAAGGAAAATTAAATTCTACTTAGAATTTGAAAGATAATAATAAACTTCAGTGTATAACTTTAAAAACTACTTACAGAATGACCCAAGAAAATTTTGACCAGCTAGGAAATGTAAAGGAAACTGACAACCAATTACAAACTTCAGAAACTGAAAGAAATTATCAATGCATTCAGAATAATTCAGGATATTATCAATTTAATATGTGTAGGTAGTGTGGTATCTGCAAACCTAAAGTTAGTATCATTAATTTTTCTTAAACTTACAAACTTGTAAATAAAGGATATATAGGATATATAAATATATAGGATAAAGAATTACTAATTGATAAAATGTAACATTTATTAATAGATTAAGCAATGCTCAGCATTCTTAGATATGCCACATTACTTAATATGACTTCTGTTATACTAGGTATGCCAAAAAACACAGAGGACAACTGAAACCTAGAAATGTCTTCTATTAACGTGGCATATCTGACTGTTTTTCCAAAGGTGATGTGGATAATTAATGATGGAGGTCAAGAGAGATAGAAATAAAGAGAAACAAAAAGTCAAGCTGAAACTGATTTTCAGTTGTGTACCAATAAAAATTCTTACAGGTCTGGGTTTCTGTCACTTCTGACTTTTCAAGGAGAGGAGGAGTTGGTTTTCCTCTGTTATCCTCTACAGCTTCTCTCACCAGTACAGTGCCAGAAATGTTTAATGAGAATATCTCAGGATCCAAAATATTGTAACTGCAGTATGGGAGAAAGAGAAGAAAACACAACCCCACCCCCCCATACAATATCAAAAAGAATTTTGATATACATACACAAAATTCAGTTTCTCTGAAGTGATTACTTGCCAGCAGCTTTAGGAATAAGAAATAATGAATGATATCCAAATGTTATAAGGAACAGAAAAGTAGTATAGTACATTTCAAAGCTTTTATCTCACTGATGAAGTTTGCAACCAAAACTGTGCCTGATGTCCACAGGATGGAAAGCAAACCTTTTTACATAATAACAAGTAATTTCCATTTGAAAGCCGAACTGTTCATATGAACATATTGTAATTCAGATCTGTCTGTACTAACAGCAATAACACAATAATCTATATTAATAGCAATCACTGATAGCACAGTAAGAAGTACCTGTCCAGATGTTGTGAACCACTAATTCCAATATTATATTGCTCTTCCAGCTTCTTTTTAAATAAGTGGTAGTGTGCAACTGCCAGATAGATATTCATCTGAGACTTCCAGGGCATCTCTTCAAGACACATTTGACAAAAACGACTTCGGGTTACGTATTTATTCAGCAGCATCACTAAGGTTTCATGAGCTAATTTCTTCAACTTATCCTTGCCTTTCCTAAACCAAAACATATGAAGTAGCAAAAAATTAAACTCTGTTTTCTTGAAGCTATAGAAAAGAAAGTCCTGGTAAAGATACACAGAAGTATCCTGTTGCATATTCCCAGATTTATATGCATAAGCACATAAGCATATGACATATTTCTAATTAAAATAGTTTTGTTTAGTCAAGAAAACCAACTGTACTTTCTCTTTTTAAGTGAAATTAACACACAATAAATCCTGTTTTATATTTTACCAACTTCTATAATATATTTGTCTTCGTACTTTAAAAAGTTTAGCTCAGTTTGAAGTCATTTGTACCTGAATTGTACAAACAGATTATTATAGCAAATACAATGTGCTGCAAAGTCAGTTCAGGGGTGTCTTCTATTACACTATAAATCTGGTATTTACTTTCTTTTACTGCTTTGCTTTGGTAGTTACATATCTCCAATATGAAGAGAGCATGGTATTTCAAATCTGGATGCCTGACTTTAATTTCCAGCCAAAGCTTTTTAAAGTTTTCCTGACAGATGAAAAAAATCTGTATTACTTCACAAATATACAGTTCTATATTCAAACCAAATCTCATTTTTTCTTTTTTCTAATTAACTTTTTTAATAAACTAATCCCTTTATTAATCTAAATTATTTTTCTGCCTGTTTTCCAGGAAATATGGGTAGAATAGGATACCACATACAATTTTGATTATATTATACAGCATTATTATTATGTAAGTCACAAATGAACAGCTGAAAAAACCCAAGATTTAACATCCCCTCTTCTGCTGAAAGCCACGAAAATCATTTTAAGTAAGGTAGGGTTTCCGCAGTCAATGAGTAATAATTGCATTTTTGGATGGTTTAGGTGAATATTTAGAACATTATATGGAAACTTTTTAGGTTACTTAAAACGCTTCCAGAATCAGTTTGAAGATTGCTTATATGCAAATATTTATAGTTCCCTATTTGCTAATTCCTGAAAGCATAAGTGACTAAAGGACCAGGTTATGAATACTACACATTCTTTTAGGTCAGAAAGTAAATCTTTAACTATTTTCTTAAACAGAAATGCAACAGATTTTGTTTCCTTGAGTGGAAACCAATTGTATACTAAACTAAATCAGAAAATGAAAGGACTGTGCAGAAATTAGTCTCTGATATTAAACAAAAATTAAAATACACACTTCAATGTAAACTAAATTTCAGTCAAAATATTTTTTCTCTATACAAGTCTGACAGCTGTGTTAATTTACTTTTGTGTTTCTGGAGAATTCATTGCATCTGGATTTTTCATTAAATACTCTCTAAGAGATCCTTTCTTGGGCATGGCTTTTTGTGTTGGTCTCTTCAAAGGTGAGGCCTTTGATTTCCTTGAAGGTGAGGTATCCTTTTCCTTAAAAAAAAATCCTGCATCAAAATCTTAAATATACTTCAAATAATTTATATTTATTAAATTTATAAAAATTATTAAATATTTATACTTACATTATCAATTACTTGAGGTACAGAGCAGTTTGGCTTATGTAGGAACAGAACATTACAAAAAAATAAATCCTAGAAATGGTTGTCAAAATAAGACTGCAAAAGAAATACTTAAAAATTCCAGAAAAACTTCACATTTTTTTCTGGAAAGTACATGTCAAATGCCTGACACAAAGAAGCCAGACAGGTCCCTAAACATTTTCTTTCATATACCAGTGTTTTCATCACAAAAATTATAACAATTCTTTTCCTAACATTATAAACAGTAAAACTTTGCAATCAAAAACTGAGACAGAAAAACCCTTTTCCTAATCTATCTCAGATGCTATCAGTATTACAACATTACTAGAGGACTACGAGGGAGAAGACTCTTCCTCCAAAATAATACAAATCCATTAAGATTATTTGTATCTTCCAGTAAAATTAAAATTTATTTTAAATTAATTCTGAACAAAAAGAATTTATTGTGCAATTAGAATATCTGCACAAGGAGTTAACCATGAACAATTACTCACAAAAAAGTGTAAGTACATATTGTACAAGGCTTGAGATGATGTCCTTTTCTGAATGTAATGGTATCCAAGACATTTCCTATTAGCACCATGTTATTCTAAAGGGAGTAAGGAAAGGCAAGTTTCTTCTGATTTTGGGATGCCTTATTCTGACTCATCTCAAATTCTCACAATTGTTGGTCTTTCAGATGAATCCCATGCCAACTTTTCTTCCTGGTTTTAGGAGTGCAGGGGTCAGCTGAGGACTACTTTTGTCCCAAAATTTAGTTACCATGGATGTCTCTAGATTAGGTTTTTATGAGACAATTTTTAAAAAATCATTTTTTTCCTATGTTATTGCTACCCAGTAAAAACACACAACTCCTTAAAAATAAAACTCACTTTTTGAACTCTGGCAGCAGGTATGCTTTCACCTAGAGTGAGAGATCTTACTTGTGTTGAAATTCCATCAGTACCAAGGAAGTTCTCATTCCTCCTGATAAAAAAATTTTTTAAATCATCATCTTCATAATCATCATGTTAAACTCTTTTCCTAGTAAAAGGTTGGTTATCTTTGGGAACATATAGAGCACTTCATGCAATTCCTATTTCATTTGCAGTTTGAAATTCAAAAGACTTTCTTTTCTTCATCCTCTTCAGAAAACATGAAGTGTTAATTTTCACAGTTTATTAAAGAAATCTGAATTTGTGAGTAACAACTATATCACCTTCCTAATGCCTATTAAAACAAAACAGTTTTCTTCATTATCCTAATTATACTACAGAATTATGCAAAGAATTTCTTTACATCCTGTTGTTTTGGTCTCTTGTAGTCACAATTTCTGTTCCCTAAAATATATATCTCATTTTCACTGATTATTCTCCTTTCATATTTTAGAAATACTGATGTGCTTTTTAAAAAATGGGATCTTTTCAGGTAATTTGAAATGGGCTCCATTTATCTTTTACTCACAGAATTTTTTTTTACACTATAGTAGGCCCTGACCAGTTTGCTTTTGATTTAACCCATCATACCATCCCAAGCTATGCCACCACCTCACAATAATATGGGAAATAGTCACAATATTATGTCTCCATGTACAGTCAGGTCATGATACAGTATTTACTGTAGCTGTGTAATCCTCTGTGTTCATGGAACTTCTGCAGACTAGGAATCATGGAAATTACTCCCGATGGGTCTTCTGACATGTAAAACTTACCATTTCTTTTGTAACCGTGATTCTCATGACCCTAAGCAGTAGTTTTTCACTACTACTATAACAGAGATCTACCTTTTCAAGTAAACTTCCACACTATCTGCCCACTCCAGAACACATTGAAACTTCTCTTCATTCAGGACTTTGAGCAAAAGTTGAACAAAGAACTCAAGGAAACGCGTTTGCCCTCTGAATTTAAGCACTGCAATAAAGTAACAAATAACACAAATGTTTATGCTGTAACAGGATTCTGAATTCAGCTAGAATAACATCTATGTATGTCTCAAAGCCCTTATTTCTGTTGTGCTGTATATTCATAGTGACACCGAACTCAGGGATACACAATGGCAGTTGCTAAATGCTTCTTGTGATTGGGCACCCAGAATCACAAGCTCACTCTATTTAATACACTTCTAGAATTACAATCATTATAGAGATCTCTGTGAATTCTCTTCCAGTAAAATAATGTGAATATAGGGTATCTCAATTTTAAAAGAATGTTCCATACAAAGAGAATCTTTGAAAACTTGGCACCATATTTTTTTTAATTTACTTGTTTGTAAGGTTATTAGAAAACGAACATTATTCAATTTAAAATATTACTATTTTATATAATTAGCATCAACACCCCAGATAAGTGGATGCATTCACTTCTCATTTTATAAACACTCCCGTGTTTATCTTGAGAACTTTTTATAAGCTATGTTTCACTTGATCTTGTATATTTGAGAACCAAATGAACATAACATTCCCAAGAGCTTATTGCAAGCAAGAATGAAATTGCTTTACTGGCAACTTTCTGAAGTAAAGGAACCTTTACAATTAATATAAACACCAACTATCCCTACCTTCTTGATAAGCACGCTCTGATGTCCAACATGAAATAACAGGGTAGAGAAACAAAGGACATTCCTTTCCTGTAAGCTGTGTTCCAGGACCTGCATCAATAACCAAATGAAAACCATTATGAAAAACAGTAAGAATATGCAATAAAAACTCCACCTATAACTGAAAATTGAAAAAAAATCCTTCTCTAGCACAGAGTTTGCTTTTAGATCTCTCACTGTTATCCAGAGAGAAATTCAAATGCTTTTTCTTTTCTTTTAATGTAAGTAGCTGAATGACTTAAATAAGAGCTTACAGATGGGACTGATGAAGTTACAGCCACTAGACTAATACAGAGGATGTCTGGAGCTCATCAGAGGTCTAACAAAGAGTCATGAAAACCACATGTGGAGAAGAATGTGCAGAAAGGACACGTCAAAAAATGTACTTAAAGCTATACAGCAAGAACTGATGACATGATATTGCTATTTATTAATGCTTACATTCATGCTCTGCATATGGATAATGTAAGTAGGTAGAGGATTCTTTTTTCTTAAGCTATTAACATACAGAAATTCATTTATATTCTATAAATAATATGTTTTATATAGAATACACAGACATAAATTGTATACATAATTGTATACATAATAAAGGACAATAACTTGGATTCAAACTTCTGGCAGTTAAACATAACTGCATTACCAGCTGATGAGAACCAAAACAATGTACATGTGCTACTTGTTATTTTTCCTTAATAAAGAAACACAATCTACAAATTTTGTACTTAGACAAGTCCTGTGGTTGAAAAACATCAATGCAGCAAATCCCTGAAAAAAGCAAGATTAAAAATGCACTTTGAAACCAGTTAAAATTGTGAATCAATAGCTACGAACTCCAGTGCGAGCAGTCAGTTTAGGTCTGTTGAATGTAAATGTCCAATTAAGTGGAACAGCCAGCAGGAAAAGCAGACATTTTAAAATTTTCTTTTTAGGATGTTCTTTCTTAGTACTCTCCCCCATTTGACAAGTTCAAAAATATGTTGCTCCAAATAAGCATTTTCTCATTTTCACATATTTTCTAAGAAAAATATGTCCCAAAAATGTAATGGGAAAAGATTTGAAATTTCAGAATTTAAATTGTACTGTGTGTGAAATATTTTGGTTTTTGGCTCTTTTGAAAGAAGCAGATTCAGCACTTCTCCATTTTTCTTGTAGACTATCAACAATGGAATGCTGTGTTGATCCAGTTATAAGGATTTCCTAAGACAAGGCTTCTTCCAAAAAATTTTAAAAGCATGCCCTCCAGGTGTGCACATTGCCCTAAATCATTCATACAAATTTGTAAAGACAGCTGTAAGCTTTGCGTGGCCACACCAAAACACTTGTTCTGAAATTGTATCCTGAAACTATTGACAAATAGGCCATTTTAACTACAGAGTAGATTTTAGTGATCAATTACTTGCCAGCTACTGAAAATGTGATCTTTTTCTAACTGATCAATCTATTAATTTAACTTTCTATTAAGTAATCAACATGATTTTCAATTAACTTACAGAATTCTTTCCTTATGTGACTCGTTCTGCCGGAATGTAGGCATCAGTGTGAGCAAAAATGAAGGATTATTGCATAGATCAATGAAATTTTTGCATCACCCCTTATCCTGTTTTTCACAGGAATGCTTTCTCTTCTGAACAAATGCATATACAGAGATGATAGATGGTAACTAGACATGAAGGGTGTGGTCTTCCAGCAAAGGCCAGTTGCATACTGGGATATACTAGAAACAACATGGCCAGCAAGTCAGACTATTCCCCTCTATTCAGCAAGTGTGTGACCCCCATCTAGGTTACTGTGCCTGGATTTGGGCACTGTAGTACAGGACATGACACAGTGGAGTAAGTCAAGTGAAAGATAGCCAAGATGATAAGGAGCTATAGTGCATGACAAAGCATGAAGAGGCCGTGGGAACTGCGTTTATTCAGTCTCAGGAAGAGAAGGCTAAGAGGAATCTACACCTACCTAATACAGAATGTGGAGACAGACTGTTCTCACTGATAGCATAACAGGCAATTGAAACAAGCTGGAAATCAGAAAATTCCAAACACATATAAAGACAACCTCTCTAACCACAATAAGAGTGGTTCACTATTGGAACAAGCTGCCCATAAAAGTTGCAAAATCTCTTTCTTCATAAAGATTCAAAATTTGATTGGACAAGGCTCAGAGCAACCTGATCTAATTGTACCTATTTTGAGAAGGGGTTGGAATAAATACCTTCCAAAAATGCCTTCCAACCTATACTATTCTACAATTCCATCCAGGCTCCAAGGAGTACAAGATGCTATGTAAATATAATGGGAAAAAATCAGTAGTGTCTTTCAGTTTAAGTTCTAACCAAATTTTCTTTATAATTCTTAGTTGCTAATTCATCTAACTTTGGCAGGATTATTAGCCAGAAAATTCTTGTGCTTGATCCAGACTCTAAGATATTTTAAAATTCATATATTAATTCCTGAGTTAAAAGGAAATTAAATACTAGTATGTATGCAATTCCCTCACAAAAAGGATAATTTCTGTTAACTTTCTTCAGGGAGAGTTTTCTCCACTAAAATTTCCTGGAGCGGTCATTACTACTAGCATTGGCAGGGTATTGAGACAAGCTGTAAATGGACAGTGGTCTTTGCCACTGCATTTTTTTTCTGATTTTTTTCTGATTTAAGAAGATTTAAGAAGATTTAAGAAGATAAAGCAAGCCTAAATAACATGGAATCCAATTTAAACATATTGGGAGAACATAAATATTTGCAGATTTGTTCACAAACAAATATTCCTTTGAAAGAAGAAATAAGTGTTCCAGTGGAAACTATTAAAAATATGAATACACATCACTAACAGGTGATCATTACCAAGATCATTATTGATTTGGCTGATTTATCATGGAAGATATAAGAAATAAAAGTACTTCTTCAGTAAATGCTTTTTTTTACAAACAAACCATAGCAAATTCCATAGACAAAGGTAAGAAGTGCTTCCACAGTACACCCACCTGGTTCTGTCAGTTTGAGGAGGCTTGATTCAAGAGTACTCAGATTTTCTGCTGCCTTTGCAGCTAAATGGTATGCCCTTGAAGAACAGTTCTGAAATATTGAATACTTTGTTATGAAAGCTTAGCTTTAACTTAACTAAAACTAAATTGTCAATAATGGAATTTAGCTTAGATCCCAAGCCTTCTAAAACTGTATCTTATAACTTCATCAATATTGTTTTTCTTTTCTGATGAAATAAAAATTGTGTTCATGATTTTTTTAGCACAGCATATTTTGTCAAGCACGGGGACTCCCCATCTCTGAACATGTTCAAGACCAGGCTGAGCAACCCAGTGTAGTGGAAGGTGTCCGTGCCCAAGGATGCGGGGTGGAGCTAGATGATCTCTAAGGTCCCTTCCAACCCAAACCATTCTATGATTCTAGAACAAAAAAATTAATTAATCTAGTCTTCAAATTAACAGAATACAGAATTTAGAGAAAAGAAAAAGTAAAAAACAGAGAAACTACTTTTACCTCTTTGCCAGTGTGTTTTCCTTCTGTTTTCACATCTCCTGACAGGCTGGGTGAAACTGCTGGTGAAATCAACAAATTTTTTCCATAGTTAATGATAATTACTGCAAGTTCATTCTCTTTCCATGACTGTAGTACCTATAAAAGAATCATATGTTATACATCTTTACATATTACATAATATGTAATATTTCATTACTGTCTACTTATAATTGTCAAAATGCATGAATATTATAAAGAGAAATCAACTCAATATGCAAGTTTCTTTTAATAAAACACCCAGGACTGTAGACATGTAAAATAACCAGAACTGCAGATGTTATCTGTATGTTCTACTTCTGTTTAGCCTATTCCTCAGAGAACAGAAAGATTTACCTAGAAGTATCTATTGCTGTGATTGACACTCTCCATGTTTTCAGGCAGTACTGCTATCAAAGAACATAAAGGGTAACTAAATGATTTTCATTTACCTCTCTCATATCAAGTGCACATTTTAAAATCCCAACTGTATTAGTAAAAGGACTGTTGAAATTTATTTTTAAATTACTAAATTTATAAATTAACAGTGCAGCAAATGTTTTTAGATTACTTTATCTTCTTTAGATAGAGCTTCAAAGGCCCATGCACTTATCCTGTGTGCAAGCTACCTTCACATTAGGATCTTTGCCTCTGTGATCCTAAGTGTATAGGTTACATTAGGATAAACACAGTACATGACCTGACTGTAAATCAAAAGAAAAACATATAACATGCTTTAATGAGAAGAATTTGTAATTCACTCATTCTCTTTGCTATTCTGTGTGCTATCCTGTTGAAGTGCTATCTCTAAGGAAAAAAAAAAATCAGCAATATAAGTGCTAGTCATTTAGCTGAGGAATCCAACAACAAACACTTAATCAAAGTTTCAAGGCTTCTAATACGCTTTTGTCCTAGGGTGACTTTATGATGCTTGTATCCCCAATTGTCTGTTCTATTCGTGCTGTATATTGAGTTCTGTACCTTTAAACCTGGTTCTGGGAGCAAAGGGGGAGAAAGAAGCAGCGCAGTTTGTTTTGAGAAAACGGCCCTGACTCCTCCGCATTCCTGCTCCAACGGTGTTCGTCTGAGGCACGGACAGCAGTGGGGCAGAGATCTCCTGTGCTTTTAGTTAGTTAGTTTTAGCTAGCTGAAGCAGAGAAGTATCCTGGACCATTTTTTTTTTTCTTTCTTGGGACTGTTTAAATCTGTTCTGGACTGAAAAACCCAGAGGAGCACCGAGGGCTCGCACCTGTGGCCCACTGGGCCTGGACCTCCAGAGGGACTGGGAGTGAGAAAAGACTGAGAGAACTGAACTACATCCATGGCAAGGACTTCCTCAGCTCTGCCATCTCTCTTTGGAGCGGCGAGAGGTTTTATTGTCTCATATTATTAATTCTTTGTGCTTGTGGGTATTTTGTTTGTTAAATAAATAGATTTTTTTTTCCACTTTTTCTCCGAGGAAGTTTTCCCAACCGGCTGGGGGAGGGGCCGTTTGGGTTTGCTTTCTGGAGAAATCCCTTTTTGAGGTTTCCTCCCAAATTTACCCTAAACTAGGACAGCTTTATTGGCCCTGACAGCATTCACCTGGGGCCTACGCCTGGGGGGCCAGGAGCTCCCTCTCAGCTCAAATCTCAGTCTACAGTCCCTGCTGGCTCCTATTTGGTCTGCAGCTTGGAGACCAAAGGAATTTTGGTCTCCAGCTTGGTCCAAGTCATGCCTGGGTGTGGCAATGGATCCACTAGACTGGCACCTGGCCTACAAACCAAATTCTGAGCTTGACCTCAGACTGTTCCCATCATGATGGACCAGCCTTCTGGGCTCTGTCTGACCCTAGCCACCTCACTAGGCCTTATCTTGACTTGTGGACTGGCTTCCCAGCTTCAAATCCGACCTGCTTTATCACAACAAATTGACCTGATAATCTGGATGCCTGGCTGAACCTCAATATCAGGTGCTGCTCTGCCAGTCATGGCATTGCTCTTGCCTCCTGGCCTCACAGCCATGCTGGCCTTTTTAAGGTTATTTGATACTGATCTGGTCTTGTGAGGTGATTAAGCTCCTATGAAAACCAAGGATTCACCAGCACAGGGGACTCCTTCAAATCATTACCCAGTGATCAACTTCAGTATGAGCTCTTAGTTGAGGTATAAGCTAGAGGAAAGCTGACTTTTTCAGTATCACACATCTATGATAGCAAGTAATTAACTGCAACATATCTCTATACATGAGCGAAAAAATCCAGTACCGTGTTTTTCCTTATCTTACAAAATAGATTGATTATCTGAATCATAAATGTCACCGACAGATACACATTATGGTTGAAAGTCAGGGTGTTTTTATTTCTGCCAGCATGCAAGACTAAATAGTATAAAGTCTCTTGTATCTAATTAGCAACTAAAACAGATATGTTAATCTGATTAAAACTACAAACATGGCTTATTTGCAATAAATAAACTTTTAAACTTATATATTACATGTACATCATATTGAAAATAGTACTACCTTAAATGAAAAATATACACAATGATATAAAATGTAGATGATGACACAAACTAATAGTTACAGACTGAATAAATACCAAAAAGTCACAATGTCATTGTTATAAAAATGCACTGATTCAAAGATATTACTAAATATTTGTATGCCTTTACTATTTAAGATTGCTGATTCTCTAAGATATTATTCTGAAAGCCATCTTACTAAATCTTTTTTTTTTCTCAAATGACAAGAGCTATATCTCAAATTAAACTGTAAGCACAAAAATACACATCATACCTTTGCTATATGATATGAAGTGCAAGCTATCATATGCTGAATACTCTCATAACATCCTTCCTGTCTCCTTTGCAAAGTAGCGCTTGGAATTTCTTGGAGAACAGCCAAGCATTTAATGAGGATCTGTAAATACAAGGGTTAAAACAAAGTTTGGAGTCTGGAGCATACTTACAAGCTTGTACCTCTGTACAGCCCATTGTATTTCATGGTGAACTTTGAAAATACTTTGAAATCAAATAAATATGATAAAACATCAGCTGTCAAATGCCAACAATAAAATTTCCATCTAATTGAACAGTGTGAAGATTTCAACCACAGCCCTTTGGAATAAATTACAAGTTCACATAAAATCCCAGATATTTATATACAGATACATGACGGATATTTTTGCTGACCTAACGAACATGGAATCCAAGAATGTTTAATTCAGTGAGATTACACAATCCTACTGGAGGACTGTTTAAAAATATATTAAGATGGCAAGAAATTCAAATTAAAAAAAAAAATATTTCCAGTATGCTGTAGAAATAAAATAGTTCTTTCCCCAATTTTGTCCATCAAAAATGAAAAGAACACATGGCAAAATTATTTTTCACTTTAATTAAGAGACCTGAAACAGGAGCCATTTCCAGTGGCTAGCTGTACCTTTAGCAGGACACCACAGCAAACGTCTCAAGCAAGAATCTATTCCTGAATTCAAATAGGTGATGTTTTTTCCCCTAAGCACTCCTGGAAACTTCTCAGGGCCCTAAGTAACCCAGCAATCCTTCCCCGAGCATCCTCACTTGAGACCTCCTCTCACAACCTCTGCCCAGGAGCCCAAGAGTGCCAATCAAGCTCAGGCACAAGCCTTTAGTCCCTGCCTGAGCTGTGGTACTGCCGTGCTGGTCTCTGTAGCTTTGTCTCCAGCCTCTGGCTTCAATTCCAGCTTCTCCTGACATTTTCTCCTGGATGGACACTGGGCCAGCCCAATAACCTCATGTTCTCTGGACTGTCAGTGGATCATCTTACCAAAACCATGCTCTATCTGCCATATTCACATGCTGCTGGTCTGTGCCTCACCTGCAGTGCAGTCACCTCATCCTTTCTCACAGAGAAATACTCTTATTGCTGCTACCTAAAAAGGTGACCTAATGACAAGAAAAAGGTTTGCAGAAATGACAGATTTCTGCCAGCAAAAAG
>WEIU01012293.1:21488-38116 GCA_013389925.1 Aegithalos caudatus | reverse complement strand
TAGAAGTCATCTAATTTAAATGCCTGTCTACCTTGCTTATGCATAAATCCTGTTTAGATGTCTGGCTTACATGCAGGAACTGCTGTGATGCACCCAGGTGTCGAATTTTGTCACTGCCTGCAAAATCATCAATTATAGCTGAGACCAGACCACTCAGATCCAGAGAAAGGTTCCATGGCACAATGGAATTGTGAAAGTATGGTGCGAACCTGGAAGTGTGGCAATGTGATACAAAATCTCTTCTACTGAACAAATAAGATGATAAAGAACTTTTTTATTTCCTTATCATTGTAGTATTGGCCAAAAGACAGGGCATTTATTTCCCCCAGTTAAAATTGTATTTCCTTCTGTAATGGTAACTTGCTAAGGGGTATACAGCTTGAAGAAATTGAGACCACAGATCCATGTCTGTCTTAGTGAACAAGGAATTTTTCATGTGCTCAGGAACAGTTCCAAGCAGTAGTTCTATTAGAATTTCTGGCTTTTTCTTATACAAGTAAAATGATTAATCTTTACATTTAGAAATTAATTTTAAGATACTTGCATAACTGTCTAAAAGCTGTAATTTAGCATGGTAACCATGGCTGTCAGTCTAAATGGCCTTCTTTAGAAATAAGGTTGTGATCAGCGGACATGTTATTCTGATTTTATATTTTTGCGTGCTTTATATTTTTCATCTGAAAGTTTTAGCAGTTTAATTCCTTAAATGGAAACTCCCTGAAAGCCCCCTTTTCATCATCATTGCTCAGTCTTAAATCATTAGACTGCTTTTAAACATTACAGCAAAGCCCTTCTACAAGCTTTGATCTCGCNTATTTGCTTAATTTCTTCAGCTTCTTGAATGACAAAATATTTCATTACAAGCAAAGTTAGGTAGCACCAGTAGTCATCATAAGAGATAGATTTTGAAAATACACTACGACAGAGCAATTGTACATTAAGGATGTGAGTCAGCTAAAGAGGTTTCTAATGGAATTCACTTAGCTGCAATCCTAACCAGGTTCAGTATATGTCCTTTTTTTTGTTTGTTTCAATAGTTCCCTGGAACTACACAAAGAATTGCACAATGTGGGTGTGGTAATGAAAGTACTTATTTTACCTTTGAGACTTTCAGTACATAGAAAAACAAGTTTGTCTAGCTATGTATTTGCTGTATTGGCTATAGCAGTAAGGAGGAGTATCACCACTCAGTTATACATCACAAGGGCAGAGAGATTTATGAAAACAGGAATTAATTCTGCAGGCGTACATACTTCTTCTCATGTCCAGACCAGGAAATAAGGGTTCTGAAATACAAGACAACAGGTATAAGCAACTCCAGAAATTTACTGTGGCAAAACAGAGCAGAGAGTGTTTAAACTATACATTATTTACTCTGTTTCTAATTTTTACAATTTCTTGCACTGTTTTTCATATTGATTAAAAATTTTGCACTCTGCTGTTTACTTCTGACAAAAACCTAGCCAGCAATTATGACACAAGGGCATATCAGATATATATATTTCCATTACAGGTCCAAATGCTATCAATGTCAATCATAAACTTTCTTTCTTTTTTTTCCTCCTTCACGATTACATTTTCTGTCATCTTTATTATATTCAGTGTACACAAATCTGAAAAGATGTGTCCTTCAGTCAAAATCTCAAACAGTTTTCTAAAAAAACCAGGTTTAATCACCAGTAAATTAGATTACTAAATGAAATAATTTGAATTGTAATCAAAGAGTGCAGCTCAAGACGGCAGTCATCTGAACTGTTGGAATTTTAGGTTATTTGAATTCAATCAAATTTTATGTTTGTGGAATTTTTAATTTAATTATCAGCAATAATTTAATCCAAATGATAGCTCTTGGATGCATCTCTAGTACACTTTTTACATTTCCGCTTATTTCTGCCATTATCTGCAGAGAAACAGAAATAATTGACTTCTACCAATTCTAGGTACAGAGTTGTATTTCATTCAGGCTATCTTTTGATTTGAATTTCATATAATTTGAAGTTGTTATGCTGGAAAAAATGTGTATATATAATTGTTGTTATAATTGTTGTATAGGTTAAACCTTCACCAACAAGGTAGGATAAACGTCTGGCATTTTGAAAGTGGGTTTATATATTTATATCCTCTCTAAAATTTTTTGTTATAATATGCTGAACCAGATGTTCAATCATAGAGCCTCAGCCTTGACCTATTTCTAATTTCAGGAATGGAATTTTTTTCTTAACTAAATCTTTCTTTTGCAAAATTTTTGGGGGTTTGGTTTCCTCTTCCCCGATTTTTTTTTTTCTCCTTTTCTTTTTTTTCTTGTTTGTTTTTTGGTGGTTTTGGTTTTGTTGTTTTCTGTTTGGTTTTGTTTGTTTGTTTATTTATTTGTTTTGGGTTTTTTTTTCTTTGTTTGTTTGGTTTGGTTTTGGTTTTGATTTCTTTTTTCCTTCCCCAACATTTTAAACTGATATGAAATTTGCCTTAAAGTAAGAAAAGGCCAAACTTGGCATGTTTATTTCTTGGGAAACCACTGTGTTGCTTATGATTAGATAAGAACCATAATAAACATTGTGTTTTCAGTCTGGATTATGTCTAAAGAGAAATATATTTAAAAAAAGATTAATAACCTTGAGTAAGTAAAAGATGTCATTATTTTTCTCCACCATTTTTTCCAGAAAATAGAATAATCATGGAGAGAGTTTGGAAGTTTTTTAGCCATGTGGAAATTTTAGAATCATAGTTCAAGATATACAATATATATACTAGAAAACTGAGATACTAACTGGCTGCTGAATATTCAGTTTATCCCTGTTTGTTCATATAACTGCAGTACAGGCCTTCAAGAAGAGTGACAATGTCATCTGTAATGCTTTGGGACACCGGGTTGAAAGAAGCTAGGGGAAAAATATTGATTCATCTTCTCTGAAGTATTCTAAGTTTTGGAAAACTTTCCAGACAGAGAATGACATAACTGAAGTATTGAGTCCAATCTTAGACCTTGGGATGAATGAAGAAGATATTTTCAAAGCCCATATAAGGAAGTGAATCTTATACATCAAATTTCCATAATCATAGGAACTTCAGGTGAAAAAGTGATCATTAAAAAAAGTAGCTCCACATGTTATAGGAGAACATTCTTTGATAATATAATCCTGAATTATTTTGCAGACAACAGCAGATTTTGAAGGAGATCAACATATTTTATAATTTTATAAATCAGTAATTTTTTATGGTCATTTAAGGGCACTGTATTTAGTTAATTGTAAAAAGATTAGTTGCAAATGTTGGCATTACTTTATGCTCCTGAAAAATAGAAATGTTTGAGATATGACATCCTAAACATAGTGAAGAACAGTGGTTGAAAAAGAATTTTCTTAAGTGCAACATTTTAGATGGTAAAGAGCAAGCTGTTATACATAAAAGGTAGGTAGCCATAATATCTTTGCCATTTATGTTTAATAGATTCCACCAGATTAAAGAAACCTCCCCTATAGTAGTAAATGGCAATGCTGTCTACTAAAGGAGGAGGGACGGATTTATTGCATTGACAAAAAAGGTTCTTAGGGAAGGCAGTTCAGGGGAACATCTGTGAGGGACAGACTTGTGTCCTGTATGACAGTATGTCTGATTACAGTTCTGCCTTGAAAAGCATGAAAGAGCCCTTTTCAGAAAATACAGGATGACAGATGAACAGGTTTGTCCTCAACTGCAGAATGCTCTCTCATGGTGTTTGTAGGTCTGCAGATGTGCACTTCTGGCTGGACAGATGTGCCTGATGTTTCTGTTTCTCTCACGTTTCTCAGGGGATATACATCACCTCCTCCTCAGTAGCCCTACCCTAACATGAACTCCTCTGTCGTAAGGATTTAGTTGACTGTGAAGCTGTATCTTAAAGTTCTTCAAAATTAAAAATAAATCCTTGAGTTTTTCATATTATTTTACAGCTATAATGTCCCTATAATTATTAGTAGAACTAATGGGATAATTCAACAAGCCGTGTCTGCATAGATCAGAATGGTTTCACATTATATGTTATCTAACATGTTTAATCATTAGCCTCCTTTTACTCTAGACCTACTTTGATATATAGCAAACAGAAGGCACATGATGATTAGATGATTTTATCTCCACGAATGGAGAGTGTCAGCATTTTGAGGTTCATATATATTTCAGACATGTTTCATCTAGCAGCCTTTTGTGGCGTCTCAGTGGAGAAAATCCAGATATTAGTAAACCAGAAGTGCAAGTCTCTGCTGAAATTCATATCTGGAGAGCTTTGTGAAAATTCAGAATTATTTTATGCCTATTAAAAATACCTTACTGCAAATCAGACAATATTTAATAGAAATTACATGAAAAAAGATTTTGAGACATGTAAGGTCCAATAGTATCTCTATAATCTGAATTAGAGTTTGCAAGCACTTCTTCAAATCAATAGAAAGGAGGGTGTGATTTATCTTATTATAAATAATATTACTATAATAAATCAGAGAAAGCACATCATAACATGGTTATTTTTCTCTCTGGATTTTGAAGGAGGTATAATATTGCCTGGTCTGACATAGATTTTTAAATTGTAGATATCTGGAACTAGCCAGTGAAGATAGATAACCTATCAAGGTTCTGTATTTTAATGTTATTCCTATTTGACTCAAGTAATTATATAGTTAACAAAAAACAGTTGTGTAGAGCTAAGGGCCAAACTCCTAGCCAGCTACTTGCTTACTCACCCTTTTTAGTGGGACTGGAGGAGAGAATAGGATGAGAAAGCTAAATTGAGATAAAGGATTGAGATAAAGATAGTGAGAGATCTAAGCAGTCTCAGCTTGACAGACTTTGTTCAATTTATTGCCAGTCAATATAGATTTGGATAGTGAGAAAGAAAGACAAACATCAAACCCTCACTTTTCTTCCATCCTCTCCAATCACTTAACTCTGCTACTGCCACATCCTCTCCCCACTTCTGGCAGCATAGAAAGGGACAGGGAGCAGTACTGTTGGAACATAACAGTTTCACTCTTCTGCTATCCTACTCTGGTGCCAGCTCTTCCATTGGGTGATCTTCTTCAGGAGAAAAATCGGCTCCCATGTCAGGTCTCCACAGTTATCATCTCCTTTGGGGAATATCCAACTGCTCCTGTGTGCAGTCCTCCACAGGTTGCAGTGATTTTCTCTTTGTGTACTCTTCCAAGAGAATACCAGCTCTAACATTCTCTTTCACAGGGTAAAGGGGAGTATCCCCTCCCTCAGAGATTTTGCCACAGACTTCTGCTCCCACTCTTTATTTTCTGACATTGATGTTCACAGAACAGTTTCTTACTTTTGTGTTCCCTCCTCTTCTGTCTGTATGGCATTTTCTGACCTTCATTAAAAATGCTTTCCCTGAGATGCCACAGTCTTGGTTGAGGGGCTCAGCTGTGCCCTGCAGTGGCTCAGCAGGGGCCAGCTGGAACTGGATCTCTCTGTGACAGACCAGAGACCATCCTTCTACCCCTGACAGCCTCAACACACATGCAAACCCTGCACAGTAGTGTTTCTAATTCAGCTCATAATAACCTTCACATCGAATGAATATGCAACAATAGCTCTGGTATCTAATGGAATTTAAGATCTCTAGGTAACGTAGGAATACTTAATTAATACTAAACTTATACCAAAGCGTGTCGCAAATTTTACAAAAGACAATTTAAAAAAAAATAAATCTAGGATTCTAAAGTGATAGCTATAGACTTTTGTTTCTCAAGAAAGGGTCACCTCTTAAGGTTTGTGGCTGTTTTGTAAAACACAAGCACTTCCAGAGAAGTAGATCTGTTTGAAGAGGTTTATAGAAAGTTAATTATATCAGCAGTCTAGGACTGCACATTCAGAGAAGCAATCAGGCATCAAATTGTTGAATGGTTTTCAAATAAATGACAAGTAAAAATGACATTGGTATGGTGGAAAGCCTTAAAGAAATTTCATTAGCTACCTCCGGTGATGGTCCAAGGTGAAACAAGCTGCACAGAGCAGTGGGGTTGAAGATAAAGCAGGACACCCTATAGCGAAGTAATATTAAAATCTCAGAGTATGGCACACTGCCAGTTTTTCTGAGAGATTTAGCTAATCTAATTAGAAGACAGAAGTGAGAGGACAAATTCTGTGTCTGGCTGTCAGTACTGAAATAGGAAAGAGTACTGAGTAGTGAAATGGCTGTAAACAAATACACTCAAATAAAAAATGATAACCAAATTGCACATGCTATTCACTACACTACCAGTACTAAAACTGATTTTTTTTTTTTTCGTAATAAGAATTCACCATAACTCAATCATCCTGATATTTTTGCAATGGACATAATGAAAATATATGTTTCATAAAAGGTACAAAGCAAAAATTAGATAAAACAGGCACATGGTACAAAGAAAAGCTGATCATAAATGCTTCTAAATAAAATAAATTATTTTTTAAAGATTTTTTTCAAATTTTTTTTTTCTTCTCTGATAGGAAACAACAAAATCAGGATTAATTTTAAATTCATCATCCCTTTAGAAACAGAAATACTTGTGTTGAAAATGTTCAGATGATTGCCTGAATAAGGTTGTTAAAAACACTATCCCAAGTGGTCAGAATAAAGCCTATAATGAAAATATAATTTTATTAACTTATGCTTTATAGGACAAGGCTAACTTTTGATGGTTTTATTACAAGTAGTATATAATGAGTTCTCAATTAAATAGTGCATATATGTATCCAGTTACAAAATATAACTGATATTATTTTGGTTTTATTCATACTTTTGCTTATTTGGAGATTATGCCAAAAAAAAAAAAAAAAAATTCCTGTGGCATATAAAAGGAATTTTACCATCACAGACTGTGAATAAGCCATAAGTGAGGCTTTTTTATGTCTCAACACTTCAGAAACAATCAGCTTCTATAGTCTTATTCTAGCTACTTCTAATACATACAAAGTGGACAACTGTTTTGGTGGCAGAATAAGGAAGGTGACACATCTGCAATAGACAGAAAACAGCTTATTTATTTCTCTGCAGTTGGTGCACATCTGTGCTCAGTAAAATCAAAGCCAAGATTTGCATTTTCTTCAGTGATGTAAGATGAAATAAAAGCATTTAAAGATTGATATATTCTCATCCTCAGAGTTAAATATCTCTGTGATTGCTGGGTGTTATGGAGGGGGAAAGAATCCAAGCTGAATGTCTATTTTCTGTCATTTATCTGTAAAGTTAACTTTTGTCAGAAATAATAATAACATTTCCATATGGATTTTTAGTGTTAAGTACACATTTAGCATTTTTTTAACATATGTTTTAGCAGTACAGTCAATTCCTTTCATTAATGCTGTATTACATATATCTAAAGATGCAATGCTTTATTTGTTCAGACCCATCTTAAGAGGGAAAGTAAAAACATGTGGTATTCACTGGCTGTCAGCAGCCATAGAATACTTTCGTAATAATAAGAATAAATCCTGTAAGAAATACTAGGTTTTCACCAAAGTATCAATTAAAAAACAAATAGGACAAAACCAAAGTACTCTAAACAGGAGCAGTACCAAAGATTAGACACAGAGACTCGAGAAGCCTTGATATTCTCTTGGGCAGTTGTCATGAATGAATTTTTTAGGTCATTAAGAGAATGTCCAGCAAAAGTATGGGCAGAAGCAGGTCTGAGTTCACTGAAGTACTCAAATCGGATGTCTTTGCATCCTCTTAATGGTTGAAGGATTGTGGATATCAACCCAGGTTCTGTTGTCAATTGTCCTCCTAGTATAGTGAACTTGAGAATTTGCTCACTCTGAGAGACAACCCACTCAGAGGCAGATACAAGAATCTGTCCAGGATCAGAAAAGACTTTAAAGATAATCTAGTTCCAACCCCTCTTCTTGAGCACTTCCAGTGGTGGGACATCCACAACTTCTTTGGGTAACCTGTTCCAGTGCCTCACCCCTCTGATGCAAAGAACTTCCTCTTAATGTCTATTCTAAACCTACTTTCTTTCAGTTTGAATCCATTCCCCTTGTCTGCTGAAGTTACACCACCACTGTAGGATGTAAATTTTGAATCCCTGCTTAAATACATAAATTGGGAAAAAAATACTGAAGCTTAGTACCAAACATTGCAAAGTGTTGACTAGGGCAGGAAGGAAAATTTTTCAAAATTTCAAGTTTTATTAAATTTGCACTATATTTAATGTCTTTGAGATCTTTACTGATTTCACAAAGGTGGTCAACATTTCTTTTGCTAGTGAGGGGTATGATCACAAAGACATGCAAACAAGGGTACGTTATAAACTGTGTTTCTGTAGGAAATCAGATTAATAAAGAAAGTCTCCAAGCTTCTGATTTAACTGTGATTGCAGCAACCTATCATTTCCAAAGAAGGAATTTGCAGCATCTGCTAGGAAGTAAACAAACCCCAAAAAGATCAGGAACAACTCAGAGGAAGAAAACTCTTGAAGTCTCTTCACAGAAAGAGTGACTAATCTTTGTTCCAGACAGTTTACATTTTTATAATTGCAATGTTTTTTAGACCTGGGTGGAAGAGATGTTGTTCATGGAACTATTTACTTATAATGCTTTCTCACAATGAAAATCACTGTACTTTGTACATTTACAAATTATGTAGGCAAAAATTTAACACACTTTGTACATGTACATGCAATTTATTGTTAGTTCAGCTGAAATTTTATGAATCAACTGTAACTGAAACAGTTATCTTGAGTCCAGTTACAAAAATATAACATAACTTTATACAGAAAATTAACATTCTAAAACAAAGTGTCACTTTGGAATAGGTAAAACTAATACTTACCCTTCTCATTGGTGCTCCACTCATTCTTATAATGTTTCCAGGGGTCCTAACACCATGACAGCCATTTTTTCTGAGTACAAAGGTGGTCTGTTGTGCAAAACACTGATAATGTTTCAAGTTCTTCCCTGCAGGACCTGCAGTATTTGTGATGGTGGTTCCTTTTTTATTGTCTTTGGATTTCTTTGTAACTTTCTACTTATTACTACAGTCCAATTTCTTTTTATTTGTTTCCAATTACCCATTAAAAGTTACACAACCACTTCTTCCAGTCTCAGTGGGCACAAAGTCCAGTATATTTTAGACAATAGCTTGTGAAGAAACTGAAGCATTCATAAGCATTTGGTACTTCAATTTTGTTTCATATTTTAGAAGATAGAATGAAATATTTCAGAAGTGACATCTCTTTTATGAATTTCTTCCCCTACCATTATTCCCATCCTCTTGGTCTAATATCCTTCTGGACATGATTTTAATTTCATGGTAAAAAAAAATATATATATAAATAGACATTACCATCATGTTATATAAAATTCAAAATAAAAGATACTCTACGAGTTGCAAATCACATATGCAGCCTCTCCTCTTGAAATAAAATTCAGAGGTAACACGTACGATGTAGTCCAAAACATATATGGTATAGTCCAAAATTAATTATTTAGAACCTTAAAGATTTAACATACAAAGAAAAATGTCACTTCAATTTCTGCTGGCAAAGATATAACTCATTCTGGTTTTAAAAAAATTCCTCTCCATTATCATGCTTCCCCACATACATGGATGAGAAAGAACCAATACAGGATCATAATCTTTTATAGAACATTTAAGAGAAAGTTTTAGCTTTATAGTCTATTATTGTCATCTAATCAAACACTAGAAGTTTCTTCTCTGTTGGCAGTTATAATTTCTAAATCATGTCTAATCATCCAGTAATATAATGCAGCAAATATTTCCAGAGAAAGAAGAAACATAATCAGCTTTTTTTTAGGAAGAAAACCACATTCTTTTATGAGGGGAAGAAAACATAATGCAATATCAGATTGTCAGTCTGGAAGGAATCTTTAAATAACTGGACAAAACTTTAGAATATATTTAGATTTTGACAGAAGATATTATGATATGAGGAGTTCTAGAATTAAATATTCATACCTTGACTAAAAAAAAAAGGACATACCATGGGGTAAAACAATCATAAAGAGTTCAAAAATGCAAAAGTATACAGGAAACATTTTGCATCAGACAAATTATTTTGACAACAATTGTCAGAAATTATGTTACTAGAGTTTTAAGAGGAATGTAGAAAAATTAATTCAGCAAGAGGTTGGTCAAGGAAAAAACTTCTGATTATTAGTTTGTTTTTTATTATGATTATGATGGTATAGAACATGGAGGGCTTCACAGGTTTTTCTTGCATCATGATCTGGGTCATTAACCTTTATTGCAATAAACTAATGGAAAAGATCTAGGGCCTTGGTTTTATTTCTTGGTCTCATTGCTTTAGTAATGCATTTGCACTCTAAAATCCTGAGTATGTCACTTTTTTTTACAAACCCATGGAGAAAAATCAATCGTTGTCTTTTTAGGAGATTGTTAACAGAGACATATAACTGTGATGATTTGTTATTATTACAATGTTACATTGTTCAATATATTCCCTAAGTATACAATACTGCATGTAGCATGCAATTCTTGAATCCACTGGAAATAAAATAAAATTTAAAATTTCAACAGATTTGGTTATTTGAAACAGGAACAAGATTCTTTTTATGATAAGATAATAAACTTTTATCTTTCTTTGTTGCTCAGGGTTTGGTTTTTTTTGTTTGTTTGTTTGGGTTTTTTTTGTTTGTTTTTTTGTTTTTTTGTTTGGGTTTTTTTGGTTTTTTTTTTTTCTTATTTTCTTATTTTCTAACAAGCTGCACATCTGGAAGAAAGCAAAAATGCACTAATTATATTCCCACTGTTTGCCAGTAATGATCAATATTTTACATTCTGTTGAAGTTTGTATGGAAACATTAAGGCTAGGTAGAGAGAACAAACATGTTTTGCTTCTTTTGACAGGTTTTCTTACAGATGTAACAAAATGTTTTTACAGAACTAAAGACGCTTTATAGAATAGACAATCACTTTATATTTTTTGGGATCTGAACTGCTAAAAGGTTAATGAATTGAATTGTAAAATTAAGTTGTTATTATAACTCAGAGACATGATTTCATAGTTCATTGTTAATTTGTCATTGACATGAGTGACAGCAATACATGGATCTCCAAAATTTCTCCTTTCCTTCTCTTACTTGTTAGGACCAGTGTTTGGACTGAAATTTCTCTGATGCTCTTTAAACCAATACTGATGGGGTACACTGGGGTAGAACTGCCTTGGAAATGTATAAGATGCCTCTTTTGTTATAAAGGGAACAAGAAAACCTCTTTGTTTCAAAGAGGCTTTAAGTCTGACTTAAAACCAACTTACATTGGTTTGGGCTGGAATAGATTTCATTTTCTTCTTAGTGGATATTTTCTGATTCCCATCCTGCCAGGGAGCAGGCTGAGAGTGCAGAAGTTGGGAGGGGACACAGCTGGGACAGCTGACCCCAAAAGACCTAGAAATAAAAGCTAGGGGAAATAAGAAGAAGGAGAGAATGTTCAGAATCATGGTGTTTGTTTCTCCAAGTCACTATTGTGCATCTCCTGTTTTCCTGGAGATGGCTGAACAGCTAAACCCGCTGCCCACAGGAAGCAGTGGGTTAATTCTGTTTTGTTTTTCTAGCATATGCCAGTGCTTGCTCTACCTGTTAAATTGTCTTTATGTCAGCCCATGAGTTTTAACACACTTGCCTCTGCTTCTGAATCTTATACTTTTTATTTAGAGATATCTATAGCTTTGCAAGCTGAAGTATTTTCTTTATTGCGGTTTTGATAGGTAACACAGGCAGTATGCTTCTGCAGATTAACTAAAAAAGGCTGGCCTGAAATGCATATGTGCTATATACTGCAAGTCCTTTAAACTTGTACACTTAAAGAATGCAGCTATTGTTACTGGAAGAAAAAAAAATGGAGGAAAAGTGAAAACAAAAATAAATTGGACATGGCAGTTAAGGAGAGTAAAACAGATGACGAGGAGTACATTTTTCATGCATATAATTTCTTATGTTGGCTAGTAGCTAGTAACTGTAAAACACAAAATGGAATGATATATCTTCTAAGAGATGATTTTCCCCTGAATTCCTATTCGCTTCAGATGGATCTGTTCTGATTTACTCTTCTTAACTAATTCAGCCTTAAATCATCTTATTTCTCTCTGCCTTTGTGACTCAACTTGGATTTTTTCAAATACCTAGTCATACATCTAGTTGTAGTCTAATGATGTTGCCATCAGATGCTAAAAGCTTTGTTCAGGGTGCTCAAGTTAAATTCACTTATTAACAGCACTTGAAAATGCAGGTCAGCTTTTATTTTTTTTTCCTCTCTCTCTCCTTTATTTATGTCTGTGTATACGCAGATTGTGAGTGTTTATGTAGTGGAAAGAGATATAAAACAGATACAATAGCCATGTCTCTTTTTCTGTGTAAACAGTTCCAGACAATCTCACATACCCAGTTTATATGTTTTCATTAACACTTCCACTTGTGGCAAGAGAACTGCTTTATGTTTTACAAATTTAGACTAAGACTGTTCATACTTGTCATCTAGTTGAAGTAAAATGTGAAAAAGTGCTAAGAGATGCTATATTGGATTTACTGGGCAGCTAGGAAAGCTCAATGCGCTCTTTGTGTGTAAACTGTAGCTTCTGGAAGGGAAACACACACATTGAACATTTATTTCCTTTCTGTGCTGATGAAGAGAATGTCCTCTATATCTAAATGATAGGAGAATTCCTACCTAGTGGGATGTCAATTCTCATTGGTACAGAAGAGAAGTATTCTTTTCATTGCCACAAAATCTTCCATGGAATTGTCATTAATTAGTGTTTCTGTGCTCATGTAGAAACTCCATCTTCCTGTGTGTGGCATCCATTGCTGGGAGTTTTAGAGACTTAATAGTTGTAGTAGTAAGTTACCACCTTGTCTGAGATGAAGTTAGTAAGTGACTGAATATTAGAATCAACCTACAGTGTATTTGTCTTGCAGAATATCTAAAGGGATCAAAGTTTCTTACACAATTTTTCACATAATGTACCATAAAACAGGGACTGAAAACAGTCTAAGGCAGAAGTAAAGATACAGAGTTGTAGGTTAAAGGGTGAGAAAAAAAACAAAATAAGACGAGACAGGAAATTACGAACATTCTATACAGGAAGACTGATGTATAGTCTGGTGGGTAGGATGGAAGTCTAGAATTCACTGCTTTCAAGTCAGTATAGCAAATACCTCACTAGATCCAGCCTAGAAACAAGTGTTTCATACAACATCCTCCTTCCCTGTATCCCTGAAAGGCTGTGAAATAACATATCCCCTGGTCTACATCTGCAGAAGAAACTAATGTATATGCAGAAAACAAGCTGAGACACTGGTCATCTCACCATCTTCACTGCTTGGCTGAATTTCATATGTACTGTCTGTGTTACAGCCCCTCTAACCAACTTGACCAATACAAGTCAGGTATGTTTACAGAACATACTGCTTAGACTTTCTCTAAGGAATATGAGAGAAAAAGTATGAGGTTGTGGTGTGGTGTCATTTGACCATAGATAGGTCCCTCCTGGGGTTTTTTTGTTTGTTTGTTTGTTTGTTTTGTGTGTATGTGTGTGAGGGTTTTTTGTTTTGTTTTGGGGGTTTTGTTTGTTTGTTTGTTTTTGTTTGTTTGTTTTTTCACTTGATAGAGAACACATGTGCTTTGTTTTGTACACATTAAAGTATTAATTAAAAAAATAAAAGTCAGGACACATGTGAAAACCAGAAAATTAATGTTTTTTATCATTTTTTTTTGCAATGTAGAGATGTAAATAAGCACTTTACTGTTTAATTTTATTCTATAGGTCATACCATTAAAAGTTATAGTGAGAAGGATTAATTGTAAGTCTCATATGATACCTCATAGGAACATATATCAGGATTTGGGCATATATATATATATATTTTGTGGGGAAAAGGAGAAACCACATTATATGCTTTCCTGAAAATATGATCAAAGAGTTTAATTTAGTCATTCACTTATGGACTTGATTAGTCATCCTTGGAAGAAGTGCAACAAGAGCAGAAGAACAGAGAACAGAAGAAATGACCACTATTGTCCTAAATCAGCGGTTACCTTCAACACTTATTTATATGGCCAATCTTATCCACTCCATAATGAAGATTTAAACACTATGCAAAAAGCAGAAAATTGGAAGTTAAGAGGAAGTTTCTTTGTATCATTTGATACTCCCTAAAACTATAAGAACTGCCTTCTGTCACATTTTGCCACATATTCTTTCATCTTCTAAAAGTCACACATACACATATCTTCTACTACAGAACATATATATATGTAGTATAGTATAAAACAAATATACAATGCATAAAGTGTACATAAAGCATAGCATAGAATATTCCTTTTGAAGGATCAACCTAAAACCATCATGCCATTCATTGCCTGAACATTTCAGAGCTTACCAAAAGTTGATGCCTTGGAAGGCCAATCTGGAACAGAGACTAGACCAAGCTAACGGATAAAGTAGGTATTTATTAAAAGGCCTCCAGGATCCACTTTAGGCAAAACAGAAACCTAGGACAGACCAAGAACAAACAGAAAAAAAATTGTCCCTTGGTCACAAGATGTTACATTTTTATAAGTTTTGGTCAATTTGCATATTGGGGTTTAACTGTCCAATTACAGCTTCAGGTTGTGGGGTCCCATCCTCTTGTTCTTCCCTCCAGTCCACCGTTGTTGATGCTTTTTGACCTGAAAGTTGTCCTTGACCTTCAGCAGAAAAAGGATTTGTTTTGTCTACCTGCTCTGTGAAGAGAGCTTACTAGCACTTAATATGAGGCTCAAAATTACATCCCTATGCAGCACAGAATCTAAAAATATGAAAGCTACAATTTAAGGTATCATTGTAAAGCATGTTATTGAGGGCATTGTGCAAATGCCTCTGACAGGTAGGTTTGGGGCATCAGTCACTTCTCTAGGAAGCCTGTTTCAGTATTTAATCACCATCCTTGAGGTAAAGAAATGCTTCATAATGTCCGGTATGAACAACCTGAGACACATCATTAAAACATTCTCATGTCCTGACACCAGAAACCAGGGAAAAGCACCTCCCTCTCTACTTCTTTTCCAGGAAGCTGTATAGAGCAAGGGAGTCATCCCTCAGTCTGCTTTTCTCCAAATTAGATAATACCAAAATCCTCAGATGCTGATCATGGGGCATTCTTTCCAACCTGTTCACTAGTTTGTTGCTATCCTATGGATGCATTTGAATGCCTTAAGTAATTTCCCAAGAACTGCAAACAGCACAAAGGTAAGGTAGCAGCAACAGCAAGACAATCACCTTTTAACTGGATGGCAAAGTTTTGTTTGATGCACTCTGGTATAAATATTTACTATGCATAATACAGATACATACCACAGGATATTTATCCTATTTATACACTGGATACCTATCATATCTATTATTAGGTACTATTAGGTATTCTGTACATACTCTCTATGCTAGTAACACATTACTCTATCTACTATTCTACAAGCCACACTGAGTGAAGGACTGGCATATGGTCAGGCTCAAAATGTAGGGAATGGGACTACACCTGACTGCCAATTGGTCTTCAGCAGCACTCAGGGTTCAGTTTTAGGCCTAGTTCTCTTCAGTATTTTTATCAATGGTCTGGATGCAAGATCTGGATGCACCATTAAAAAGTTTGCTGCTGATATTGGGTATTGTTCCTGCACATGGTGGGGGACATAGAATGGGATAGTATTTGGGGTCCCTTCCAACCCAAACCTTTCTATGGTCTACAAGAGGTGGGACAAAGTGCCTTGCAGATGGATTTAGATGTACTGGAGCATTGGACAATTAATAGTAATTTAACAAATTGAAATTCCTTCCAAATTCACCAAGGATGGACACATGTCAGGCACAAGTACAAATCAGGATAGGAATATCTGGAGGGCAGCGCTGCAGAAAGGAATGTGATAGGCTCAGTGTGGGCCAGATGTGCACTCCGGCAGCCGTCCTGAGATGCAGAAAACACAGTGTAACCAGCCAGTAGATTGTAGTGGGCCAAGAGAAAGGCCACCACAGTGATCAGAGGTCTTGAACACTTCTCTTGTGAAGAAGAGCAGGTCTTGAACACTTCTCTTGTGAAGAAGAGCTGAGAGGATTGGGGCTGCTTAACACAAAGAGAAGTCTCTTGAAATATCTGATTGCCTACCAATAATCAGAGGGGCTTACAAGAAAAGAGAGACTTTCTAGAAAGGCCTGTAGTGTCAGTAGAAGACACTTTTAAATGCTTTTAAACTTTAGAAGGGTAGGTTTTGATTGGATGTAAGGAAGAAATTCTTCACAAGGAAGGTGGTGAGTTGTTGGAACAAGTTGTCCAAAGAAACTGTAGATCCTCCATCACTGGAAATATTCACAGTCATATTGGATTGAGCAACTTGACTCTGTGAAAGCTGTCAGGGAAATATGGTTGAATTAGATAATCTTTAATTGTCCCTTCCTACCTAAACCATTCTAAGTCTCTGGGGTATCATTAAGAGTGATCTTAAAAAAGTTGCTTGACATTTGTCTGGAGCTTTCACCTCTATTTTATTTACACTTCACAGAAAAAAAAAAAAAAAAAAAAAAAAAAAAAAAAAAAAAAAAAAAAAAAAAAAAAAAGAAAAAAAAAAAAAAAAAAAAAAAAAAAAAAAAAAAAAAAAA
>WEIU01012293.1:3230-21455 GCA_013389925.1 Aegithalos caudatus | reverse complement strand
TCTATGTTCTGCCTTTGTATCATTTACATCAATAATTAGCTTGAATTGAGAGCATTCAATGGAAGAAACCATACATATGTGTATATGTAATTCTCATTAGAAATGGATCTCAGATAGGAACCATAGTTCATAAATCCATCATAGTGCTGTTATGAGGAAAATGACTGGGAAAATCCTAACGTTTTCAGCATTCTGAAATTTCAAATGAGTTAAAGATGAAACCTGAATTTTTCAAGCTGAGAAAAGACAGGTGTTAACCTCTCCTGAGTCCTTTTCCAGCCACCTGCCAGTCTCAGTACAAAAACTAGCACAAAAATGTAGCACACTTTCATATCCATAGAAAACCTTTATAAAGATTAAAGCTTTGCATTATCTTTCCTTCATTAAAAAAAACTTTTTTTTCCCATAGTGAGATCTTTTATAACTGATTTCTATTGTGTGCTAGATTTTTTCTAATGGCTGTGATTCAGCTTCTGGTTTTCTCCAATACTCCCCTCCCTCAAATAAGAAGCACAACATGTTAAAATTAGAGGTGGTTACAAGCTGACATCTGTGTCAAGCTGAAGAACAAGCACAAAGATTCCATGGCTCTCTTTTAAGAACGGAAGGACTGGTTCTTTTTTTCCCTAGAATTCTGAAAGTAGTGTAAAGGCTTACACACATAGCTTTCCTTTCTAAATGAAATATGAAACTATTGCAGAAAAAAGAATCAATGTCCTGTAAATAAGTAAATAAGTGAATAAAGTCCTTATTTGGAAAAATATTCAAGACAAAAACTAAAAAGTCTATACATGCCCTCTAAGAATTAATGTTTGATAGTATACTCCATATCATATGCATATTTTATACATATATTGCTTACTTTTCAGTATACATTTTTATCATAAATTAAATATCTTTGTGCTAAGTGCTTGTACCTAAGTGCTGCAAGCATAAATGCTGCTTATAAATAGAGGCTGTTGTTAACTCTGTCATTAAGAGAAGACTTTACACTTGCACTTTAAAGGCGTGCTGACATGGAGTTACTCCATAGGAGTAATCATGAATGGGTCATATCTTATTTTTCAGAACAGAATTACATGTGGCACTATATTCAAATCACAACAGGTGATTATAAAATTATAAAATCTATTTTTCAGTAAAGACATATTACAGACATTTAAAAGGCTTTTTTTTGACTCTATGATACTAGAAAATAGCATTTTTGATGAGCCTGATTCTGCTGAAGTTTGAAGCTTAAGTTTGCAATTGATTATTTAATCAAATGTCAACTAAATGCAGGCAGTCACATCTAATGTAAGATAGAATATAGGATATACCATGTTTCAAATTTGTGCTAATCATAGTTGTGTTGATATTTTCTTTAGTGAAAAGTACATATCTGCAATGATTTTTCCTATATCATCTTTCATCCAGAGATAATCTTTAACAGTATGGAAATTAATCCTGAGAAAGTTTTTCACCCAGAATGTAATTGAGCATGGGACAGGCTCATGAGGGAGGATATCATAGCTTTCTAGCCTGAGAGAGTTCAAGAAGCATTTGGACAATACTGTCAGGCACAAGGAGTCAATGTTGGGGTGTCCTGTGCAAAGCCAGGATTTGGACTCAATGACCTGATGGGTCTTTTCCAAATCAGCATGTTCTCTGATTCTATGATCACTCCAACCACATTAAAGATAAAAGACAACTCTCTTTGATGGGATGTTATGACAACACATCCACATTTCTAGCACATGTGAGAGAGGAACCTTGAAAAAATTATTAGTCAAAGAGCATTGTGGAAATAATTGTTGTTTCCTTTAAATGAAAAAGATCTTGACTAAAAAACCTTTATATAGGATTTTTTCCCTCATTTTTATTAAAATATTAAAAGATAAGAATATGAAAATGAATTATTAGGTTGTTTCATTAGGCCATAGTCAAGTCATCTCTGGTTTTCATTACATTAATGTAAGAAGACAGAGTTCAATCATTCTGGTAGTATTAGACACCTTTTTTTCATGACTAGAAAATCCACCATCCAAATATCTTTCTCTTTTCATCATTTGTGAAGAAGCCTCTGGCAATCATCTTAGAAGAAGACATTCAACATTCAGTTTTCTAAACTTTGGGTAGATGAAACTTTCCCTAAGCACCATTCTGAGGTCACCCTACTAAATGTTGAATAGACTTAGTCCTGCCTGGATTAGAAGTGAAATGGCATCAAACCTTTGGTTTATAGTCTTACACAGTACATCAAACTCTATTTCTGTATCTCATTACATGTCTGTATTTGCTTCAGGTACAGTCTTATTTTTCACTCAAATTTTTACTTTGTGTGTTTAACTAGAAAAAAGAGTTAGCCAGTAAGTAGTGATATTTTCTGGTTAAAAAAAAAATAAAAAATACAGTGAAGTAAAAAAACCCAAACAAGTAAATAACAACCAACCAGCCAAACAAACAAAATCACTTAACCAAAAGGAATTGCTTTGATAATATGACATTGTCCTGGAATATATCTAATTAGACAGGTATTTTGTTTCACTTTTAAATACAAGCCTTCTTTAATTAAGAATCTTTTGGTGTAAGAGACATTTCTTTTAACAACATTGCTAGGTAAGTGTCTCATAAAACAGATTTTTTTTTTTAAATATGATTTTTTTAAAGTATCATGATCAAATCAAATCATGGTATACAAGCAAAGTGTAAGTGGTATGCATTACAAGATATCTTGGTGAACTGGCATCTAAGTATCGTAATTATTAGCACTTTTACCCTTATCACTCCCATGCATGGGCATCATGCCAGTTGACTTTATGTGGCCCTCATTCTGCAAATTGAAAAGCATTCTCAAAACCATTTATACACTTATTTCCTAATCTCACTATCCTCAGTTAGCCATTACCAAATCCATTGAACTTGACATAAATCACACATCAAACTTAAAAATAATTACCATTTCAAAATATAATGCTCAAGAATATATACCATAATCAGTTTACAATTACTTACTGTTTAACTCAGTTGCATTAACAAGCTGCTCTTCCTTCTATGCATTCCTGGAGGAAATAAAGTGGATACATAATTTAAGGTGAGAATACCAGACTACAAATAGAAACAGAAGCCTGTTTTAGACTTCTGAGATGAGAGACACACATCTCAATACTTTGCATTCAAACTATTGTCAATAATAATGAGAATTTTATCTAAACTATACTAAGTAACAGCAAAGAGAGAAAATATCCTATCTATAACTTCATAGATTATACAGGTTAAATACCCTCAGGCAAACAATGGATTTCAACAAAATATACATAAAATATGCACTTCAACCATTAAACAAGAAAGGACAAGAAGACCAAATCTATCACAACTTCTGAGAAATTACTGTGTGTGCTAAAGGCCCTCAATATCAGGAGATGGATCATGAATCCCAAATGGAAACAGAAGCTTTTTTCCAGACCAGAATAAAGTACTATTTTTTTAAGAAATAAAGCATAGGGCCTGCAGTTCTTCTCAACACTCTCTTCTAGCAAATTATTTCTGCTTAGTTCAACAGCCTGGATTCATTGATTGCTTTAGGTTTGTAACAGTCCTCAAGCACTTTGAAGGGGCTTGGGCACTGAAAAGAAAGTATGTATTCTATGTCCATGGCAAAATGTATGGAAGAAAAAGAAATTTCCACACCAAGCATTTTTAGACCTATCTCTAAATCCAAAGACTTTATTATCTAACAGTCAAGAGTTTCTTATCAGTTCTGTGTAACCTACTTGTTACCAAGTTAGAGAAAATACCACTCTGCCTGGCTGTTCTGCTTTCTGATATTTTAAATGTACATCTAGATAATTCATGAACATTGTTTTGTTTTCTCTTAGGAAATAGGAACTCATAAATCTAATATTGTTTCAAAGTTGTAACACTTAAAAAACAGTAGTGATCTGATGGGCAGTTTTTTGGTATCAGTATAGTTGTTTATTTCTTGGTTGGTTTAGTTTGTTTTGTTTTTCCCAGTAGTAATATAATCTGGAGTGGTGAATCATCATGGAATGGAATAAAATTGAATTCAGATCTAAATCTGCTAATGCCAGTAGTTCTTGGGTTTTAAACATGCTCATTCAGAGCAGACATTTCAGAGAGGCAGATTTAATCTGATATATATCCTTATAACACCACTGTGTAATTTTATTTTTGCCAGTTTTGAAACTGAAAGTGCTGTACAGATACCTATGGAAAAAAAGATTCTTCACTCAGCTGTCATACATGCAGAAGTTATGCAGAGATACATTCAAGTACAAGCTTGAATCTAGGACTTGTGTAACTAGTAGTTATGTCTTTGGGTTTTTGTAGTTTTAAGCTGTGGTCTGTGTGGTGGGCTGAGCTTGGAGGGATGCCAGACCTTCACTCAGCCCATCACACCCACTCAGCTGTTCTCTTACTCCCCCTCCTCAATAGGACAGGCAAAGAAAATAAGAGGAGATAGCTCATAGATCAAGATAAAGACACAGCTTGGGTGTTGCAGGGGGATGGGGAATGGAGCTTGCAGTCAGTCCATAAAAGTACCTCTTTGATGCTCTCTGCTTATCCTGCAATTGGGAAGTGCAGTAACTGCACCAAAGGTATAATTAATTCTTTTTCATTAAACAATGTCAGTATTATAGCCTTGGCCCAAAATGCTGGTATTGGTTGGTTTTTTAATCTGTCTCCAGGTAGTTATAGTAAATCTGCTTCATTTCATGTGAATTTTCAGGGTCTCTGTGGGTACACAACAATGATTGCCACTTTTCCATCATATTGTATTTTTCATTAAACACAAATATGAAATTGTAATAAAATAAACTGAGTAAAGTCTCTGTAAGGTTTGGACATGTTTATATATGAGTAATTTAATCACTTCTATTAATGACTTCTCATTAAAACTTCTTTAATAACAAATTTCAACTTTTAAATTCAATGTAATAAGTAAGAGTTTTTTGAGCTAACTGCACTCATCTTGAAAACTGGAAGCAGATATGCTCCAGGTCAGACAGTAATTTGCCTTATTTTTCCAGCCATAACCACTCAGGCCAAGACTGTTAACATAAATTAAACATTTCTAGGGCAAGGAATTTATGTGGTTGAACTTTAATGTGTTTGGTGTTTTGTTGACTGTATCACAGACTATTCAAGAAGCTGTTGGTATAAAAGAAACCAAGAAGGGTTTACACCTTAGTTTAAGCAGGAACAAATTTCATAGTTGTGTATGCAATACTTTCTTTGCTAAATGCTTCAGATTTTCCATTGTATTTATATATAAAAGTATTGCTTATTTTCACTTCTTTTAGTGAATATTTTTATTATTGCTACTAAAAAATTCTATTTTTATAAAGAACAGGTATATTTTTATGCCCATGTTGGCATTACTTACATCATTTATATTTTATGTCATTTACATTTTACATCATTTGCTTTTTTATCTTGTTTTTTGTCTTTGTTGTGGCTACCAGAAGTAAGATTCTGGACATGTAAGTTGGTAGCACAAACAAATACCTGTTTCTAACCAGACACAGCTTTTACAGACACAGGGCTGATCAAGATCGAATCTTAACATCTCAGCCAACACCAAAAACACAGATATAACTTGAGCTCAGCCGGCTTTGGATCAGGCTCAAATGCCCATGTTTTTTCTATCTTTGTTTTCCTCAGGCAAGCGAGTCCTTGCTAGCAGGAAACCCATCTGGTTCTGCAGTGTAGGAAATGGCTGCAGGAGGTCAAAATGTGAGGAGCCCAGGCTGATGCAGAAAAGTCTTCTGATCCCCAGGAAGCCCCAGGGCAGCACAGCACAGCTCTACCAGTCTCTCATGCAAAGAAGTTAAAGCAGCTCTGGGCAGTAGCTGAGCAGTGGTTAGAAAGAAGTACAATTGAATCTTCCTTGTTTCTCATGGATCAGAAATAGAATGTTCATTTAGAGGATGTGCAGGAGAAAAACTGTGCTGGATGTTATTTTAATGTACTTATGTCAAAATTGCATTTCTTCATTTAGCAGGTTTATCTGAAGTGCATTTTTTTTAAATGTTGATTTCTCTGATATTGACAAATCTTTGCAATTTGTGGCATTTTAAGGAGTTTTTTAGTAGCAAAGGTAAGAATATAACAGCAATCTGACAGCAAATATTTTTATTGTTGTATAGGTACTGAAAGCACTGCTAAATTTCCAGAAGAAATCATATAGGATTTAATGTTTAAGAGTCTTGTAACAGTTCAGATCAGGTTCAACCAAAGGTCAGTAAATCTTTGAAGAGAACTTTTCTACTGGTTTTGGGCAATTTCTGTATGTTATACATGTATTTTGAAATGACAGAAAGAAGAGAAAATACCAAAGCACTTAAATTAAACAGGAAGTAGGTACCTAAACCTAAAATTTTAAGTCCTACTCATCTGTCACTGAAGTGAAAGTTTATACTAAAGCAGACAGTATTACTAAACATTTCAAGTTGGAAATCCTGAGCATCATAGCATCTGCCCAATTGTTCCTGAAAATCCTAGTTTCAGAAATAACATGATACACAAAATGTAATTGAGCCTCCTGTATACTTCTACAATGCTTTTGATGAAAGATTGTGAAATGCCTTTAAACAAACCTGACAGGCTGAAGTATCTTTTTGTACAATGAAAATCTGCACTTCAGTTTCCCTACATGCGTGAAGGATTGCAAGCGTACATTTCTTATCCTCCTGACAGTCATTTAAGCACTAAGCAGGAGGCTGTCAGTTAGGTAAAGCAAACAGTAGTAATACTTTCATAGAAATATAGGATGGTTTGTAGTGAAAGGGCCTTAAAGATCATCCAGTTCCAACCCCCCTGTCATGAGCAGGGACAGCTTTTGTAACACCAGGTTGCTCAGAGCTCCACCCAGTGTGGCCTTGAACACCTCCAGAGATGGGACATCATTTCTCTGGAAAACCTGTTCCAGAGTAAAGATTCTTTCCTAATATCTAACCTAAATATATTTTCAGTTTGAATCCATTTGCCTTTTTCCAGTCACTGCAAGACCTTGTAAAAAGTACCTCTTCCTGTGCACTGTGTAGGAGCCTTTGGTTTCTAACACAGGGTCCTCAATCCCCTTGCATGGATAACTCTGAGCATAGAGGAGGCACTCATGCTCCTTCTTATATCTAACAGTTTATATGTGCTGTACAAACGCACATAATTGCCACAGTGAATGCTCAGGGGTTGGATACAGCTGAGTGGTGGGTCAAAAAAGGTAAACTTCATTTTCCCAGATATAAGCCTTCAAAAGACAGGCATAATATTTAGGCGTAACTCATTGCAATGTTAAAGAATGTGCTAGAGGGCTCATCACTCTTCATTGACTTTGAAAAATATCCAGCAAAGTTTATGGAGACTAAAACACTAAACTGTTAATCCATTTTGAATTATGCCTTCATACCCACAAGATGATTAAGCGTTACCATTTAAATCAGCCTTCAAAGTACTCAACCTTGTCATGGTTTGGCCTTTTAATCTTTTAAAACTGAGTCTAGAGCAGAAATTTTCTGAATACATTAATTCAATTTCAAATACACAACTTCATTCCATAATTAGTCTTTTTTTCTATTTTATTCAATCATCCAGTGATTGCTAAAGCAGAATGGCCTCTGGCTTTTTGAGGCCCCTTAGGCAAATCACATCATGTAGCTATAAAATAAAAATGGTGTAGTTATGCTTACCACTAAGGAGATATTTGATATATTGTGTTATGCATTTTCTTCAAGCTCACTAGTGAAAGATACAACATGAAAGCCTGGAATTTATTACACTGAGACTCCTGTGAAGGAATTTTGTTACATGTTTCACACAGAAAAATAAATAATTTGAGGTGAAAATTAACTGCTCATAATGACCATCATTAACTACCACAATCCATATTTTATTTTATTTTTGTTCAATCATTTGAATGCAAATTCAGGTTATTGTACAGATTCAGAAACTTAGTTTAAATTTAGATGGCTTTTTCTGAAATATGTTCTAAGTAATTTTAACCAATATTAAGAAAATCAGAAAACTTTCTCATTTAGATGCCTTTTGCTCTATTCTGTTTTTAATTTTAACATTAACCCTGGTCATAAAGGAAGCTTCTGCTACTAACTTTCCTGAGGATTCCAGAACTTTAAATACAGACGCTTACAAAACTTACGCGTTTAAAAGATTAATTTATATGCATCATGGAATACATGCTAATTCAATGTTATATTAAACTTATGTACGTAAAATTTAGACTTGTAAGTTAACTATATTGTGATGCAATATCCATAGTAATTCCTGATGTCTATAGCAAAACTATTGCAGATGTCATTATTGTGTCTGCATATGTAAAACTGTAATGAATAGATTCTTTCCGTAACTAAAATATAGCTGTTACTTCTAAACCAGATCCAGTATTCCAGTGAATCCTGGGGAGAAAAATGCATCACTTTTCACCAGTAAATATGATGGGACATGGTTAATTTTTTTTCATATTCCACAGAATAAGAAAGGCATTTATTTTTAATATGGGCATCTATGTTTTAGCACAGATAACTTTGTTGATGTTGACATTTGTTCTGTAGGCTAGAATCATTTAGAAAATCTCAAACATGCATTTGACAGCAAATTATTATATAAAATGATTTAAATAAGATGACAAAACCTATTTAGCAATACCAATGTCTCTGAAATAATGCAACAACTGTTTCTAAATTATATAATTCAACAGACAGATTGTGTCTGTACCGGCAAAACAACTGCAACATGTAAAGCACGTGATGAACCGGAATACATCAATACAATGAGGTGAGAACCTTGCATATATTCCCATATTCTGTGGAAAGTTATTTGTTCTGGCTGCACTGGGAACAATATTGAATAAAATATCCTAATAACAGAGGTTATGAATATAGGAAGGATGAAACAGAGAGAAAGAAGCAGATGTAGTTTTTCATTTATGTTCATTTAGTAAGTTGTTAAAGGTTAATGAAAAAATAAAATTTTTGAAGAATATATAGTGATTAATACAGGTAAATGAATGAAGAGACTAAAACTCAACTGATTAAAAAAAAAATCAGGGGATTCAAAAGACTTGTAATATTAAGCTTAAATTTAAGCTATTCAAGCCACTGGCCAGAGTAATAATTTAAAGCTGAACTGGTCATTCTTGCTTCACCTCAATTCTTTCCTGCTTTCTCCACACCAGGCTGGAGGACCTACTGATCTTCAATCTAAACAAGCCCAAGCCATCACATGTCTTTTTCTGTACCAGTTCTTTAGGCTTTCTATAATTATTCCTCATCTTTCCTAAAGAATTATGTAAATTTTGTGAGCCGTATCATGAAAAATTCAAAACATAGTGTCTCCATACTTGCTGTTGAGCTTGTTCTATGGGCAGAAGATAAGTTGAAATTCCTTGTACCAGGGAAAGAGGAAGTCTGTAACAGTGAAGATGTGCAGCCTTGAGTTGTCAAAGGCTACTTTACGGTCAGGGGATAATCAGACAATTCAGGCAAGAGAGGCTAGAGGGACGTAGCATGTTAAGATAAGCACCTACATTTGATCAACAGACTAGTCTCTTGGCTCCAAGGGCTTTCTTACCTAGTTCTTCACTGATCTTGATGGATGGTTAGACAACTACATTTAGACATGTAAATTAGTGTCTCTCTAGTCTAATGTTTCATCTATTTTCATTGATTATTTCAAAAAATTAAAATTATTAAGCCACAGTGCACTAGTAGAATAGAAACAGATGAAGGAGGAATACCATCCTAAATTATTTTTTAGAATACTCTGTGGCCATAAAAATATTAAGAGTTTTCCATAATTCTAAAATCTTTAAATTACAGAAAATTGAAGAACGAAACATACATGCTATTCCTGAATATTCAACATACATGTTATTGTAGAGAATAATTGCAATATTTCCCTTCTTAGTAGCATCAACCCTAAGTGAATTTACCAGAAATACCATTCTGCTTTGGTATTTGTGTGTATATAGTAGGAGTGTGTTTCAATTGACTGGAGTATGATACAGGTTTTCTTTCAAAGTCCGAAGACATCTCCACTGTCACCATGTTACAACATATTCAGAACTGAATATTTGGAAATTCCTCCAGTTAAAAATAAATATTTCCTTTGTCAACTGATAAAATTGTACATAATAAAAAAAAAATTAAAGACTAGAATTCTTTTGGTCAAAGTTTATGTTGTCAGTATTAGATACATCTAGAGCTTGTGTAAATAGTTCTTTTAAAAATATTTATACACCTATTATTGTTGATGTCTATTGTGCCTTATTCTGACCTTCAAGTCATCTGATCTTGATAAAAACATAAAAAAAACCTTGTTATGATTTTTCTTTAGTATATGAAAAAATATTTTGTTTCTGTAAGTCTTATATCTGGTGAAGTCTGGAGGAATGAGCTGGAAATTTTGATAGATATGAGAAAAGCAAAAACAATGGAAGATTTAAAGGCTGAATGCATATAGATTAAATAATATTGCAAAAGATCTCAAACTGCTTTTCAAGCTGTCCTCCGTACTGAAGCATAGACAATGCTCTGACATGTGATGTGAATGTCCCTGTACTGTGCACTGCCACCTACCTTCAGCCACCAAAGCATTGGTAACTTTGTAGTTACTGGATCACAAACCCTAGTTTTTTGATCTGTGCTTTCACTCAGGGGAGAATTTTAGATAATTTAATAGAAATGTAAAAAGCTTCATGTATCAAGTACGATGTGATGATTTCCCCATGGATCAGTCATGGCTTTAGGAGAATGCATATTCATTTGGTGTAATTTGTTCCTTTCAGCTTTGGTTGGCTCACTTTTCCTCACCTGTCCTTTGACAGGGAACTGTCCTGAAAAGTGAGAAATGTACTCATGCACAAAGAGAGGGAGAAAGATCTATTATACAGTTTTTTCCTCTGTGTGGCCTCACCTTATTTCTGTGTGTGGTTTTGCTTCTTAATCTTGCTTGAATTAGTCAAAACCAACTACAAAATTGTAAGTATAAATGCATGATTTGCCTGTTAATCACATTTGCAAATGTGATTGATCACATATTCACTGCAAAAGTAGTTTGGATAATAATATGTGAAAAGGAGGAAACAGTACACCATTTCTAATAAATATATGTTTTAATAATTTGCTATTTTTATCTTCTGGTATGGAAAATCCACTTACACATATGGTCCTAGGCTCCAGGGCTTTTTAATAGCATTGCTATTATTTAGCCTGTTTCTGTGCCGTAGGTTTTTTTCCTTATCATTGCTTTTTATTTTTTTCCAATAGAAATCTCTGTTTTCTATTTTCCATTTTTTCATAATGTTTAACCTCAAATCAAATGCTACCAATTAGACATGAAATGCAGTGATGTAGCATATGAAGAGACAGAAGATAAATTTGGAGACAGTTATACATCTATAAGAGCTTAGAGATATGTATATTTTTGTATGTAGATATATGTGNATGCATTAAGACACCTAAAGTTTAAATACCTTTAAAAGTCTCATGACTTAGGCCAAGTTCTGTAATATAGCTGAGCTTTATACATCATTCCAGCTTTAACTGTTAACTCAGACTATAATGCTGAAGCAATGTATGCTACAGTGTATTCTCAAAAGGTATTTTACCTGAATTCATTTTTCAAAAGTTGAAATATATTATACTCAATATTTAATATCTTGGTTCAGCACACGAAGTGTGAAGAAAAACAAACACCCAGTAATATGAGAAGTTATTCTTTCAAAATGCTTTGTATTTGAAGAGGTATCTCATCTCAAAATCATAGTCCTAATTCTTTGTTTGCCAGGCCATTGGACAGTCATGAAACTTGGGTGTTAAATATTTGTTTAGAATTACTTTCTACTTTGTGTATGTACTTAAAAATAATTACTCTTGATGAAACATATCAACAGAGTTAAGTCAAAGTAACACTTGCATTTTGATGAACAACTTATTTTCCTCTATTTGCACTGAAAGGATGAGAGGCAAATTCAGATTTAACATAGATATTCACATTCAGAGTTTTACAAGTATAATTTAGAAACAGAGTAAATGGAAATTGTTTGAACAACTGGTAAAATTATAGATAATCATTATGAAAATTAATTTTATCAATTAACAGGAAACTAATTACCTGTTGACTAATCAGAGGTATGAAAATAATTACAGAAGAAAAAGAATTAAATTGAAGAGACAATAAAATCATGGAAAGTCTTTTTACCTCTCAGCAATATACCTTCAGTAATTCCCCTCCAAACCCCATAATGTTATATTTATGGACTGACAGTATAATTATTTTAGGTAGGAAAGAATTTCTACAAATGAGACCCAAGGGACCTGAATTGAATTGCCTTTGCAGGATAGTTCCTGTGAACTTGGAAAAGTCCTGACAGCTCTCTGTGAGGATTGCATCTCATGCAGCTTTAGGGAGCTATGATAAAGGTGTCTATATCACCTCGTCACCCATTATCATCATGAGAGAAAAAACTTTTTTAGAGCAGATTCATCTGATTTACTTTAAATATCTACATTGTGCAGAGACAATGTGTCTTTCTCTCAGCCACAAAGAATACCCTGGGATGAATCCCATTTTACATGTCTTTCTTTTGAGAATTGTAAAGTGAAGAATACAGTCCTGCCTTTCTCCTCAGAAGAATAATGAAGAGAATTTTAAACCTGAAGCATTGTGAATTGCACTGGGTTTAAATAAAATAAATATGAGTATCTGGGTGTAGAAAAATAATTGATAGACCCAATTACCAACAAATAATTCTGATATATCAATCCACTAATGAATGACCCATGACATGATAACTTATATAGTTTAAGGGACAGAGAGAAATGCCAGATTTATAGGACCATAAATAAAAGGAACCTGAAACTCAGTCCCAAAAGTAAGTCCTGACAATAGGTCTGTTCTTGTTCTCCTACAAATAAATTTAAAGTAGATATACAAGATTAAGTCAAGTACTCAAGATCACAGACATAGAATAGTGAAGAGTAGAAGGGAACTCAAAAAACATCTAGTCCAACCTTCCCATAATAAGCAGAGACATCTTAAACTAGATTAAGTTGCTAAGAGCCCCATCTAACCTGATTGAATCTTTGCTGGGATGAGATACTCTTTTGTGTTTCACCACCCTCACTGTAAAAAAAAAAAAAAAAAAAAAGTCTTCCTTATACCTAGTCTAAGTCTGCCCTCTTTTAATTAAAACGCATTACCTCTTGTCATATCTCAACAGGTCCATGTAAGAGGTAGGTCCCCATGTTTCTTACAAGCTTCCTTTATGTACTGCAAGGCCACAATGGGGTCTTCCTGGAGTCTTCTCCAAACTGATCAACCTAAACCATCTCAGAGTTTTCTCATAGGAGTGATGCTCTAGGCCTCTGACCATTTCTGTTGCTCTTTTCTGGAGCCATTCCAACAGGTCTACCTCTTTCCTGAGCTGAAGAATCCAGAGTTGGATGCGGTACAGGTGATGTCTCAAAAGAGCAGAGGGGAAGAACCACCTACACTGTCCTGCTGGCTATAGTTCTCTTATCTTTCTGTCCAATTTCCATTCACCAACATCCCCAAGTCCTTCTCGGAAGGGCTGCTCCCAGACCCTTCAATCCCAAGCTTGTTTTGACACTGAGGGTTGTCCTGACCCAGATGCAGCACCTTGCATTATATGGTTCACCTGAGCCCACTTGTCCCCTCTTAAATGGTACCCCGTCCTTCACGTGTGCCATCTGAACCACTAAACTTGATGCCATTTGCACATTGGCTGAGGGAGCACTCAATCCAGCTCTCTATGTCACTGATGAAGAAATGAAAAAATACTGATACAAATATGGACGCCTGTGAGACACCACTTGTCACTGACCTCTATCTGAACATTGAGCCATTGACCACTACTTTCTGCATCTGACCATCCGACAGATTCTTCATCCACCAAAAAGTCCACCCATAAAATCCATCTCTCTCCAATATAGAGGGAAGGATGTTGTGGGGGATGATGTCAAAGACCTGACAGAAGTTCAGATAGATGACATCCATAGCCCTGCCCTCATCTATTGATGAATTCATTCCATCATAGGCCAATGGTTTGGTCAATCAGTACTTGCACTTGGTGAAGTAATGCTGCCTGTTTCGAACCACTTTCCTATCCTTCATTTACCTTAGCACAGCTTCTAAGGGGATCTCCATGATCCTCTCAGGGACTTCCCCTTTTTCTAGTCACCAGACACCTGACTGCTTTGGCTTTTAAAGTATGATGGAGAGTGGCTTGGCAGCTAAATCAGCTCATCCTCTCAGGACTCTGGGATGCATTTCACATGGTCCCACAGACTTATGTATGGACAAGTTCCATAGCTGGTGACAAATAGCTGAATTTCTCTANTTTTTTTTTTTTCATTTTATGTATATATATATTTATTTTTTTTTAAGCTGAATGACTGATTGTCTTTAAGATGATGCCTGATCTATAAAGATTGGTGTCTATGATCTCTGGAGTGAGTGTACGGGAATGAGTATACTGAGTGTACTGTGAAACTGGAGTGAGTGTTATGTGTGTGAATGAATGTGTGAGCACTAATGAAGATCAATCTGCTCTTGATAGTGAGTAGGTGGATTATTGAGTGTGAAAAGCAAACAGGGAGAGAAAGAAGCTTTTGTTCACTGGCCTGTGTGTGGATCAACTTGTATTGAAATATTTAAATCCCCCCAAAATGGGTTGCTAATTCACCAAAAAATAGAAATAAAGCCTTTAAAAACCTTTTTGAGGTAATGGAAAAATGCTTTCCATACGTGACCTGAAGAACAGAGATGGGGATGGCATTATGTTGTTTTTTTTAAAAAGGCATGACGGACAAACCAGTGGGTCGAAGTGTATAGATGTACACATGAATGCTTGTGTATATTTTACACATTTTATGCACAAACAATTTCTTTAACTAATTTTCATTCAGAGGGAAAGTTTTTACAACATCACTTGCTTTGAAGGAGAGAGACATCATCTGTTTGTTACACTAAACAATTTCTAAGCGGAAGATGTGACTTGCTATTAAACCTTTTTTTCTTTACAGTATTGCTGTTCTGAAATCATTACAAAGAAATTGTAGTGTGGAACGATACACAGAGAACATCTGTAAAAAAAACCCAACATTTTAAATGGTTTTGTGAATACATGCCCTGTGGTTAGACACAACTTCAGAATTGTGTTTGGATGAAAACTGAGGTGACAGTTAAGGAAGCACACTAATTTAATAACAGTTGATGAATTAAGAAACTGTATTACTTTTTAAAATCACTTAAGAAGTCTCCTTTCAAACCCCTTGGTAGTCTGGTTGATTCTTCTGGACAGCATGTCAAAAAGATTTGGAAACACACAGACTACAAACCACTGTGTCTGGTTCAACTTCTTTTTCACTTTCTAAAGAAACTTACATCAAAGCTTTATATTTCCATTCCAATAAATATGCTCTGTATAAGGGCTTTCTTCTGGAAAAAATAATGCTGATTATCACAAAATTTATTCCAAGCTGAATACATAACCTGTAGCATCCATCACTTTTATATATATTTCCTTTGAAAGGAGAAGAATATGTTAATGAGACAAAAGTCCAAGCATTCTTAATGATGATGAAGCACTTCTTCATATTTATAAGCAACAGAAACTAAACGATTTACATAAATGTAAATTTCCAGGAAAACTCTTAATGTAATAGCAGAAGTATCTAATGATTATAGTCAAATATCACAAACTTTATGAACTCAGTATCACAAAAATAACTATGGCACAATTTGAACTTGACAGTTGTGTTTTCTAAAATGTTATCAAAACAGTCAGAGAATGACTATGAAATAAAAAAAGAACTTACATACCCAAAGAATAAGTCCCAGTACTCAAAAAAAGTCCTCAAAGAAAGACATTTCAGTAACTTTTTAAAATGGATTTAAGTATTTTCTTATTTAGCCTTGATATTCCATTTCTATAATAGATTATTTCAATAAATTCTTTATAAATCACAAATTAATTATGCCTGATCTGACAACAAATTAGTGAGTGCTCTTCTGAGTAGAAGTGGAAAGACATCATCATGTACAAAAAGACAGAACTTCTGAAGCAGATGTGTTTTAAATACAGAAGAGATGGTAATTACAGTACAAATGTTTCTGTGCATGTGTACATGTTTCTAAACAGCACAGGTTCTAGGTCTAACTTCTTATTTGTCAGTATTTGAACCTTATTAAAACCTCACAGCTACCACTGAACAACTTGTTTAACAATACTTTGAAACTACAATGTTAAATGAAATAAAAACCAGCTCCCAATTAATTTTCTTGTGCTTTTGGATGTGACTCAGTCAACAATGTCCTGAGTTGATAGTTAAAACTCTGCTCCCAAGAGAAAGATGTGAATTTTCTCCTCCTGCCATAGTGAAAATAACGTAACGTACACTTTTTTTTTTATTTTCTGCTAGGAAAGACTACGAGAATTTGGTTTGTTCAGCCCAAAAAAAGACAGCTTAGGCGTGATCTAACTGTGGCCTTCCAGGACCTGAAAGTAGCCTGCAAGATAGATGGAGAGGGACTTTTTATAAGAGAATATAGTGAAAGAGAAAAGGGGAATGGAATCAAAATGAAAGAGAGTAGATTTAGATTAAGTATTAGGAAAAAAAAATTCTTTATTTTGAGAATGGTGAGACACTGAAACAGGTAGCCCAGAGAAGTTGTAGCTGCTCCATCCTTGAAGGTGTTCAAGGCCAGGCTGGATGGGGCTTTGATTAATGTGCCCATGCCTGTGGCAGAGGGTTGGAAGTGGATGATCTTTAACGTTCTTTCCAACCCAAACAATTCTATGATTTTATGATTTATAGTACTTGATCCATGATACTGTGTCTCTCTGTATAGTCTACAGAATTCAAGTTGTATTTTACACACACATTTAGTCACAATGACTATAAGAAAAAAAGAGGACCACTTTCTCCTGGTCTTTTCTGTCTTAGAATGCAGCAATGATTATAATTGTTAGCTATGCAAAACCAAAAATCTCACCGTTTTATAATCTTCAGCCTAAAATTCATGTTCCAAAGATGGAATAATTGTATTATTCTTCAGATTATTGTCCAGCTTCATTTAAAAACACTCAGAACAGCATCTTGGTATAGTTAATGCTCTGCTACATTTCTGATAAAGTTTCATGGGGTTTTTTCACTTTATCTATTCTAATCTAATTTTTCCCCATTAAAGGGGGAAATTTAAGGACCATTATTATTTTTTGTAATCCTTTTATCCTTGTACCATAATTTTAGGTATTTAAAAGATTTTAATTTTGCTTCTTTCATGGTTTTCATTAGAATGACCAGTTCCAGTTCATTCCATCTTTTCACAGAAATCATATTTCCTAGACATTGATAATCATTCTGTTCTCATCTTTTTGCAGCTGTTCCATATAGTTCTTTAAGCATGGCACAAACTTAACAGTAGGTATTTAACTGAATCCTTTGTGGTTTTGAATAAACAGGAAATATTTCTATTTGTTACACATCTGGGTTTTTTTTGCAGAAGTCTTGAATCACAGTCGGTTCATCTCTAATATTTCACAAAGTGGTTCAACAATATATTTTTTTTAGATGTGAGGTTTATGCCTGCATACATGCTCCTGCATGTCCATATACACATGCTTTAGAACATGGATATTTTATAAATGCATATATGCATATTTTAGACTGTGATTTTGACCATGATGTTTTATTTCTTTCAAAAATCTGGTTGTTTTACCCTTAATATCTACAAAAATATTTTCCTCATTGTTACTAGAGACTACATGTGATCACACTAAAATAAATGGTTCAGCACTGTACAACTGCTTTGTCCTACCTTAACCTCTCTTCACCTAAGGTGAAAAAGACCTGTGATTCATTGCTGAAGAATCCAGACTCTATCACAGAGAATAAACCTCTTTCTCTTTTATGTCTGCAAAGGATATGTTAACACAAATAATATGTTATGTGCAGATATATATGGGCACATAAAAACATAAAGTATTATGCAATTAAAATGAAATTTCAGAATTCCTGATTTTTTACTGAGATAAACAAATTAACACATCCTGGAAATAAACTGTTTAATTATCTGTCTGTAAATATACATTTATGTAATATAATGGCTTATTACTTCTGAAGACCATGAAGCTACTTTTTTTTCATGGAAACTGCACAGGTGACATGTCTGGGAGACTGAGTT
>WEIU01012292.1:14382-35048 GCA_013389925.1 Aegithalos caudatus | reverse complement strand
TTTTTTTTTTTTTTAAATTTTTTTTGCCTCTTTGCTGCTGCCACGCGAGGTGGCTCCGCACTGCGCCCGGCCCGGACACAAACGAGCCCCGCGTTCGACCCTCGCCGCGGGCGGTTCCCACGGGGCCGGGTCGCACGGGCGAGAGGGGGGCCGAGGCGCGGAGAAGGCAGATCCCACGGGCGAGGGGCAGGCGGAGGCACGGAGAGGGGAGATCCCACGGGCGCGAGATCCCGCGGGTGCGGGGCGGGAGGAGGCGCCGAGCGGGCGGGGGGAGGTGCAGGGCCGCACACGGTGGGACGAGGTGGCCGAGTGGTTAAGGCGATGGACTGCTAATCCATTGTGCTCTGCACGCGTGGGTTCGAATCCCACCCTCGTCGAGGTTTTGCTGCCGAGTCCTCCATCCATAGGTGAAGAAAATGAGGGAGGCCGGGAGCGAGACCAGCCCCCTGCACTGGTACCCCAGAAAGCCGGGTAACAGACAGCAGCCACCCTCAGCCCTCCCCCTGCAGAGCATCCCATACCATGAACTTTACAGAGGAATGAAGCAGCTTTTAAGACAAAAAATTTTATTAGGTACAAAACACAATTTACAGCAAATAGTATGAGCCACGCTCTCAAAGCTCTGTGGGGTTTTGACAGCTGAATTCCAGGTAAACTGAGAGCATCAAAATCAGGGCACAGGCTTCCCCCTTCACATGAAACCAGGTAAACTCAACAAAACTCAGCCCAACAAAAGCACGTGGAACAGGAACAGCCCTCAAAGCACACCCTTTCCAATTTAAATTTATTTTAACTTAGCATTAGGCTTCTCTTGCTATTCTGGGTTTAAGAGAAATAATACAAATGAAATGCTATTTTTAAAAAAACTGTAAAATTACTTTTTTGGAAGACAATTGACAGTTTCAGACTGAGGATTTCAACTTGGGCTGGCAAGAGAAACAGTTTAGTGCAGTAATATATATTCCACCAGGCAGAAGACTAAGAAAAAAAATTGATTTTGTAAAAAAAAGAAAAATATGAACTGTATAGGAGTACTGCAGACATAAAGTACATCTTCAAATTATTTACTGGGTATTAGATTAAAACCAAGGGCTTCCAACTTCCAAAGGTTTATAAATGCTGGAGAATGCAGGCTATCTTCCAAAAAAAAAAAAAAAGGGGAAATTGTTTCTCCATAGCTGTTTACTGACTGAAGGAAGCATCCCATTTTCCAGCATGACATGGAATCTGTTAATAAGCACCTCACCCATTTTTAATGCTGCAAACACTGAATAAAATAAAACTTGGGCCTAGAAGAACAAATCCAGAAGGATTTGCACTGAGAAAAAAGGAGTACAAAAATCATGGCCACGTGCTGCTCCAACTTGAGAATGACAGTTTTGACATTCCTGAAAACAGAAAAGGAACTTCAAACCACAGTGCTGCTGCAAGGCAGTTCCTGCCTGAAGGAAGCACAGACTGAAACAACATTTCAGGGACTCTGTCTATGGAGAGCAATTGCTCCAATGTTTCCAGGGGCTCATGCTACCCCTGCATCTGAACCTGATGAAGCTGTGTTTACCCACAATGAGAGCTGCGAGAAAGAAAAACCACCACTGTCATTTAAGGCCTTCCAAGTAAAAAACATTTGACTCGCCTCCGTGCCTGTGGGGCAGCAAAGGAGTGAGTCACAGACCATCCATGACGCACTGGCCCGGTACAACCCAGCCATGTCAGATAGGCCCAGGCCCCATGGCTGCCTCGTGTTCTCATCCCAGGAGAACACCTGCTTGTCTGGAATGTGCCCCCAAAGCCTATCTGTTCAATCACCTGGACCTGGATTTCCTACCCGACGCTTTGCTCAGCTCAAATGTCCACCATGTCCACCAGCGCAGAGAGGTGGAGCTCGGAGGCAGCCTCGGCCTCCTTGGTGGCTCTGAGGAGCTCCTGAAGGTGTTTGAGTCTGTCCGACAGCAGAGGGCTTTGCTCCAGCTCTGGAGCCTTGTGTCCCTCCTCACTCCCAGCCTGGGCAGAAAGAAAAGAGGTGACACAGAGTTTTTCCCAAGGTAATTTCCACTACAGGTTTTACCGCTACTGCACTCCTCAAAGCTTTAGTTTAGCTCTGAACCATCTTCTCTTACCTCCTGAGCAGCTGACATGGGACTCTTCATCAAGGGGCAGGCAGCAGCTGGGGTAGAGAGCAGGGACTGGGGGAGGTACAGAGGAAGACCCAGGAGATCCCCAAGGGGCTTCATGTCCTCAGCTAGATATCGGTGCAGCTGATCTTCAAACCTGGATAGGAAGGGCAAGAGCACCAGTCAGGTGGCAGCCTTGCTTTGTTCCTGTAACCAGTGCTTTTCACTATGAGTTTTTTTTGGCTTCAGAAGCATTTGATCTTCACAGCCATATTCAGAACAGTCTGATGTGCCCCACTGCAGCTAGCAAAATCCAGAGGGATTGTGGTACAGAAAGGAGCCACACAGACTGAAGAGACTCAGCTTATGGGAAGGCAGAAGAGACAGAAACCTCTTGGACCAACCTCAACAGCTTTAGCTTTTCACCTTTGTGATCTGCACTTGTACAAGCTGACATCCCAGACAGGACTTAACAGATGTTTGTGACACTGGGGGACACACTGTACTGCTTCAGTTCTGGTGGCATGACTGACCACAGAGTTTCCAACCATTCCCAAGAACTCCAAGAACTTCCACCATCCTGGACTGTTCCCTTGATGCAAGGAAATATTAGGGAAACTGCCCTGATGTGCTTGATGAAATCAGATGGAACTTGAGACAGTCCAGTTTTTTTTTTTTTGCCTAGTACAGTTTAACTTCTTATTCCATACAAGTTACAAATTATTAACAACTCTGGGCTGAAGCTGCAAGGAAAAGATGCTGCTCTGGGAACTTACCTCTTGTTTTCTATTTTTTCCAGTTGCAACTGTGCCAACAGACGCTCCTGGGCCAAGGATGTGTCTCTGAATTCATCTGTGCTGGGAATGCTCACTTCCTGACCTGGCAGCATGCTCATGCCAGAGCCATACTGACCTGGCACCATGGAGATGCTGTAGGGTTTCTTAAAAGATTTGGGAGATTTTATCTTTGATCTGAAGGGGGGAGAAAAAAAAAACCAACAAACGAAACCACATGAATTGGTATGAGTATGTTGATGTTTCACTATTAGCTTGAAGCTTGGAAATACCAGGGTGTGAGAAATGATCATTTGGAGAAATAATGCCCTTGTGCCAGTGTCCAGCATAGCACCACCTGTGCATGGGATTAGAAAGGAACTAATCTGACAGGAGCATAGGATTCACCCCAAGCATCACCAACTACACAGCAGAGCTGCAGCTAAGCTTCCAAGAGGCAAGAGAGTGGCTTCCCTCTGAACATGGCTAGGGAAGTGAGCTAGACTTGACTTCCCAAATACTTTCACACCACACACCTCTAAGGCATCCTTCCCCCTCAACCTATCTAGCATTTTCTCAGACTCTCATTGTTTCCACTCCATGCTTTGCACAACTCCAAAGCCTCAGCAGCACGGGGTTTTTTTGGCAGAATTTCTACATTTTCAGCACTCCCCAAGCTATCCGTTTCTCTGAGAGCTGAGTAACCCTGTACAAATAAAATCTACTTCCTACTCTGTTTCAGCACAGCCTTGTACATAATTTTAGGGAGATGTACACCAGCAGGTTCTGGGAGCATGCCAAATGATGGTTTTCAGCACTGTGGAGGCCACCTCACCTCTCGTGGCCTTGCCGGATCTCCCCCTGTGTCCGCAGCCTGGCTTGATCCCACGAGAAAGGCACGGTGTAGTTCTTTAAATGCTCTTTGAAGAAGTACACACGAATCTGACCATCTTTACTTACAGCTTCTGTGAATAAACCCAAGTCCAATGTTTATCATTTGCACAGGTTCTCTCCTTCAGAAGGAAAAAAAAAGGCAATCTGGGGCAAGAGCGATTGTTCACTTTCAAACAGGTTTCAAACAGAGTCTGGGACAAGCTTCATTAATCAGTGGAAGTGATAATTACCTGTGGCAGCCTACCTTCCCTGCTGACACAGCTTCTGAGGGGTAACTCTTGGCCTTTGCTTAATGCAAACCCTTCTCCCACTGGGAGGGGCAGGGCTGAGAGGCTCTGAGCAGAGCCACATTTGTAGCCACAGGATCAAGTCAAGCCATAACCAATACTAAATACATGCTCCAGAGGGAAGGCACATGCAGAATACAGCAAGACCACAGCTGCCTCCCTGCTACACATCACTTGCTGCCACATGGAAAGGCACCACTGGCAATGTATTAAATACCATCACAAAAGAAGCATCATCCGTGCTGCAGGAGGATGCAATACCTGGAGCAACAGGCAGCTTGGGTGGTTTCCAGTCTCTCAGTTTATGATCAATACAGACTGCCAAGATACAGTCCCAAGGGATCTCATCAACAGAAGGTCCACCTTCAGAGTTCCCACTTTTTCTGGTTTTCCAGTTTTGGTAAGCTTTGCTCAGCAGATTCTCCACCTGAGACTGGATCAGTGGTTGAGTGTGCGAAGAACTTGCAATCTGAGAAACGTACTGAAAAATCATGTGGCAGACAGGATGCCAAGGAGCTGTGGAACAAAAAAACCCAAAGTAAATTGCAAGAATTTGTGACAGAACCAACACTGCACAGGCAAATCTTGGAGAACAATGTGCTGTCAAGAAGATATTAGAATGTGAAGTACCTACCACCCAAAGGAGGCAGATCTAGGTATGGGATCTGGAAGGACAGCACAGCCTTCTTCAGCCAGGCCAGGTGATCTGGCATGTTCCACTGCAGGTGAGGTAACACCTTGTTACCCCCTACTTCTGAAAATTCTGTGACAGGCCAAGACAAGTCACAAAGGTGCTCTGAGGATGCCACATCTGACAGGAACTGCAGCACGCTGTTGTAGAGCTCTATGATGACACCAGGCTCCTGGGATGTCAGCCCAGCTAAACGCCTCTCCTTCCAGTCATGGTAGAAACGCTTGCCAAATTCTCCATCGATGCCATCCTCAATGTACTCCTGAAGGGTCTGGCTGCAGAGCTCCAGGGAGGCAGGACACTGGGACACCAGCCAGCCCACAGCTGCAGAGACCTACAATACACGAAAGAGGGAGGGTTGGCAACTGTTATTCAGTGATCAGGACACAAAGGATTCAACCTTAAGTTTAAACAACACTGTCCAAGAAAATATACACCAAAAGGCAAATAAATCAGGTATCATCATACTAATATTTTCAACAATAATTCTCCAGCTAGGTGGCCACAAACTGAACTTCCACACTGCAGACTCAGGAACAGACAAAGAAGAGGCTGTTCACATGGTACAGGTATGCAGTGGAATTCCCTGCTGCAGGATGTTGAAAATTTATCCAGGAAAAATTGGACAGATTCACAGAAATTAGCCCAGGGTGACTATGTCATGTCTGATCATGGCAGTCCTTGAAGAGCAGACTAAGTTGTGAGGGTTTGTGGGGGAGCATCACTCTGAGCTTGTCAGGGAGAGATCTGTATGACTGTATTTGTGTACAGAACATGAGAGGTAGAGGCATCTCAGTCCCATCCACCAAGATGGGGTAACTCTGGATGATCTCACAGTAGCCATAACAGCTACAAAGGGTCCTCAGCATTTCAGGACTAAGAGCTTAAGGATAAAAAGATTTACTCACCACCTGCTCTGTTGGGCAGCAACACAAGCAGGGCAGACAAGAGTGGGTTTAGGTTTTCAGCATTACTTTTTTTTTTTTTTTTTTTTTGGTAGCAAATGCCACAGATCTCTGGTCAGTGAAAATAGAACAGTCACAAATAATGGAAAATAATTCCTGTATCTTGCAGTTCTTACCCTTCTGGAGCCTTCTAAGTCATTGATAGAGCCTGGGACCTCTACAACAGTGTAGTCTGAAATAAGATGGGCTGAAATCAAGTCCTGGAGCATCAAACCTTAAAAAATAAGAAAACTCATCATGTACACAGAGAAAGAACACACATCCTTGGATCATATAATCTGCATTACATTCACTGCATTGCTGCTCCTCTCTACCTGTGCCCACACACTCCCAGGATCAAATACTGTGTGTGAAAGAAAACTGGAAGCCAAAATTGGTGAGCTCTTAAGGAAATGATTCTTAGGAAAGCTGGGGGATGTGTTGTACTTCACATGCTCTACAGCAGCCTCTTCCTTTAGTGGATGCTGTAACCGAGGCAGCACTAGCCACAACTTCTACTCGGGGCAGACCTAAATATTCACTGTTTCAAGACACAAAACCAATGACATACCATCTTCTACTTCCTTCTCGACAGCCTCCTCTTCCTGACTGGGGACTAGAACCACCAAGGGAACTATGGGATGGAAAGGTTTGGCCTGAAGCAGCTGTTTCAGCTGCAGCAAAGCTGAAAGCCAGTAAACATCATCTTCTGCAACATCTTCACTCCTAACTCGGGGGGGCAGGAGAAGAATGAGGCCACTGGTCCCAAGCAAGTCCTTTTGTGTCTCAGCCATATCAAGCTCTGAGTCAGAGAGCGCACCATGTGCCACCTAGACAGGCAACAAAGATGACAACAGTAAATGTAGCTGAATAAAGCTGTTCCCACACCAACATCTGCAGTTTATCATCACTGCCGTTCAGCTCTGACATCCTTTTCCAGGAGCTCTACACAACCTAAGAAAACAAGCTGTTGGGAGGCCAACATGGATGTGCCTGATAGATGAGCTGAGCACGGAAGTGCCCTTCAGCACTTGCTTTGGCACCAGGAATTGGTGATGCAGGTTCTACTCCTGCAGATATTTCTCAGCTTATTGAAAACAAAGAAAAAAATCCGTATTTTTTCAGATCTTTTCAACAACTGTTTCCCTCCCAGTATCATCTCCCTCCATCTGACAGGACACAATATTCACTGGAAAAGAGCCCACCCTGCTTTTATGGCCTCTTAGATAAAATGAAATTGTTCTCACTTACCTTTATACACACACTGACTTTAATGCTTCTACTCCCCTGCATGCCAGGAGAACTAAATAATGTCAGCGTTTGAATTTTGCCTTCTGTATGTGAGACATTCTTATCACAGGTTTTGTGACCCATAAACTTGGCTTTCAACCAATCCATCAGTATCCTAGCAAACAAAAAATAAGGCTTTGATGGGTTTTGTTGTCAAAATTAGCATTCTAGGATTTTAGTATCAGCACCTCTAAGATACCACAATCCATCATAATCCCATATATTTAAATTATGACAAATAGCCCTAACATATAGCTATAAATTTTAATGAAATTATCATCTTATCAAGGTTTTGTTTTCAGTATGAGCAAAAGGAATTAAACAATGTTAAAAAATGCAGGTCACTGTAATAAATTACAACTACATTGTTTAGAGTGCTCTGGATGGAAAAAAAAAAAAAACAACAAAAAAAAAACAAAACTGGAAATTTGACATGGTCCAGGCAAAATTACATCAAGGACTGTGTATTACTAATCTTCTTCCTAAATAAAAGAAGTCTGCCCTGTTTGAGAAAGGGACCCAGCAACCAGCTCTCAGCGTACCTATTGGGATCATCCTTGGAATACTCATCATCACTGGGCAAAACCAAGAGTGCCTTCCAAAAAACCTGTTCTTGTTTAACTGGAATATGTTCCATGATTAACGAGATGAGATCCAGGGGAGTCCAAGCTATATCACTTAAAGAGAGACAAAAATCTGGTGAAAAGATCCACTCCAGGGCTCTTTCCCACCTGAGGAACATCTGCCTGACACTGAACAAGTTACAATACTGTAAGCAGTGACCAGTTAATTCTCTGGATCTGTTGCTCATCCTTCAGGCACTGCAGCTGCTAAACCTGACACGAGCCCTACTCTGGGGATTTCAGGAGCACATGTATAGTGCTTCACTTCCACACATGTGAAAGCTGATCCAACACACACCCAGGCCACTGGAGAGCATGAGGAGCTGGGGGAAGCCAGACCTCCTGGTGAACTTCACACATCTCAATCAGTATTTTCCAACCACAAGCCAGGGCACTGATAGCTCATTTACTCTTCTCCCCTCATAGCCCATCCCAGGCCCCATCCCATCCAGGTACAAAGTCACACCCCTTAATACCCATCAGATCCTTAAAATTACACCCAGGAATATCATCTGGCCCAACACCTTCATTAATTTACTGGAAGGTGTCCCTACCCATGGCAGGGGGATGGAACAGACAGAATGATTTTTAAGGTCTTTTCCAACTCAAAGCATCCTATAACCTTCCTGTTCCCCTTACTCCAAAATACTCCCAGAAGCAAGGCTGCACGTGGACATTCAGGCATGGTTAGCCATACCTTTTGGCCATTTATGGTATCTCTGGCATGTCTGCTGCAGCTTGCTTCTAAAGAAAACAAGAACCAAACCCCAGCCTACCTTACCAACTGCTGGTAAAAGTGCTGAACTTTAATTTCATGCACTGTCTTGTTTCTCAGCAAGTTCAATCTGGAAATGAAATATTGTTGGCTGTTTATTTTGGTATAAAACAGGTACTTTAAACAAATCTAAGAACTCTGAGGCCTGGGAAATATTAGAGAGGCCTCAGAATGTTGGTATTAAGAGAAGAATTTATTTGGATTTTCAGTCTTGGTCATGGAATTTATGGAGAAAGTCTTTTGAAAGCTATTTAAGAATAAACAGCTCTGCAAACCCACTAACATGCACAATGGAAGAATTTTTGGTAACTTATCTTCCAAAAATCAACCACATTGTCAACTGAGGCCACTGGAAGTATCCTTACCTCGTGCAAGAGATTCCCAGCTTTCCTCCATTCCCCAGGTTTACAAATCTCTTGCACAAGTTCTCCATGGCTATAGGCCACTCTGCACTGGGGGACAGTGCTTTCAGTTGATGTTTGGAATCCAAGCCACAGGGAGCAGCTGGAAATGCCCTCATCTGACGTTTCAACTTTGTCCGAGCTGCCACTGCTTCCCTCCACCTTTGGAAGAGAACAGATAAATAGGTCACTTACATGAACTCTTCTGCAGACCTCTGTCACCAGATATTTGCATGATGAATGTCACAACAATCACAACACACTAAGCATATGTGCAGGAAAACCAGTGATCAGTGGAAAGAATACGAGGATAAACTATTACAGATGGAATGAAGCTGTGGTTTCCTACCAAGTTCATCACCTGACTACAACAAGATGTGATCCCCTCCTCACGTACAGTAATTTATCAGAGGTTGGTACTAAGACTTTAAGGTCTACCTTTATCACAGAGATGAGACAGAAAACACTGTCTCAAGAAGAACACAAGACAGCAGTAGTTCCATGTCTATTAACTGCTCCATGCCAATGCTCCCAAGAGAAGCAGCCATGTCCCTGGGTGGTAACTCACCGTTGTAAGTATTTGCAGAAACACTGGAGCTCCTGAAGGGTTTCCTTGGCAATCTGGAAAATCTCATCCTCCAGAAAGAACTCCATCAAGTGGCCACACACTTCTTCTGAACACCGCGCAACCCGGGCTTGCCAGTCTCTTTCTAAGGCACATCTGGTTCCAAATAAAACAAACCAAAACTGTGGAGGTGAAGATCTCCAGCAGATGCCAATTCAGGGAAGATGCAAACAGGGAAGACCATGACATTTAGGTAACCCCTTGGGAAGCAAACTACAGCACGCAGCACGTTGTACATACCTTAATTCACTGGTGGAAGTTTCTTTAACACCCTCCTTTATTACTTCTTCTATTAATTCCCCACCCAGCAACTGGCTCAACTGCTTTATTAACTCTTCTCTTTCCTGCCTTTGCCTGGAAGGACAGAGAAAAAATTTACACAAGTGAAAAAATTTATACTGGCAAACCTGCTGCTTACTTATACAAGCACAGCATGCAGTGTCAAACAGCTAATTCACCTAAAATTATTTCCCACTATCTGGTTTCTAAATAAACAGCTTTGCATGGAGCCAGGTTTCCCTCAAAAACACAGATGACAATGGAGTTCATTAAGCAACCCGATCTAGTAGTGAATGGCATCCCTGCCCACGGCTAGGGCCTGGAACTAGATAATCTTTATGGTCCTTTCCAAATCAAACCATCCTAGGATTCTATTTATTCTTACCCCAATAAGCTACAAACAAGTAGCTTCTCACTCAGAATGAAAAGCTCCTGCATACAGCTGATGCATGCTCCTCTCTGGAAACTCTGGGTAAATGAAAGTTCCTAAAATTCCCACCCACCGTTTTCACCATGGCTGTGAGGCGACCAAAATGCCAACCAGCAGATCACACGAGAATGCAGAGGGGAACCCTGCCTGCACAATCCCAGGGGAGTTCAAGGTGAGACTGTTCTGCCACCATGGCAGAAAGACACAGGGTTTGAGCAGAGGGACAAAGACTCAGGCTGGCACCCTTACGTTGTCCGAGGTGCTTCCAGCCCACCGTGCCCCACGGCCAACGCAGTGCCTCACCTCTCCTCCTCCACTCTGCGCCGTTCCTCCTGGACACGCTGCCTTTCCACACTAAGCATGTTTCCAGCCACTTCTCTGAGGATCTCCCCCATCGCCTCAGTAACGAGCTCCTCTAAGGTGGCGTCTGAGGCACTGTGCAGAAACAGCGAATCTCAAAGCCAGAATGCTTTCAATTCAAAGCCCCAGGTCTACGCTTTTCTCAGTCACACCTTGCTCTCCGTAGTGGGCTGACTCCGGCCATTAGCCAAGCACCCACACTTATACTGGCTCACTCCCCTCCCCACACCGGGACAGGGAAGAAAAGAGGAAGAAAAAAAGGAAAACTCATAGATGGAAATAAATATACTGTAATACAGAAAGGCCAAACCCCCATACCCCCATCAAGCAAAGTAAATGCAGCCAGTCATCACTTCCTATGGGAAGTGCAATACCCACACAGCATCCAATAAATGTCTGCCCTGAAAGCCGCAAATCTCCAACTTCTTCCTCTAACCCTATTTTATTGCTGACCACAACATCACAGGTAATGGACTTTAGTCAGTCTGGGTCAGCTGTCCATTCAGTAATTCTCAAACAGTGGTGGAATAACAACTCTTTGGGTCACATCGCACATCTATGACTCTACTGACTGCCCTGGAAAGGAAATTTATTGGAAGCAGAAAAGCAGCCAGATCTAAATTTGCTTATCTTGTCCCCCTTTGGGCATCTTCCCTACCATGACAGAGGTTTCTTGCCAGGCAAAGCTTCCAGAGATTTGAGTCAGCCTTCCCTTAGGCTAGAGCTGGGATGTGACAGACATTTCAAGAAGGGTCTGCTTTCCCTTCCACTGCATCAGTAACACGGTCTCTATCACAGACCTGGCACTGCTTAGTTTTACCATCTTCAAACATGGTGCTGCTATGGCAAGGGGCAGCTGTGCTGACAGACTCCAGGAGAACCTGCAAGAAATGCTCTTTACCACATGGCAGCAGTCACATAAGCTGCTCCTGCTCTGCCCACTTCTCTGCACTCTCCTTTGAGGACATCGTGCACCAGCCCATCCACCACTTCGGCAATGTCCTGCAACACAGCAGAGGAAGAAGCTGAACCAAGGTGGAGTCCCTCCCAGGAGTAAACTGGGAGTAAGTCTCTTTAGCCTTGCTTAACTGACTTTAATTCACAGCAGCATCTGTATTTCTGCTTACAAACTAAGCCAACTGAACCAAACACAACAGCCTGCAAACTTCAGACTATTGAGACTACCTAAAAAGGTTAGTAACAACCCATAAACAAAAGCAGATTTTTGTACTAAATATGGGCAAATCAATTCAGGAAACCATAACTAAGGAGAGAATCCTATTTTCTTACCTTAGAATTCCATTCTAGCTGATTTAATTTCAAATTATCAGGTCTACTCTTCACTGAAATTTGCCATTATCTAGGTAGAATATGGCAACTGTACTGTACGAAATGAGACACTCTGAGACTGGTTCAGCATCAGCACACAAAAACTCATGTGGGAGGGAGAAAAACAGCATAGGTAGATGGGGTGCACATTCAAGACCCAGCATTAAGGGTCACGTACCCACAGGAAGAAACTTTCTTACATCTCATTTGAACTACATGCATGTTCCAGAAAAATGAAATACTCTAAGAACTTGGTTACCTTTTGTTACATTTCACAGATCTTTCCCAAATATTTCCTAATGGGTTTAGATTTCCCTACCGTGTCTGAGTAGCCAGGCTGAGGCTTTGAAGGGGGAGGCTCAGGCTGTGCAGCAGGCTGGGAGATGGGCTGTGCAGAGGGCAGGACTGGCACCAGCTGACGAGGCAAGAATGAGGTCAGAAGATGAGGTGGGGGCTGGAGCTTCACTGCTGTGGCCTCCAGATCCACACCTCTGCTTTCCACTCTTCCTTCTTGGGAGGCAAGAGAAGAACAATTAAGGAAACTAGATCAGCCACCAACAGAAGAAAATTTTATCTTCAAAAGACCGACTTGTCTGATAAAACTCAGCAGGTCATAAAATAAAACCGTAACAGCAGCTTGTTGCCCTAAAGCTAAAAATATATCATAGAAACTAATTTATATTTATGAATGCTTTCTGTAAAACATTCAATTGCACACTGCCCCCATTACCAAGCACATGTATTTCCAACAGAGCAACTGTTTTAAGTCAGGCACACCCAGCACCTACACGCTATCTGTACTTCCAGCAAGGACAGAAAAGCACACGTTCATTTAACTTGAAAACTGACATATTTATACACACAGCAGCAACAAACAGCTGCAAATAAAAAACACGCACACTGCAAAGGGAAGTTGGTTTTCTGAAGTAGTCAAACATTTGTTATTTCACTTATGTGGGCAAAATTTCGCTCAATAGAGAATTTCCTGAATTGGCAAATACATTTTATTAATCAGGTTGTTCTTGGCTTTTGCAGATACTTAAGTACACCTCAGCAACTTGGTCTAGTGGAAGGTGCCTCTGCCATGTCAGGGGTGTTGGAACTTGATGAGCTTCAAGGTCCCTTCCAACTCAAACCATTCTGTGATTCTCTTACGATTGAAATTGTAATCCTTTCATTATGTCTAAATGTCAATGCAGTTTCAACCTCTGAGCCACAGTTTCTGCTTTGTACAATAAACCTGCTCACAGAGCTGCCTAGACAGTGTGTTCTGAGCAGTACCTAAAATGCAGGTTTGCTCTCACCTGTTGCTTCCACACTGGGTTTTTGGCTACTGCCAGCCTGATCCACAGAGGTGCTTCCACCGATGTACTTGTTCTGCCCGTTGAAGCTGGACACGGGCGTGTGGTGGGGCACTGGGGGCAAGGGTCCTCCGTTCACAACCTCCCCAACAGAGACAGTGAGCTTCTGGCTGACAAACAGGGATTTCCGTGGTTTGGGTAATCCGTCTGGCTCCAGGAAAGCCGAGCGATTCAGCTCCACGTAACCCCTGGGGAAAAACAGAAGGAACAACCAGGCCTACATCCTCAAAGCTCCAGTAACCTACAGGCTTTAAATTCTGAAACTTACTCTTTCGAAACAGAATGTTGACAGGAACAGACAACTAACTGACAACCTTGAGGGGTTTTTTTCCTTTTCCTTTTCCTGTCTCAAAATTCCAGGTTTGGATGAACATACCTTACAATGCATGGATTTTCATGGCAGACACTTATCTCTGAACTGCTGTCTTCCAAAATCCTCTAACAGCTAGTTTGCATTGTTCAGTTTCATCCCACCCTAGAGACATCACTATAATGCCAGTTTCCCCTGAAGCAGAACTGTGTCCGTATTTCCTACAGAGAAATCCTCTGTTCTTGCCCCATTCTTTCTCTGGTTCCAACCTTCTGGAGCAGCTCCCCCATATTATCCCATTGCTTGGCATCAAGCTAACCCCCCCCAGGCACCATTTTCCTCACACTTACCCATCTGATACACTCAGGCCATAGTAACTTATAAAATCAGTTGCCTCCTCGCAGTCTTTGAAGAGCAGCATGCGGACCAGGTGGTCCAAGGGGAAAGCTGTGCTTCTCTGGGTGCTAACAGTGTAGGCAATATTTAGGGATTTGAGACCATCCTTACGAATCTGGGGGAAAAGAAAAAGCCACATAACCACTAGGAAAGAACCCAAAATAAACTACTAAGCGTACAATAAATGTGAGAATCACGTTTAAATACACCGACACTTTGTCATCAAGTATCCACACAAACAATTATTTAGACTTTCTTTTTAAATTCTAAGCACTTGCTTTTTAGTTTCTATTCCTCTTTCATGCTATTTGTTTTGAGCACATCCCTTTGTGACTCTTGTGCAGAAAAACCACCTTGCAAGGTCTTCTGAAAGCGCAGGCTCACGTTTTCTCTGCAAGACACTTAGGCCTCCATCTCTACTTCCCAATTATGTTTCAGGGAAATACTTATTTGTACACAATTACAAGAAAAAAAGGAGCATATCAGTATTTGCCTTTCATATCCTAGCAGAAAGGACCTGATACATTTTTAACACTTCTAAAGAAATGGTAACATTATTTTTATGGCTCAGTATCTACTAAGTTTTCTGCTGATTGCCCCCAAATCCCAGACGGTCTTACTCATCAATACTTTTAAAAATATCCATTTTTTTCTCTCACCTGGTTGAAATAACAGTGTAAGAGGCAGGCATTCAGATAGGAAGCTGCTTGCACAAGCTTGAAGAACCTCACAAAATTGTTGCTGTTTAATGCTGCAAAAGCTTGAACTGCAAATCTAACTTCAGGTGAGTTTCTAACCTCTGGATGAAATTGCTGAACTTCTCTGTGGAGACAAAAGACAGGGACAAAACTTATGCTTCAGTATTCAACAGCCACAATTCAACAGCAACCTGTAACAGCACGGAATTAAAATCAGGATCAAATTACAATTTGTCTAGATTTAATCCTAAACTCAATTCTTCCCAGAAGTAAAGAGACAAAACAAGTGATGTCTTCTTCTCACCTGAGAATATCACCCTTGTTGAGATTCAGCAAGACATTATAACCTCGGAACTCTGCTTCACTCTTGCAGTAAATCCCCTTGTTAGCCAAGTCCTGATACATCTCCTTCAAGCTCTGCAGGCATTTAGTCATGTTCTCATTGTTGATTTTGGCATCAAAGGAGGACATGGGCTCTTCACACAAGCGGTGAGCACAATGGATGTGAAAGCGAGTGCACTTCTCAATCAGAGACACCATCAGTGGGTTGCAGAGGTGTTGCTGGGTTATATCCTAACAGAATAAAAAAGAATACATTACAAGTATGCTTAAACCAGTTGACAAGCATAGTCACCTGGCATTACCTCTGGAAAACCCATTTCATTATGCTTTGAGTCACTCTGCAATTCAAAACATTTCAACAGCTATTGCTTTTTGCTCCCTTTTTTAACAGCATGATGGGACCTTTTGTTTTTTATCACCTAACATCTCTATTCCCAGTGCTTACCTTCCTTATTCCACGAGTTCTGTTCCAGACAAAGTCATACCATTCTCGGTAGTTTCCTTCTCCTTGATCCATAATATTTGTCACTAAATAGTCCATGGTCATGCTCAGCACCTCAGACGGTCTCAGTTCATGTGGCAAAGGTTCCTCCTGATCTGCTGAAGACCTGCTATATTCCTTGATTGCTGCTGCATGATCCACCTGCAAGAGGTGAGGAAAAGAATCAAAACCCAAGACTGTACAACTTCTCAGCAGTAAAGAGGATTTTGTCCCATCCATGCCTTTAACTTCAGTAAGGAGCGGACTACTGAAGTGTTGACTTAGTCTAAAACTCATAACCTTTAAGCCAATATATAGCTATAGATAATTACATATAATATGTAATTACAGCTTTAGAACTGTAGTTCTAATAACTGAATAAAAGACATGACAGAGTGAAAAAGCAGATCTTATTTTCCAATGGGGAATTGAAAGTTAATAACTGAACGGCCTATAGAATTTTTGCACCAGAATTACCCCTGTAATCAGCTAAACAATACTGACAGCTCCAATGAGCATCAGGCATAGACACCCTGGGAATCTCATACCTTGTCAGTTCCTAGAAGCAATTCAAAGATGCTGAGCTGGTTTCTTGTCTCCCTCATGTAACGCTCCTTCTCAGGACACATATCCGGGCAAGTGCCAACAACAGTTTTTGCTTTGCCAAGGTCAGTCCTTTTTATTCGAGCTAAAAAAAACAACAAAACCAGAAATAATTGAACAAACCCTAGGCATCTCTTGGGTTTGGGTTTTTTTTTTCTTCACAATAAGCTATTACTCCGATGTGTCAAAACAGCCCTGAGCGTGCAAGGCTGTACCCAAACCCTGATACAGTCAGAAATGCACAAGGATCTCCCCACCCAGAGGCCTATCCAAGTATTGCACATATTGCGAGTTTTGCTGAAAAGATTGAAGCTTTTAAAATATACCCAGTGTTTTGTGTCCTAAGAAACAGCAATTTCAAAATTCTGTGTTGAGTGGACAAGAAGTTTGTCAGTATTAAAAACAAGATCTTACATTAGAAATAGGATCAGTTCTGAAACTGAGAGGAACAGCACGCAAGGTGTTACAACCACGACTGTGAAACAAAAGGGCTTTTCTTGAAATAATTTTCAGCTGTGCAATAGTTTGAATTTGGAGAATACTAGAGGCACGGGCACAAGCTGCTCAGAGAAGCTGTAGCAGCCCCACCCCTGGAAGTGCTCAAGGCCAGGATGGATGGGGCTCGGAGCAACCTGGGATAGTAGAAGGTGTCTCTGTCCATGCCAGGGGGGTGGGACTGGATGAGCTTTAGGGTCCCTTCTAACTCAAACAATTCTGTGGTTCTATGAAATGCAGTTAAGGTCTTGCGGTAACTTTCTTTAAAGAGTCTGTAGAGATGCAGATCTCCTGCCCTATGTGCCCTCCTTCAGAGAAGATGGATATTCTGCCCCTTCCTTTACACAAGATGTTGCACGAACAATAAGTCAACAGATTTGTGTGTTTTACAAGAAAATACAGAAAATAATACACTAGCAGAGTATTTTACAGACTGTTTCACATTAAACTCTCTCTTAAGCCATTTTCATAGTATCACAACAGCTTTGCCACAAAACTCAAAACACTTCTTTTCAGCAGAGAAGCAGACTCCACACTTATTAGCTTATGTTAATTACCTTGTCGCATGATTTTGTCCCTCTGGTCCAAGAGCCTGTATCTCTCTTCAGATGTCTCAGCTACCAATCCTACCAGGTTACTGAGAGATGACAGCGAAGCTCCCAGGCCCTCTGAGCTCTGCCCTTCAGAACTGGAATCAAACAGCTCTGCTTCAAACTGCAGCGCCTTTCGAAGGCCAGGCTTCTTTGCTGGAGAACTAAAAACAGAAGACTTTTTTATCAATAATAATACCTCAGTGCATGCCCTGGTCTTAATCAGTTTACTGTTCTTTAGGACGCCAGCACCTGTTTATTAGAGTATTTTGTTCACAGGGAAATGTGAACAATGTATGGATGTGCTGAGCTAATACCAACACCAGGAGTTAATCTGGTTAAATCCTTAGCACTGCCCTGACAACACTGCCAGGAGTTCTGGCATCGTGGAGAAAGTCCTAACAGAAAAGATATTACTGCAAGTGTCATAGAGAGGACAGAAATGGATGGTTCTGGTAGCATTTTGCATCACTGTGGCACAGCAGTTTAAATTTTAAGCTAGGAACTGGCTTGCTGGTATGGGGACAAACCCAACGTGCTTTCTATAGCAACAGAGATTATTCAAAGATTTTACAAGTCCAAGTACAAAGACGCTTTTTAAATCAAGTCCTTCAAAACATATTACTGATTCTATAGTTATATGTCTATACATATCAAATTACTTTTGGCAGACTAGACACATCACTTCAGTGACTGTCACAAACCAGGAAGACTATTCATTTGAAGTGAGACAATGATCCAAACTACTCCAAAAAGGAGACATCCCACAGAAATCTGCCTCCAAAGGAAACTGCTTGCTTGAGCAGCTCATTGAATCATGACCAGAGTGTCATTACTGCTTGGTCCTAGTTGGGCTCTACACTGTTTGCTCACTTGCCTCATACTGAGATGCTTTTATGAACAAAATCCAGAGACCAAAGAGATCTTAATAAGCCACTAGAAGTATCCTTCTGACAAAGTGTGACAGCTGAGTGCTTCTAATTCAGACAAACCAGAAAGGAAGGGAAGCAGCCTCCCTGAAGAGAATGTGGCTATTTGGCACACAGTGATCACCATTCTTCTCCAAGCTCCCCCTCCCCTGTCAGATGGATTCCCAGAGGAGAGGACTCACCTTCTCCCAGGCATGACACTACTGGCAGAAGGTCTTATTAAAGGTTTTCTGAGAGGGGAATGCTGATAACTTTGCTCTTCACTGTTTTGCCTTCCTTCATCTTCACCTGCTTTCTTCTCCTTTGATAAAAATTCTCTTTTTGCTGGACCTGAAATGACACGTAAATATGAAACCAGATATCTGCCAAGCAGTTTAAACAACAGCTCTTTCTTGACCCCATGGAGGTGGTGATGAAAACTAAGACTCCCAGTTTTGTACATGCAAACAAAACTTTCACAACAACTGGCACTAGGAGCTGTAACAAGTTTCCACCAATTGCTCTCAAGGTCATTGCTCTATAAAGAATAAGGATTTTTCAAGACAATACCGCTTTGCAATAACTGTAATTATCAGTAAATGAAATCTGATCCTTGATTGAATCACAGTTCTCTCAGGTTTGCGATATAATCCACAAGTCGTAACTCAATAGGGGATATGAAATGCATTTCACCTGCATAAATGACAATTCAAAGTGCTCTTACTGAAAGTATTTATTTCACATATCCAAGCTTAGATTCAGTTCGGCATGAGTTAACATTTACAGGAAGGGAGAATTGCTTCTTCCAGAGAAAATTTTCCCACCAGCTGGATTTCTTAAACCCTCCCAGAACACTGACTTCAGAATGCTGCCACACATGCTGGCACAGATATAACACCACGATAAAAGTACACTGGCAAAGAGGCAGCCCTAGTCCTGCTGCTTAAGATGTTAATTCTCAGAGATTCAACTCGGCAGCTGTTTGTTTTTTGGCAGGCAAGACTGTGGTTGGTCAAAGCTGAGGGGAACCATCCATCTGCTGGCAGCTGAAGTGCATCCCCAGGCTAGGATGTTGCAGGCACACACACTGCACTCGTGGAGCTAAAGAAAGGGAAGCACTTGACATTTTAAGTATTCCCCTGGGCACTGAGCAATCTCCCTTGCCCTCATCCCAAGCAGGGTCTGGAATCCAGGTTTTCCACTTCTAAACTCTGTAGGTTGTCCTCTTTTTTGGTTCAAAGAGTGTCTATTGAGGTACAGAACAGCAACCTCAGCAGACACTGCAGAGATTCTCAGGTCACTTTCCTTAGGTTGGTCCTCAGAACCTTTTCCTGAAAGCTGGAACCCCACATCCCAGTCCATGATCTGAGGCAGGCAGCAAAGCATTTCAGACTGGGTTTTCTTACATCCCCAAAGAACATCCTGCTTCTGGACAGAAGCACAAAGCTGAATCACATTGCTGTTGTGTGACTGAATTAAGGATTCAACCATGATATCTCTTACAAGGAGGTAATTTAGGTATCATCCTCAGCACATGAGGGGAAAAAAAAGAGCAGCTGGGACACTATTCAGACACCATCCAGTAGTCTGGAAACACAGACTTACTTGTTTTCTTCTTTTGCCAAAATGTTACTATGTCTTTGTGCAACTCTTTCGCTTTTTTTCTGGCAAGAACTGCAGAGGCCTGAAAGAAAACAAAAGGAGAGGACAGAAACCTATTGGTATCACAACACCAAAACGCAGAGCGCAGTTTTTGCCACAGAAACTTTTACCAGTTCCCCAAAAAAACCTGATTGCTGTATCTTAAACATCACTTAATACCTACATGCAAACAGCTGAACTGGTCTCCACAAAAAAAGTATTGCTTTTCTACAAACAAGAGTGTAGTTTTCATCAGTGCTAGACCTACCCCAAGCACTCAGATTTAAGTCTTTCCTCATAGAATCAGAGGCCGGTTTGGGTCAGAAGGGACTTGAAAGACCATCCAGCTACAATCCCCCGCGTTTGAGCAGGGACACCTTCCACTAGACCAGACTGCTCCAAGCCCCATCCATCCTGGCCTTAAGACACTTCCATGGATGGGGCAGCCACAGCTTCACAGCTTCTCTGGGCAACCTATGCCAGGGCCGCATCACCTTCAAATAACTTCTCCCTAATCTAACTCTTTTAGTTTCGTCTTGTCCTCTCCCAATCTGTTCCTGTAAAAAGTTGCTTTCCCTCTTTATTGTAGGGCCCTTTAGACACTGAAAGGGGCTCTAAGGTATCCCTGGAGACTTCCCCAGGCTGAACACTCCCAAGAGTTACACTACTTCTGATACTCACATGATCAAAAAAGTGGAGAACAGCCATTTTTTTATTACGCCTGGTCATGACCCGACGAACTTTTACGAACTGGCCAAAATGTTTTTCCAGCACAGTCCTGTCGTTGAGGTAGTCAGGTATGTTCTTGCACTGAACGGCCGTCAGCTCCGCGGCTGGCAGGCCTCCCAGTCCCTCCGTGCTCTCGCTGCCGCGGCTCCGGCGAGCAGGGGCGGCGGGGTCCGTATCTGTGACGAGAAGGAACACAACAGTCAGCAAGCGGGGAGACACCCGGGCGGCTGGGCTGCCCCACCAGACTCCCGCCCACCTTCTCGGGCGGGCTCCCGGGCCTCGGCCGGCGGCGACTCC
>WEIU01012292.1:0-13343 GCA_013389925.1 Aegithalos caudatus | reverse complement strand
CGCCCTGGGCGCCTCCCGCTTCGACGTGGGGCTGGTCTGCGCCGGCAACGCGTTGATGCAGCGACTGAACGGCGCCTACCGCTGCTGCCCGGAGCCCACCGACGTCCTCTCTTTCCCGTTCCACCAAGTGGCGGCGGGGGAGCTGCCGCGGCCGCGCTGCCGCGACGAGTACAACCTGGGGGACATCTTCCTGGGGGTGGAGTACATATACCAGCAGTGCCGCGAAACGGGGGAGGATTTTGACGATGTCCTGACGGTGAGCCCTGCCCGGGCGTGGTGGGCGGCGGGGCGGGCACGGGGCTCGGTCGGTAACTCGTGTGTGTTGTGCTCCCGCCCCCGCGCAGGTGACGACAGCCCACGGATTGTGCCACTTGCTCGGCTACCGGCACGACACGAAACCCGAGTGGGAGCAGGTGCGGGATGCGCTGGGGCTGGGGGAGGGTGTGCGGGGCCTGGCATGGGGTGGACTGGAGGCCCCGGTGGCGGGAACCGGGCCTCGCCCGGTGATGACCGCCGCTGCTCCCGCAGATGTACCAGAAGGAAGCGCAAATCCTAGAAGAGCTGAACCGCCTCACAGGCTCCCGTTTGCGGCCCCTCACCGCTGGCCTCTTCTGAGAGACCGGGAGGTGCTGGGTATCCTCCGGCCCCGCCCCGGACGTGGCGTGAGGATGGCGGCCCCGGAGCACGGTGGCCGCTGCCCCCCGTCGCTGCCGCCGCCCCTTGCACAGGCGAGCCGCGGTGTCTTGGCCATCACCTGGTAAAGGACCTCCTTTGCCTGCTGGTGCTTTTTTGGGGTCGTTTTTGGAAGGTGTCATCGCAGCTGTCCGAGGGTTTTTGTCTGTAGAATATCCTGAGTTGGAAGGGATCCTACAGGGATCATCCTGCACCCAGCTGCATTCTTTTCCCCGATTTCTCTGGAGCATGTCCTCCTGCCTTTGTGTCCAGCTTACAAGAGTTAGCCTAGGTGACATGCCAGTGATTTTGCTATTTTCACCTCACACCCCGTGTTAGTGAGGATGAGTGAGACCCTTCACTCCTGGGCCCTCTGCAAGAAAGGGAAATGTGCCACCTCACCAGAAGACCGTAGTGGCCCCTCCAGCCCCTGCAGCAGACACTGCTCTGACTTCCAATACTTCTTTCTCTTCTGAGTACCACAAACTCAAAAAGAGGAACAGCTTCCTTCCAAACAGTTTAATCATGGGGTAGGGTAAAAAAAAAAAAAAACAACAAAAAATGTGTAATAGCCTCAATGTGCTCCCAGTCATGCCTTGGGAAGGCTGACTTGAAACAGTGATGGGACAGAGCTAGTGAATAAAGTAGGTATTTATTGAAAGGCTTCTAAGATACACCTTGGGCGGGACAGGGCCTGACCAGGTCTACACCCAAGATGGACTAAGAATAGTCAGAAAAAGGCTGACCGGTCATGAGGTCTTACATTTTTATAAGTTTTGGTCCATTTGCATGTTGAGGTTTAATTGTCCAATTACAGCTTCAGGTTGTGAAGTCCCATCCTTCTTGTTCCTTCCTTCGGTCCACCATTGTTTGTGATTTTGGGCCTGAAAATTGTCCTTGGTCTTCAGCAGGAAAAGGATTTGTTTTGTCTACCTACTCTGTGAAGAGAGCTTACCAGCACTTAATACGAGACTCAGAACTAAAGCCCTGGACAGCGCAAAATCTGAAAAACATGAAAGCTAAAACTTAAGGCATCACCAGAAACAATGGTATTGTTTTGGTCTCCCCAGATACCTTTTGTACGATGTAAACCCCCCTGAAGGGTTCAACCTTCGCAGAGATGTCTACGTTCGCATTGCTTCCCTTCTGAACACCCTGCGGAAAAGCGAAAACTGGGTGTTGGTTCTGCCTCCCTGGGGACGTCTTTATCACTGGCAGAGCGCTCACATCCTGCAGATTCGGATCCCTTGGTCTGAGTTCTTTGATATCCCAAGCCTCAACAGGAACATCCCTGTCATCGAATATGAGCAGTTCCTTGCAGGTGGGGTATAGGATCATTCAATCTACATTTAACTAAATATTTGATACAGTTTCTTTGCAGGTTTGTCTCTGTAGGGGCTTTTATCCTTTCATGTAAAAAATGTCTTTGAGGTGTCAAGAGGAGGGATGGGAAGGAGTCTTACTGAGCTACACAACCATTTGGGTGGAATAACTCAATTACTTGGTAGCTTGTTTGATGTAGCACTGCTGTCCCCTCGAGTTCTGGGACCCCTGAAGACAGACAGTTAATGCCTGTGGTTAAATTCATCTGTGGTATTTCTGTGTGGTTTTGACCATAATGACAAGACCATAAGGAGGGAGGCAGCTTGTTGAGATACAGACAAGCCACCTTTTTCTGGATGTGGTTGGACAGTAAAAGTTGTAAAGCGGGTTCTTCCCTGAACTTACTTTTTCGTGGTTGATGCTGCACATACTTGAAATACCACTTCTTGTGTCTAAGAGAAAGCCTTTCCCTAAGAAAGTGAAGTTGGTTCCTTTAGGATTTAATGCCACATTGAACTAAACACCAAATGTTCAAATCTGCAAGTGTCACAGGCTTGTTCAGTAAAGGAAATAAAGGCTACCAAATGTCACATCTCTGCAAAGAGTGCTGAAGGGAAAGCCGTTCCTTGCCTTCCAGGAAAAAGCATGTAGAGACCCTGAAATTTAGGGAAAGAAGGGCTTGTACTTGGCATTTTTCTTGGAGGTACTCGTCCTGTGGCAGCTGCTTACAGCACTAAAAACCTGTGTGCTTTGTGGTGTGTTTTATCCAGCTAACAGCGATTCCATTGTGTTTGGCACATGAAATCACACAGCTGGGTGGGATAGCAGGTAGTCACATTGCCTGACCCTTCTAGCTTTTCTGGCTCGCACAGAGCTTCCTTTCCTTTTTTTATACAGAAAATAGGGATGAGAGAGTAATGTAATATTAGCATTTCTAGCAGATTTTTAACTGCAACTGATGCTCGTTAGTACCTTTATGGTGTGGGTTTTCATGCTTACAAATCATTTACTTTGCCTTCTCCTCAGAGTCAGGTGGCCCCTTTATTGAACAGATTTACGTGCTGCAAGGCTACGCAGAAGGATGGAAAGAAGGAACATGGGAGGAAAAAATAAACGAAAGGCCGTGCATTGATCAGCTGATGTACTCCAAAGACAAACATGGCTACTACAGGTAACATTGAGCAGTCCTTCTGGTCTTTTCAGTTGTATTCAGAGAGATGTTTGCCTGCTGTGAATATCTGGGTGCTTGGAGTTCACTTCATTTTTAAAAAGCCCATCAATAATAAAATGTTGTATTGCTATGAGAAGATCTAATTCTATAAAGTTGCTGCTCCCCAGAAAAGCAGCAAAAAGGAGGTGGTTGGTTTATTTGTATACGGTGTAATTTTTGGGGAATGTTTTTTTCTATATATGGCTTTAATTTAAAATGCAAGCCTGGAACCAATCCTTTGTGTTCCCTTTTAGGGGTTGGTTCTGGGGTTACAAGGAGACACGAGGTCTAAACGCCTCTTGCTTGTCTGTCCAAGGATCTGCCTCTATTGTGGCTCCCATCCTTCTGAAGAACACTTCAGCACAGTGAGTTGCCTTCTATAACTATGTATTGTTGCATTATTGTGGTACAACCCCATTGCTGTGTGGGAAGAGTAGGGGGAATTTCAAGGCTGTATCCTACTGTTGAGATATTTCATTACTGAATTATTGTACTCTGTTAAAATCATTACAAAAGGGATTTACACTGCAAGAAACACTTAACCGTAAGTTTAGTTAAAGATTGCAGTGCTAAAACCTAAGAGCAAATAGCCTTGAGCTCCTTTATATTCCCTCTCAGGCAGCTTTTGTGATACCCACCTCCAAGGTATCATCAATATCTCCTAGATTGTGCAGTGGAAGAGATTCTGAACCATCAGCTGTTCCATATTCTACCCCACACCACATGTGATTTTACGTCTCTGGCATATTCCCCCTCGGTAGGTAGTCTCCTCTCCAGTGGGAAGAGTCCTGGCTCCCTTAGCTGGTCTCCACGTGAAAACCATTCCATGTCTTCGATTGTCACCACTGCCAATCTCTGAACCTTTGCATTTCAGCAGGATCCTGCACGCTGAATGTGGCTAAGCCTGTTACATCGCAGTACAAATTACATGCTCTGTCAAGTGCTCTCTCCTTTTTCTGCTAATTCTTGAGACGCAGGTTCCTTATTTTGACCTCTGAGTGTTGCCTTGATGTTTACATCAAACTGTCCTTGTTCCTGACCATCAAGACCTTTCCTTATTAGATGAAGCCAGGTTGTTTGTTTTTCTTAACTACACTCACTCCTATGTTAGATTTCATCTGCTGCTTCCTTGGCCAGTGATCAGGCTTCTCTAATTTTTCATAGTTGGCCTTAGCTGCTCTGAGGAGCTAAAAATAATTGTTAAGCTTTGTCATCTGATTTCATGCTCTTAGGTTGTTTAAGAATAAGGTGAAGAGACCTTCCAATTATGACCTCCCTCTGCAATGACAACTATACGTTTATCCCTGTCTATAAACTTTTTTTTTTTATTTTTTTTAAATCCATGCAAGAACCTTTCTGTGCTAAAGTTTCTTAAAAACCGTTAATGAAGGCTGTCAGGAAATCTTGTTAGGCAACGTCAGTGAGATGTCCCTTATCTTCACGTGCCTTCAAACAGCTCTGATTGTTCAGAGCTCTGAGTTTCCATATTGCCCTTCTGGCTGGACAATCAGCTGTGTGGTCCTAGGATTGGATTTTTACCCTTCAGGTGTGGTCACTTCAAGGAAACTTCTCAATGCATTTGTATTAGTAACCTCATTCACCTCCAGTCTTCCTGTTTGGTGTAGTGGTGCTTCTTCACCAGCAGTCCAGTCTGTTTTCCAGGTGATTTAGAGCTTTCCATGCAGGTGTCCAGCTGATTATCAGCAGTGATAATCCAAAGTTGATTGATTAATTGCTTCCTCTCTTTTTAGTAGAAGGAGATGCAGATAATCACCTTGATCCCTTTTAGCATTTCTCTATGTGTTTGCTTATCATCAGTGTGCTCACAAACTAGATCTACACATCTTACGCTCTGGGATACTTGAAACTTTCAAAATCTCTTCTGTTCCTTGAATTTGGATAGTGCAGTTATGTTTCCAGTACACAATCCTGAACTGTGTTTATTTATGAGAAGCACAAGCTGCTGTCTACTACCACACATTTTGGTAGTGTCTCTGTGTTCTTTGATCTGTTGTTTTACTGTAGGACATTTTATTCTACATGAGGAAAACACCTTCTCTGGGTTTGTTTTCATGATCTTCTGCTTCCTCCCAAAGGCTGTCATATGCTCTCAGGCTGAGCATTATCACACAGGTCACTTAACCCACTCTCCCTGTCAGAAGTCTTACTTCTCGTGTAGCAACTATTGTAAGCACTGTGAGGGGTGGTTCATGCTTGTTAGTGTTTAACTTTCAGAGTCAGGGTACCATTTATTAAGGAAGAGAGCAGGCATAGGGGGTGACATGGTTCCCTTCTCTCCCCAGCAGACTGTGGGTCCCAATTTGCCTTGCAGAGAGCTAGAATTTGCCTCATAGGAGCCTGTGTCTCATTCCCCGTGCTCCCTTTGCAAACAGATCATAGTCTGTGCTTTACCCTAGCAAATGTGTAAAGAAACATCATAATGTAAATTCTATTCCTAAGGGAACTGCACTCAGTTTTACAATTTTCAATAGGTCAGTGATGTTAGACAGAGCTGAAAACCTTCTTCATGACCACTACGGAGGGAAAGATTATTGGAATGTGAGTATTTTGCAGATAGCTTCTCTAGACTTTTTACTTGAGTGTTGAAAAATTCATAACCAATGTGTGCTTCAGGTTTCCCCTGAGTTTCTTGCCTTGAAAGTCACTTGTGTCTTCTGTTTCAGCAATGTGTGCTAACATGGTTTTCAGGCTGCTGTGGGTTATTGTGACACAGGAATTTGTCCTGCTGTCTTGTGCCTAAAAGCCCAGTGATGCAGGGCATGGTGGTTAAAAGGTCCTCCCCTATACAACCCATCTACAATCAGAAGGGAGCAGTTTCTTATCTAGTCAACCTCAAGATAGTTTTTTCAAAAGAATTCAGTAAAAGTGCTCATTATTGTCCCCAATCCCTCCCCATTGGCTTCAAACGTAAAATTCCCATGCGTTTCAATACAAAGGTATATGGTAAAATAATTCCTGTCATAAAAGTTTTAAGAAAATGTTAAGGTTCAGACACAGGAAAATGGAACATGATGATATGGAGTGCTTGATACAGTTAAAATTCCTAAGAGAAACCGACTCTCATGATATTACAAAACAAATTACATGGACCTCAGTCTTGTAAGCATCTGGCTATTCACTTGAGAGATGGCATGTTTTCAGAAGTGAACCAAACAGTAATTTGCTAGCCATTAATTGTTCATTGAGAGTGACCTGTCAAAGAGGGAAATGTAACCCAGGTACCATATTTGAGTATGACTTGTCCTGTAAAAGCAGACATGAAATCCACATGGCTCCATAACACATTTCTTTGCAGTGGCACTTTAAACATTGCCCCAGTGGTTTTGCCTAATGTCCAAAGAGAAATTTATTCGCTGCAGCTTGGGCCCAGGGCCTCTTCTCTTTTTTCCATGCTCCTTTGAGAAGCATCTCTCCCTTCTCTGTTTCTTTGCAGACAAAAAGGGAGAAAATGTGATTTCCTTACTTCTTTTGCCTGTTAATAAAAAGGCCACTTGGGGCTGTGTGCAGTGGTAACTGCATCACAGAATCTTACAGATTATTTTCACAGGTTAAGGAAATAATTCCTTTTTTGTCACTTTTCTGCTCAATTTCTTAGGCGTGTCTGTGGCTAGATGCCTAATATTTTTAAAGCAGGTTTTATTCTTACGGGTGTAAGACCAAATACTAAAGTGTTTGCCCAGCTTTTGTTTCCAAAAGCAAGGTATATTGCTAGGGTGTTTAATTTGGTATGATACGTGTTCTGTTACGTAAATAACTGCAGTGTCCTCCCCATACCTGTGTATTGCAGGGGCAGGTGAGCATGCTAGTTATAAATGTGGTGATAATTAGAAATAAACTATTAAAGCTTGGATAAAAGGTTAGAAGTAATTTCTTAGAGTACTGCATAGAGGTACCAGAAGTAATTGCACCCTGGAAGTGCTGGGTGTGTGAAACTGTCTTCACCTACGCATTTTTAGCTCTCCTTTTTATGACTCAGTGTCTGCTCTTATTCCAACAGACCCGTCGGAGCATGGTGTTTGCTAAACACCTCCGCGTGGTGGGAGATGACTTTAGGAAGAAATACCTTCAATCCACCGATGAGGCAGACAGGACTCAGTACAAGGAGGACTGGACACAGATGAAGGTAAAATCCTTAACAGTCTGTTCACGATAACAAATATTTCATTTATGTACTCCTGGCTGTGTGCTGCACGGCATGTTGGGAGGTACGTGTGAGTGACATTCTTCCGCTCACGTCGAGGTGGACACACAATGTTCCTTGTGCACATTCTTATTCCTGTGCAACACAAGCTAAGAGAGCAAGGTGTGCCTGACTGGTTCTGAGGACCAGATCTTTGTTGCCCATATTTCAGTAAAGGAAACTTGAATTTCTTGTTTTCAGCACTACGTGTGGGTATAAAGTTCAGCTGCCACCTGTGAGTTGAGGATTTATTTGATCGAGGAGAGGAATTTTTGCTTACAAAGATTTGGCACTCCAGTTTTCTCTTGAATGATGGAGGCCACCCAAGATCTAAATGTTGCAACAAGTGTCCCAAGCTACTTGCAGTCCATACTTAAAATTTTCTTTCTGTAACTAGAGTGATTCTGTGCCTTATCCAGAGATGATGCATTCTGGCTTTTCAGTGTGAACAGTGATGCTCTCAAGCTTTGAAGTTCTGATCTTTCTCTCTTAGGTTAAGACGGGCATAGCTCTAGGTGGCCCATACCTTGGGGTTCACCTCAGAAGGAGAGACTTCATTTGGGGTCACAGAGAAGATGTGCCTTCCCTGCAAGGAGCAGTAGAGAAAATCCACAGCCTCTTGGAGACACTTAAACTTGAAAAAGTTTTTGTAGCCACCGATGCGGTTGAGGAAGGTAGGTAGATCACAGTCATTTCAGGATCGGTAACTTTTCACAACGTGCAGCAATGACCACTGGCTCCCCTCCCTGCCTGCAATGCTGGGAATTTTGGCAACTATTGTAAAATTTGTTGGGAGGTTTTGGTGTCGCTTGCTCTGTAACCAGGGCTCCCTTAAACCCATTGTGTGACAGCAGCAATTTGCTCTTCATAATGTAGAGATAAATTTCTATCCTTCCTTTTTTAAGAGATTGAACTGCTCAAGAAACTGCTTCCTGAGATGGTGAGGTTTGAAGCGTCTCTGGAGGAGCTGGAACTCTATAAGGATGGGGGCTTGGCTGTGATTGACCAGTGGATTTGCGCACATGCAAGGTAACAAACCTGACTTTTACTTCAGCCAAAGCTTAAAGTCGCTGTCACAAAACTGAATATGATTTTTGGCCCATGGTTGTTTACAAGTTGTGTAAGACATTATATAATCAATTATATAATTGAGATGTATATAGTAGATGAATCGTGGTTACATTGTGTGCATATATAATATAATTTCATTATTGTACTATTTCACTGAACAATGAAGTTCATTGGACCGAAATCTAATTACTTGCATTTTAAAAGCTTGCCCCCACTCACAAACCCTTTTTGAATTTTTTTCACAGGTATTTTATAGGCACCTCAGTTTCAACATTTTCCTTCCGAATCCATGAGGAAAGAGAGATCTTGGGATTTGATCCAAAAACAACTTACAACCGATTTTGTGGTGAAAGAGAGAAAAACTGTGAGCAGCCAACTCACTGGAAAATTGTATATTAAACACAAAGAAACACAAAGGTTTTGATGCTGCTAGAGTTCAAAACAATAAGGAAAACTCCTGGGGAACTACCTCCCTTGGAACAAAGTATGACCCAGTCCTGTACTATCAGCTCCCGCTCCACTTCCAGCATGGGTGTCACATGGGGTGGCTGTACTGCTCAGTCTCTGGACCTCCCACCATTTCCACATAGCTGCTGGACATGGGTCCCCAGCATGTCCTGCCCTGGCTGCCTTCCCTGATGGTCCCACGTGTCCCAAGTGGGTTGCTGCAGACCGCAGGGTCCTCTTGGCCGCAGAGCTGTGTGATGGGAGGCAGCAAAGCAACACCGGGGATGCAGCTGTAGAAACCAGCCTTGCCTGCTGGAGCGTTTCTTAACTGTCCATGATTCTCTTGGAGGGGTCTGGGGGTCATTTTTTAACTGCAGGGCTGGGGGGCCTGGCCATGTCACCCAGCGAGGAACCAAGCTGCCACCAGAATAAAAGCAGGGCTTCTGCTCCCACTCCAAGGGAAGAGCCTGCCAGGCCCATCCCTTGGGGACTCATCTTCCATGTGAAGGTGCATTGCCTAGTGGAGAAAGAGGTTGGTACCTGGTGGAGCAGGGCCAAGATTTCATTTTCCTGAGGCAGCTCCGTCTGCCTGCCACAGCAGTAGTCAGGGCTGGGAGAGGGGGGTGGGTGTGTTCAGCACTGCTGCTGGAAGGGGGGTAGTGCTAGTGGCCCTTTCAGGAGGGTCCTGGTTGCTTCAGCACCTTGCTTTTCCTCTTGTTAGTATCCAGACATGCACAAGGCAGCACCACAGCCCTTAGGAGTCCATCAGCCTTCCGTGTAGTGAAGGTGGTTAAACCCTTCAACCATTCTCCAAAACTCCGCGTCACTACAGATCTACAGGAGAACCAGCAGTTTACCTGCAGGGTGCTTCTGAAACGTGTTGCCCATTATGTGTCCGGAGGAATCCAAGTGCTTATTTTACATCTCCACAAGTGTGGCCAAAGCCACACATACAGAGCAGTGACAGACTCTAACCATGTACCAAGAGAAACAAACATTGAATAACATTATTTCTTAGACAGCTGTTGGGGATGAAATCAAATCCAAAGAAACAATCTGAATGTAAAAAAATCAAGATATTGGTGCAAGATACTGATACAATGTTTCTGCTTTTGAGCTCCACAGGTGTTTTTCTTCCTTCCCTTGTGTGATCTCCCTTTACTTTCATTATGTCTGCATCTTTGTCATCTAATTTTGGCTAAATAATACTGATAATGTCAGTCATACAATGCCCAGGATTCATCTCATAAGTCAGCTCTGCTGCTCAGGCTGCAGCACATCAGGGACTAACATGCAGCCCCTGGTGTATAAGCACTGTCCTACTGGGGTGTCTGGAAGTCTGCCTGAAGGTCGCTCATGAGTCTCCAGTTTTTCTGGCTAAAGCTCCCTTAGCACCTCCTCACACCGGACTTGTCTTTCCCATTCTTCCCCAGCTCCCTCCTCCTCTGCACATGCTCCAGCCCTACACTCACATTCTGCTTGGGAGCAGCAAAAAATGTTCTCTGTCCAAACAGAGCTTTTAGATCTTTTCAGCTCTAACATGGAAAAGTAGCAGATGGCCAGCAATGCCTTTGCTATAGCTGCTGCAGGCATGGAAAACTCCACCTGTATCAGACTCTAATCGGGTGCTGGAAAAGGTAGGAAAGTTACTGCAGAAGCTTTTTTGCTTGCTGGAAAAGCAGAAAACAACAGAGCTTTTGCACTGACCAAATCGACACACGAGCACACAAACCAAAAGCTGAATGCAGTCAGTGTTCTCTGTGCAAAAGGCAGCTTTTAATTCTTTACAGCTCTGACATGGAAAAGTAGCAACTAGCCAGCTAGGCCTTTACCTGCTGCAGACACAGAAAGCTCCAACTATAGGAGAATCTCATCCAGGGCTGGAACAGGCACTAAAGTCGCTGCAGTAGCTTCTTGGCCTGCCAGGAAAAGGGAAAACAAAACAAGCTTGTGTATGGAGCAAAGCAATCTAGCAGAGACACATAACCAAAAGCTGAGTGCTCTCTGTGCAAAACACAGCTTTTAGTTTTTTACAGCTCTGACGTAGAAATGTAGCAACAAGCCAGCTAGGCCTAACTGCTGCAGACATGGAAAACTCCAACTGTAGCACTATCATCGTGTGTTGGAATCGGCAGGAAAACTGCTGCAGTAACTTCTTTGCTTGCTGAGAAAGTGGAAAAGCAACACAGCTCGTGCCCTGATCAAACCAACGCAGCACAAGCACACGCATAATAAAACCTGATTCCAGTCAGTGTTTTCTGTGTAAGCTCAGTGCAGTCAGTGCTCTCTTAGCAAAAGGAACTTTTTAGTTCTTTACAGCTCTGACATGGAAAAGTAGCAACTAGCCAGCAAGATCTTTGCTCTAGCTGCTGCAGACATGGAAGCAGTATCTCATCAGGTGTTGGAATAAGCAGGGGAAACCGTATGACTGTGTTCACTCAAGTCCAAGCAGTCAAGGACATGAAAGGCACAGTGCAGTGACAGGGGACCCAGCCTGCAGGAGGACATGGGTGGTGGTGCCTGGCTGGCACAGCGGTTGTGGCCATCTCCAGGCACCGCTCTCGCAGGGATCTCCTGCAGCTCTGGGCCCTGCACACCTGCTCTGTTGGCAGTGCAAAGGCTTCAGCACAACCACCAAAGGCCAAGGGGCTTCTGGCCATTTTCCAGACTGCATGCCTGGGCAGCTTGCTGAGCACAAGCACCATTTCCCCCCTCTTCCCCTATGTGCTGCACAGTGGAGGCAGCAAAAGAAAAGTCCTGGGAGTCTGTGTGTTTAAACACATTCTATATTTATATACTAAAGAAGAACGAAAAGAAGAAAAGAACAATCTTGAATAAATGGAAAATCCCCACTGGCTTAGGTGGCCCCACCAGACAGAGCCTTCTGGATCAACTCTCCACAGGGCTCCAGCAGCGCAGCCAGCCAAGGCTCAACAGACGAGGCTGTGTCTTCCATGCCCTGTGCAGCTGATCTTGAAGATTCTCAAATATGGAACAGAGAGCTCTCTCTACTGCCTGGAGAATGTAGAATGTTTGAATCACCAGGCTACTGATGGCAGGGCTGATCTCATCTGCCATATCTTCAACTGCTGAAAGAGAAAGGAACAGAGCCACGGTCAGAGCCTGGAGCTGCGGGGACCTGAGGAGAGCCCCCTTTGCCAAGGCCATCCCTTCCCACTCTTGCCATGGCCAGGAGGGAGCAGGGACCAACGGGATCAGCCAGAAGGTGCTGGCCATGAATCCCTCACAGGTCCCTGAAATCTCTGTGTGCTCTGCCCACGCCACCCCTGGTCCACACAGGGAGCAGAACCTTCCACAGCTGGGCCAGGGCTTGCAGCTCCCCCCGCCAGTCCCTGCTGACAGCCCGCTGCCCTCACCTTTGTAGATAAGCTGCAGTTGTTCCTGCTGCCCCCTCAGGCTCCGCCCGACGATCCCTGGGAACAGAGCCTGTCACGGCTCCAGCGGCACAGCTCAGTGTCACTCTCAGCCGAGGTGTCCGTGTGGCAGGGCCCGAGCGTGGCAGGGAGAGGCCAGGGGAGACGCAGGGGGAGCAGCGGGCCCTGGTGCCCCTGAAGTAGCCCCTAGGCCAGGCTTCATCCCAGTGCGTGAGGCAGGGAGATGCAGTGGGGGAAGGAGGATGGAGAGCTGCTGGAAAGGTGGCCTTGGGGTGAGCAAAGGCCAGTTCCAGAAACTCACAGCCAGGGCAAAGACATCAGTTTTGTCCCAATCCGAGGTGCATGTGCTGTGCTCTGGCACAAAAGGCTAACTTATGCTATAGCTAGCGATGAAAGGATCTCCTTCATGATCAGTGGAACACATGCACCCTTGGTTCGGTCAGGGTACACCACTGTACTGGATCACGTCAGTAGTAATGAAGTCCCTGTAAATTTGGAGGTGACCTCGTGGAAAGACCGCGGGACTTGGTGGCCTGTGGCCTTCCCAAGGCTTCTCTTTTGCAGGTGCCTGCAAGGCCAGAGTGTGGGACTTGGTGACGCAGAGCTTTTCCAAGGTATCTCCCATCCTTCTGGTCTGTGTCGTTGANGGCCTGAGCGTGGCAGGGAGAGGCCAGAGGAGATGCAGGGGGAGCAGCGGGCCCTGGTGCCCCTGAAGTAGCCCCTAGGCCAGGCTTCATCCCAGTGCGTGAGGCAGGGAGATGCAGTGGGGGAAGGAGGATGGAGAGCTGCTGGAAAGGTGGCCTTGGGGTGAGCAAAGGCCAGTTCCAGAAACTCACAGCCAGGGCAAAGACATCAGTTTTGTCCCAATCCGAGGTGCATGTGCTGTGCTCTGGCACAAAAGGCTAACTTATGCTATAGCTAGCGATGAAAGGATCTCCTTCATGATCAGTGGAACACATGCACCCTTGGTTCGGTCAGGGTACACCACTGTACTGGATCACGTCAGTAGTAATGAAGTCCCTGT
>WEIU01012291.1:43253-53406 GCA_013389925.1 Aegithalos caudatus | reverse complement strand
AGAATTTATTAAAAAATTTTTTTTTTTTTTTTTTTTTTTTTTTTTTGTTTTTTTTTTTTTTTTTTTTTTTGGTTTGTTTTTTTACTACAGTATCAAACAAAGTAAGGAGCTCACATTATGGCTGATTTTAAAACAAGGAATATAAATTCCAAATTCTTTCATCGGAATAACTGAAATTTTACTGTAATCTCACTTGAGTAGGTAGGATGCCTCTGAATAATTTATAATACAAGTAAACTTTTGACTTCTTATTAGAGAGATACTTGAAATATTTTAAGGAGTTTTCACACAGGGCAAGATCCAACACTAATGACAGAAGGAACATAGGTGTTAAAGGAAAGTNAATTTTCCCTAATAAGAACAGGTACATAGCCAAGGCTCTTTATTCCTGAAATTGTACTTTGTAGGTAACATGAAGGGGAAGATTGATTCAGCTGGGATAAAAATGTGTAGAAAACTTTATCATGAATTTTTTTCTTCAAAATTTTTCAGGAATTTCTAGTAATTAGTTACAGGAATTGTGTTACATGATTATGTATTTTCTTTTGTACAATATTTTGTTCTCCAGTGTAACCAGATTTATTGACTAGTAGGAAACAATGTTTCTTTCTTGCAGTGTTCAGGACTTGGCCCATACCTCTTTCGTTCTGTGAAATAGTGGCTGATGTACAGTATTTCTTGTTCCCTTTGGTTGGATTTTGAAGGTTTTAGATGATGTCATTTTTCTTGATATAACCTGTTCTTTGTAAACATGTGATGACTAAGTTTGCTTATTTTTATAAAAATAAGCCTTTATTTTTATAAGAAAAAGAAATAAAAGGGGCTTTGTCTGCAGACTTGTGTGCTGGCAGTGTTCCATATGACTCCATGGCCTCACAAGGCTTACCAACAGTTTGAGAACAAAAGAAATTATCTTTAAAGAAATCATGGAAATATTAAGCTTTCCTTACATACAACATATTAAAATATTAGAAGTATCTTAAACGTCAGAGGATGCAAGTACTTGAGTGCACTTAATATTTGTACTTATCACTGTATAGTATGTCAGTACTGAAATCATTACAAGTGAAGCCTTCAAAGTGATCAGCTCAGACACTTCAGTTTTTAGGATCACTAATCTTAAATGTGGAAAAATTTAAGTAATTTTTATGTAAGTAAAATTTTAAAATACTAGTTTAGAGTAGGCAATCCTTCCTTTATTTCCACTAGATGTATACTTGGGTTTGGGGTTTTTTTTTCCCGTAAAAATGTATATAGGTAAGAAGAAATAAATTTTCTGTGTATATTCCTTGCTGCCTTACCATTTGGATTGTGCTGTGCAAGTGGAGCCAAACAGTAAATTTTTTCCACTGAAATTCAATTAGTGCATATGAAATCAAATTTCCCTGAGGCAAAAATCTGCTAAGTAAATAGAAGAACTCCCTTGCATGCACCTGTGTTTGGAATAGCTTGTCATGCAATAGAGATGTGAATGGCAAAACAGGCATTTTAATCTTCAGACTTGAGATTTCAATTCCAGCAGACTCTGCTGAAAGCAAAGCTTTCAGGGATTCTTGTGTTGTTTCTGGTCTTTGCAAGATAATTCTTCTCCAAGTAGCACAGCTAGCGGCTCACGGTGACTAGACATCTCCCTCCAGTGGGAGATTTATTGCATAGACTCTGCTTGGAACTGTTCTGATGATTGTGTGTTCTTGGCAGCAAATGCATCACAGGTTCTTAAAATCTTGCTCTTTTTTACCTTTTTACAATAAATCTGTCATCTTTTATATCCCTTAGAACAAAACTCTATGAAGCATATTGCACTTTGCTTCAAGGAGCTGTTGTTTGGCTCCTGACAGGGATACTGGTCAAATAGGGAAAAGAATTAAAGTCAAGGCTTACCTGCTACACATAAAGAATCCTAGAAAATCAGAAGACTGCTTCCTCACAGTTATTCCTTAAAAAAGAGCTACAGTGGCACTGAACCGTGAAAATTATGTTCCATAGAAGCTGTGACAGTGGGTTTAGCCTCTTCTAAAAGGGCAGCAGGGAACATGTGCTGCAGCCTCCATTAGAACATCACACCACTACAGATTTCCAAACTTCTACTGTAATCCATGTCCTGCAGATTGTGCCAAATGCTAGCCTGTTGGCATCTGACTGTAAAGAACAACATGTAATGCCAGCAAAAAAGGCTTCCTAACACAGGCAATGAGTATATTCTTGACTTTACATTTAGGTTTTCTGTAGGCTTCTGTACTACTTCCAGTAGCTACTGTTATGCATAGTGATACATGTCTTATTTTAAATTTAATTTTCTGAGTTAGGCTTCCTTGTGACAAATCTAGTGAAACATTTCTGCATTTTTCAGTAGTGTTCTACGTGTTCAGTACCCTTCCTCAAGTATCTCAGTTATCAGGTTATCAGGAGTTTCTCTTACTTCCACCTCAGTTAATGAACAAATGCTCTCAGATTTCTTATTTTTCTTTCTTGAACAAAGAACATTATTCCAAATATTCTGCTTCTCCAGGTCGATAGAGACTTGTAAAGGATGACATTCTTTACATTTGCATGAATTACTGCATTTGCTCAAAGGTAGAATAATCTTACAGACCATACCCTAATTTTTCTGAGGGGAAAAACTCTTATCTTTCAATAGAAGGTAAGCATACTTCTCAGTTCCTAATTACCCTATTTGATATTTCTAGTTTGCCACACTTGGCCATGCACACTCTTCTCTCCCAGCCCTTTTCCTCCACTGAAGTGGCAAATCTGAGCACTGGCTTTTGAGTTGGAACAGGAAGAGCTGATTTGCACTGTATCCTCTGCTATACAGGACCATGATAAAATACTGTAATATGTGGTGAGGTTGTTGTTTTAGAGCCATTACCCTCAAAACTTGCCTTAGAAGCTTGAGAAATACAGGATAATATTTCAATTTCTCATTTCCTTAATCTAAATAAATATTTGAAAAATACACACTGTGTTCTGTGTTGTGGGAAAAGCAAATGACGTGGAAACTTTCTGGCCACAACAGAAAATAAAAAAGTCGTATTCCCACAAAAAAGTATAGCTATCTCCTCTTAAGTAACTGGAATATATAAATTAGAATCTCCTTTTCTGTTCAGATAATGTGCAAGAAGGAATACAAAGGATCCTTCTTCCAGCTGTGAGTAGAATGTAGTGGCCCAGCCTTGTACAAGTGTGCTAAAAGACTGATGAAGGACAGCACCTCACTGAAACCTATTACACTTAGCTTTTCTAACCAGACATCTGTCAATGTTAGTGCAAAGAGAGTGTATGGTTTTCATTCTCCTGTTGCTACTGTAACTTAGGCAGCAGGCTTTTTATAGATCCCCTGCTTGCCGGTCTTTCCTCTAAATGCAGATTTTTAAAAGAAACTTGAAGGAGAAAGGCATAAACATGGCTACAAAGCTCTGTTATTGCAGAAGGATGTTGCCTGAATTCAGGGGTTATTTAACTAGAATAGTAATCATGATTTGTTCTCAGAATGATTCTGCCCAAATCATTGCATACAAAGTTCTTTGAACATAGTTCCAATTAGGAGCATAAGAACTAGGCCTGCTGAGGGCACTCTGAGGTTTTTGAGATATTTATCACCTATGAGCTCTTAAATCAAGGTTCTGCTCTCATATAGTGCTCAGCAGAAGATTTTGCTTTCTCTTTGCAAACTGAAAGTCTAGTTGTGGTGGTATATGCAGGATGAGTGAGAAGCTCTCGTGCAGTTTTGACACTGAGGAGATGCTGTCAGAAGTAGTCACTCTACAGGTCTGTTGTGAGTTATTGTGGAAGATGAGGGCAAGGAAGGGGACCTAACTTTGTCTTTGCACAATGGCAGGCATAAGTTTAAAATCAATATGATTCTATTCACTTTCCTTTTTGAACTCATAAGATGTAACTCAGTAATAGATTGGTGAAACAGGGTTTCACTGTCAAGTTCCTGCCTATGCAAAATTTGTTGGTTGCCATGAGGACTGCACGCCTTACATGCTTCCCCCATCCTCCTCAGAGCGCCAGGAGTGGCTGTTCTTGCCATGTCAGTACAACAAGCTTCTCCCAGGAAAAACTGCTGGTGTCCATGCTGTCTGAATGAGCTCAGTTCTCATGGCAACCACACTTTATCCACACAAATGTGCATTGTTTTCAGGCACTTTCCCCTTCTGTGTAGAAATGATGTAAAATCTGAGGGAGCAGAAGAGCAAGAAAGAAACCTAATTGACATGCAGGCAGCAAGTTGCTGGGACACTTCCTTACCTTTCATACTATTAGCTATTTTTTTCAGAAATTATTAGGCAGACCAGAGTTTTACGATATGAGACATATGCTAAGAGCACTCCATTAGGGTTGTTCATACAATGTCCATAAAATAAATACCTTATTTTAGACAGAAATCAAGGTCATGTGGGATTAGTTTCTGTCAGATATGGCAAAACCCAACAGCTATATTGCCGTGTGCCTCAGGAGTTTATTTCAGTCTCTTTCTCCTTCCCTTCCTCCCTTCTCTAGTTTGAGGAAGCTTAGCAGGGGTAGGGTGACCCCATGGGAGGCTGGGAAGAAGAGAGGAACTCCTTTGTTGGCAGGGATGGCCAGAGCTCCCTGCTCCCGCTCCGCTCCAGCAGCCTGGATGACACTCCTGCCAGCAAGAGATTACTTGGTGTGAAGGCGGCTGTGACAGCACCACTCCTGTAACACGGGAATTCTCTGCTGATGGTGTAAGGTTATGTTAAATCTCCTTTGTAGAACTAGCACGGGATCTGGTTGGGTTTTTTCCCAGATTTCAAAATGTTTTGAATGGGAAAAAGGCCTCCCCCCCCCCGCCGCATTGCTTTTAATGGCATTTTCACTCTCTTAAAGGGCAGCAAATTCTTGGCTTCAGCCTGACGAAAACATTTACCTTGATTACAAGAACATCCTGAGTTTTGCTAACCTAAGCACTTTATAACTCCTCAGACCATGAAGCAGAACTGCTGCCAGGATAAAATCCTCCCCTGCTGAGAGCAGAGGTTGCTCACAGTGCAGATCTCGGCTATGTGGCACAGCTCTCTCCGAGTGGGCAGATCCAGCTCTAAAAGGTCTCGTTCTCACACCCTATGCAATTTCTATGCTTGGGACTTTTACTGATGCCTTAACCAATTAGTCTCCCTTTGTATGGTATTCCTAAAGCTGGCGTCAGGTACTGTAGGTCTATCGGCAAGACAAATTGCAAAACATGTAATTAGAGTGTTAGTAAAACCTGTAAAGTACTACATTTATTTTAAGTCATTACCTTCTTTGTTGTCACGGGAGTCACTGTAGATAGAAGCCAGGGTAAACAAGGTGAAAATGACAAAAGCCAGCAAGATGAAAGCTACTTCAAGGTTTGTGAAGGGCAGCTCCATGAACTGTTACTGCTTCGCCTAGGAAAAAGTGTAAAGGTTTACTCATCTGACTGGCTGTGGGAAGGGACTGCTCTCAATAGAGTAGTTAAGTCTTTACTCAGGAGGATACTAGATCCTGGTCAAACTGGTTAAGTAACTTCGGTGGTTAAGAGGGAAACAATGCTGCTGGCTCATACAAGAATGTAAGCTCAAACCCTTTTTACTGAGGACTCGGAATGTGCTATCGTTCTAGGGGACACTTAGAGAAGTTATTAAACCAAAGCTGCACTTAACTGTATGTGCAAATACACCTATATGCTATATTTATTTTATATGTTTTTGTGTGCAATGCATTTAATAACAGAAACATACTTGAACTCTGAAAGAGTAATAAAAATCCACTTATTAAAACAAAAATTATCTATAATGATCTGTAGGAAAGCATAGATTTTTTCTTGATAGAAAAACTGCTAGAATATAAAAACCCCTGCCTTCTGTGTAGTGGAAAGTTTAAAATGTATGAGAGAAAGCCTGAACATTACCACCAAATTGCTAATCAAATTCCAGCCAATAGTCCAGGAATTCTGAAAAGAGTGGAAGTTTAAAGTGTTCAGTTGCCCAAAGGATTTAGCTCTAAAAAGCACTCTCCCAGAAATCTTAAAACCAAGGAGCCCAATACATTTCTATGGAGTTTTGTAAAAAAAAAAAAAAAAAAAATAAAAGGAAGAAACAATAAAAGAGGACAACTTGTAGTAAGTAAAGAGAAGCTGGCACTTACTGATTGCCAGCGATTTGTGTATATATTCCATTGGGTTTTCTCCAAAAGCAGCGTCCAGTTGTATGAAATAGACCGAGTTAATCACCCTTAGCTGTGGGAGGACCTAATGTACCATGATTCCCTGATGCTTTTCAGCCACTGCCTTGCTCTCAGCAGGTACAGTCCACATCAGACCAGAGGGTGGTGAAAGTGGCAGGAGAGGCACAGCTCAACACGTGTTCCTCCTGTTCCTGCCTACATGCTGGCATGTGAAAGCAAACTGAAGGCACAGAACTTGTAGCAATGCCTTTGGGGCAGTCAAGACTGAAGTGTGCACCTTGTAAGTCATATTGAATTTTAAGCTCTAGTGTAAAATGATTGTAAACAAGACTTACAAGTATAAGAAAGAAACCCAGCTCAGAAAATGTATCAGCAAGAACTTTGAAATTCAGATCTATAATGATATAAGCAATAATAATTAGAATATATATCACTGTGTCAGCTAAAACCAAACCTGTATAGGTGCAACTTATATGAAAAAGATCCTTTTGAAGGTCCTTTCTGATCAATTTGTTAGATTTTTTTTTTTCCTGTTGAGCCTTGGTTTGAAAAACACAAACACCATTTATACAAACTAAAGCATCAGCCACCTTGGATTGCATTAGCTACATGGTAATTAAAAGGGATCTCTAAACTATATTTTTAAATATTCTGATTATTTTATTATTTAAAATTATAAAATATTTCAACATTGCTATTTCTGATCTTTTGTACAGTGATCCAAGCATGAGTATTTCCACAGCAGGCAAAGGAATGATGCCTATGAATACTCATGTTAAAACATAAAATAGAATATATAAAATAGAACTTCTCTTAAATTAGGAGAATGTGGACATGATTTGAACATTGTCACATCCAATGTATCTTTTGCTGGGTCACCTTTGCAACAAATATTTCATTAGTAACTTATAATTTTTTCTTTATGATTTCTAGGAGTGAAAAGACTATACATACCTCAGCTTCTTTGCCTATAGGACGGATTGTTTGCCCCATTTAATTAAATGAACTAAGGATTACCTATTCCAGTCAGAGGAAAACTTACACCTGTGTATACATTGAAAAATCTTTGACCGTATTTATGCTTTCTTGCTCTTTGCAACAGGTATTTATATGTCTGCCTGAAGTTAGATATAAATTGAAAACTTACAGTTTTTCCTATAAAGAGAGTTAAATTCTTCCTCTTATCTCAAAAAGCTGCTGAATCTTTCATGCTCAGCTTAACAGATAGAAAGAAATTTATGTGCAGTTAAAGAAGGGGCCTGTTTCCTGAAATCATGCTACAGTTGATGAGAGGATTTTTATATAATAGCCTGCAATATCTTTAAACAAAAATAATATTTTTTTCTTGCTGGGCATATGTGTAGTACATTAATTTATATAAATGAATATTTTACCTACACATCATTAAATAGTTAAATATCAGTTTGTCATGGTTTAACCCCAGCCAGCAGCCAAGCCCCAAGGAGTTGCTTGCTCACTCCACTGCCAGTGGGACTGGGAAGAGAGCCAGAGGGGTAAAAGGTAGAAAACTCATGGGCTGAGATAAAGACAGTTTAACAGGAAAAGCAAACGCTGCACACACAAACAAAGCAAAACAAGGAATTGATTCATTGCTTCCCATGGTAGGCAGGTGTTCAGCCATTCCCAGGAGAGCAGGGCCCTATCACAGGTAACAGTGACTTGGTTAGACAAATCCCATCACTCCAAAAATCCTCTCCTTCCCCCTTCTTCCCACCACTTTATACACTGAGCATGATGTCATGTGGTTTGGGAATATCCCTTTGGTCAGCTGGGGTCACCTGTTCTGGCTGTTGTAAATTAGCATCATTTGCTAACTTAAATCTGCTGGAGGACCTGAGGAGCAGTTTCTTCAGTGATTTATAACCTGATAAGTCATGTGGCAATAAAGTAGATGGTTCATTTAAAACTTCTTAGGTATTTATGCAGCATAGGTATGTGCCTTCCCATTAGCTCAAGAGTGAAGTGAAATATTAAAAAAAATAAATGAGATACCATGAAAAAGGTACCAGAAGGGTTGTGGAAGAAACAGCCAGAGAAGTACCAGTAGAAAAATGTTGCCAAATGAATAAATAGCAACATATATAGAGTGCATATATCAAAGAGAACACAGACTTTGGACTTACATATCTGTAGCTTCCTAGTTATCTCAGTATATCCTAAGTTCATGGGTATGTTCTAGAATCTCATTTGTTGAAGCTGCTCATTTTGTTTCCTTGTGTTTTAATCTTATCAAGGCATAACTTAAGTCAGGTATGTTAGCTTTAACTTTAATCAGGTATGTGAGCAATGCAATAAGGTATAGCTTTAATATGAAAAGTGACCAGTCCCATGTAAAATAAGACATTTATTCACTTCATAGGATCTTTATTAACAATTATGTAAAAATGATATTATAGAGATAAATTTGGCTTTTTCCCTAGGCTTTGCTGCTCCTATGGTTAATGATTGGGGAGAGGGGCATACATCCTTCTTTGTTATCTCAGTGAAGAAGTGAGCCAACAATGTTAGTGAGTCAGCAAGGAACATAAAAAAGCTCTTGCTCAATAATAATGATAATAATAAAGGCAATTGTATAGTTATAATGCTGTTACAAAAAATCTTGATGTTTCTCTAAGTCTGCCCTTTTCGTATCTATGTTTGCAGCTAGACCATGTTCAGTTCAGGGGCATTTTCTTTTTGTAGAAATTGCCAGTGACAGGTAGTTTTTCTAGCTATGTTTTTGTGGGGTTTTTGTTGGGTTGGTTTGTTGGTTTTCTTTTGGTTTGGTGGGGTTTTTTGTTGTTTGTTGTTGTTTTGGTTGGTTGGTTGATTTGTTTGGGTTTTTTGTTCTCCCAATGTCTTTAATATTAAATGAACCTATATGACCTTAACTTTGCTGTCTACCTGTTCCATGTTTTTACCTACCAAAGGAACTAGTACATATTAAAAAGTGAAAGATCCTGCTGTATTTTGTATTTATTTCTGTGATATTGGTGACTTCATAACAGTGGTGGAATGATATTTTGTTTGTAAAACTGAATCTAACGCTGCTGATATACAGGAACAATTCTAAATATGAGTCATTATTTTTATTATTTCTTTGTTAATAACAGCTGGACATCCTCATAGGTCAGAATGCAGATGAGTTCAAGGTATAACTTGGTTACTTTTGTTCTGGCTCATATGACAGCTGTACTTGTAGTGCTAAGTACATCTTTGTAATTTCTTTCATAATGTTTGAAGACATTTTCTTTGCAAGAATATAATGGTAAATAATTGTATATATATGTATATTGTAATATTCTATTACAAAGGAAAGACATTTCAGTGTGAAATGTGAACGTGTAGCAAAACTTCTTGATTGAGAGCAGGTCTTTTCTTTAACCAAGATAGGCTTGAAATGGTTGGGGTTTAAGCCATTTGAAAGAAAAGATTTGTCAAATGGAATTTTCTATATCCCAGTGACAGTCACACATTACATAAAAATTTGGAAGGGGCTTCTTCATGCAGAGGATGGATCAGCTCAGGGCACCTCAGCTCTGCAGGCCAGGAGGGTGCAGCCCATCCCTGTGCATTTCTTTCCAGAGCACCTTGTGGTAAACCAGTACCAAATCGAGGCTGTTATCGTAGCCTGGGATGTTCAGCTGGTTTTACTCCAGGAAAAATCAGTCTGCCAAGCTTGGCAACAAATAGGTGTAGAGGGGGAAGAGAAGGGTTTCTTGTCTGTAACAAATAAAATTGCAATATTGTAATAGTATTATGTGTTTCAACCAAAGTGAACAGTGGGACTGTTAGTTTTTTGTGCAGTTATATTGAATTCTTATGGAGTGGTATTTCCAAAAATATATACACCAAACAGTCTTTCCTTTGAAATACTATGAACAAAATAGCAGACAGAAAACATCTCTTTCAGGGAAACTGCCTTTCAAACTTAACTAGGCTTAATTCGTCAGAGAGAGTTTTCATAACCTTTTTTTTT
>WEIU01012291.1:22057-43225 GCA_013389925.1 Aegithalos caudatus | reverse complement strand
TTTTTTTTTTTTGGCACTAGAAATGAGGCTATGTAAGTATCTTATTATTTACCAAAATAGTAACTTCAGATGAAGTGAACTATCAGGAAAGAAAGGATTCAACATGTTCATCAAAATGATAATTAAAATACAGTCATTTGTCTTAATTTAAAATCACAACTTAAAAGAAAAAAGTGTTTAAAATGTTTTTAGGTTTTGTTAGGCTTTTTTAGTGTGTATGTATCATCCTTATCACACTACATTAGTCATGTGCTTTGCATTGAACAGCAGGACTGTAGCTTATCTTCTACCCCTCCCTTGATTAGAGGTGAATTGCATATGCACCAGAGCCTGGGTAGGGCTTTGGTTTGTCCCCTTTCTTTGTAGATATATTGTGTTTCACATTTCTTTTTAGCAAATTTATATTAAACAGGCTGTTCTAGGTTGTTCCTTGGGCAAAAATTGATAAGGGTAGTACACACGATGTCTTGTACTTCAGTCGAGAGACTGAAAATTTTGCAATTGCATAAGGACTTCTGAATTCCCTTAAAGATCCTATGTGTTGAGTCTTTAGGGTTTTCTTTCTCTTTCTCTTTTTTTAATAGAGATAGAACTGAGGCCACATGAGAAAGTATGCACATCCTGTCTTGTGAGATATTAGAAGCCATAAAGGGGAACTACAGAATTTTCCATTCTAAGTCACTGCTAATTACTCAATCCTTTCGATAGAAAAGTTAAGGAATATAGAATTATTACCTCATTTTGCAGTCTAGGACACTTCTAGCTTAAGTTGTATGAAATGAGGTTGGGCAGTAGGTCTCGTCTCCCAGGCAACTAGCAATAGGTCAAGGGGAAATGGCTTCAATTGCACCAAGGGAAGTTCAAGTTGGTTATTAGGAAATTTTTTTTCACTGGAAGAGTGATTAAACATTGAAACAAGCTCTCCAGGAAAGTGGTGGGGCTCACCATCTCTGGAAGTGCTCAAAACTATGGGTAAGATGTAGAACTTCATTACATGGTTTAGTGGCCATAGTGGTGTTTGGTAAAGGTTGGACTTGATGACCTTGGAAGTCTTTTCCAACCATGCTGATTCTGCAACTCTGTAATAAGAGGTGGTGTTCATCACTTTATGGGAAGTATGACTCACTTTGCAGTAATAAATTTTTTTTCAACTTAACTCATTTGGATATGAAGCTTTATGGTGTATACTATCAACAGATAATCTTTACTTTGCCAAACCACGTCACTGCCTCTCTACTGACACGACAAGAAGGTTTATGTTTAATTTTCCATGGCCAGATTATTTATTTGTGCAGCACATCTTGTCTGCACAGTGGTTTCCTGTTTAAAGCCACAGCTAAAATGAAGTTAGGACTTGGTAACAGCAAGTTGTACTTGGGTTCTTTTTTTCCCTTCTCTGTTTTCTCACAGTTGCCTAAAATTTGATTTTGTCTCACTAAGATTTGGAACTGAGAACACATGGAGAACTCTGCAAGTATTTAACCACTTGGAACACACATTTACAGATACATTTTCATATTCACAAGCATATCCATATGCAATGCAAGTGATGTGTGTGTAGTACATAAAAACAGTATTTGAGTTAATGAGAAGATGTGTGTCAGCTTTCAAGCTCATCATATCACTAAAATGATGAGGTAGAAAGAAAAGCCTGAAAGGTGAATTTTCTTTAGAATTAGAGGCAAATGTCTGAGGTTCAGTTTGACTCATCTGCTTATCTCAGAGGTGTGGAGAAGACGTAAAGTAGCTGGATATGGGCAGTAATGAATCCTTCTATGCTGTCAAAAGGCAGTGGAAATAACCTATCTGCTTCCTTTATTTGAATAACCAATAATGGTATATGCATGCTGATTGATCTTACAGTCCCACATGCATTTCTTCAGCAGAATCCCTCCTTTTATAAAACACTGTTGTACCTGTCAACACTTTGATATAACTAGCTCCAATTCTCTTAAAGGAGAAATTTTGCAAACTTTTTTTTTGTCTTGTACCAACTGGACTCTGCAGATTTCACCTTCCTGGCTATTTTAATGGTGGCATTTTGCTGGTAAATGAATGTGAAGGGGAGTTTATGATTTATCAGCTTCCCTGGGTGCTTAAAATATACAAGGATGTGAATTAACATGCTGGATTATCTACTCTCCATCTATTGCTATTATCCTAGGAACAAAAGGTAAAGTAATAGTTGACATAAACATATACTTTATAGTTTTCGCAGAATGTTAAAAAAAGGCTGCAATTCTTGGTATAATTCAGTCTTGTGTTTTTATTTGTATTTTGGTATGTCAAAAGGAAGTCAGTTTGCCATTTCCCCCAACTGAATGTTTTAAAAGTTCCCCCCTCTACCAGTTTGTGGCGCTTTAATACAAATACATGGTATTTGTTTTTAAGTAGTTTGGGACAACCTATCAATTTGGGCTCCTTCCTAAGCTAAGCATCCCAAGGTTCATGTGAACATTGAAATCAGTGAAGTAAAAATAGATGCAGCACCAATTATTTTCATATTCCAGTTTCCCTTTCTTATCTCTTTATATTGCATATAGCCTTTTATGTCCAAAATGCTTGTCCAAGGTCTTCCTGGACTGAAACTTTGCAACCATAAGAAACTTGATGGAGATAGCTGGGGCTTCAGATTGGCACCAGTTTTAGCTCTGCTGCTGAATCTCAGATGGCAAACTTGTTTGGAGGTGGTTGCCCTCTTTTCTATCTGACTGAGCAGATCTCCCTACATATCTTGTACAAAAATACATAGCTGGTAATGTTTTTATGGAAAAATAACTACGGCCAACTACACTTCCAAGGTATTTTTTAGAAAAATCTATTTTCATTCAACCCAGTTTACAGATTATTCTGTGTGCAGTCATAAGTTTTCAGCTATTACTATAGAAAATAATACGAGATAAGCTACAAGAAGGAGTGGTAGTAGGATATATATGGAGGAATAAACACCTTCATATTTCTGTTGTGAGAAATAACTTTCTGGATCTGATGAAAGCCATTCTTTTCCTTGAAGACAGAAAAGTCCCAATGTTAGCTCATTTGAGGAAGGCAAATCAATAATGACACAATGTAAGAACACCTATGTTTCAAATAGCCAGCTGTTGGATTTAGATGTTATTTCAGGCACACACTATGGTATGCAAAGCTTCTTGACACTGACTAATTCATTCTGAGCTTTCTGTATGCATCTTTTCAGTTTGATTTTTATGCTAATACCTTAGTGTTTATATCATATGCAGTACCTATAATTGCAAATGACCAAACCAAAATTGAAAGGGATAATAAGCCTTATATTCCTACAGTACTGATAGGTTCTGATCAGCTGAAAGGGCAGTGTGTATTCGAGTAACCTTCTGCCTGCAGTATGTAATTTCCATTTTCAATTAGTTTACATTTCAAGCAGTGGGTGAATTTTGGTTTTGCAGATGTCTACTAGGGATCTAGTTCTGTTCCTTGGTTTTGACCTCCAAAAGGAGAAAGTATGTAATACTAGAAGAAGTGTTTATTCAGGAGTTTCAAGTTTCCTAATGCCTACAGACATTGCTGATTTTGTTTTCCATGATCTTTATTTAGGGAACTAAATTAACTTAAATCAATATGGTGATATTTTTCTGTTTGGTGAAATCAGAGAATGGCATTTAATTATTTTTAAAAGGGAAAGAGACAATTTGCTATTAATTGAAGGATGTATTTATTGAAAAGTTAGTAGAAATAATTTTGGTGACTGAAAAAACTCAATTGAAATAGAAGCAGTTGTTTAAGAGCTCTGTCCATACATAAGCCCTTTGGAAAAAATTCCAAACAAAGATATTGTCATTAATAAACCATCATAACTACCATTTTATAGATTTTTTAAAACATTCATGTTATTGATAGCAAGCTGTTTTACTTTACAATCTTCTGGCTTTAATGATTGGATTTTTATTTATATTGGATAATTATTTCATGAAGTTCTAGGACTCTACTCAATTCTTGTAAATCTCCATGTTTATGTGAATAGTCATGCCATTGCATGTATTTTTCTTCCTAACTTCCAGGTTCTTGGCATTTTTTTGAATAGTTAGGACAATTGTACACATCTCCAACTTCCAGGATGCAATGCACTTGACATTCCCTAACTGCTTAGTGAAGCATTTTCACTTATGAAATAATGGTTCGGTCTAATGCCTCAGAATTAATCCAAATTCAGTGCAATATCACAAGAGGGAGCCCTTGTCAACACCAAAAAATCACTGCCTGATTTTACTGCATGAATCACTTTCCTAGTGAAATGTGGGTTCTGTGCACTTGCAATGAAAGTAGTTTCACAAGAGAAGAGAACCTTCTAAGACAGGTTATAGACAAACTGATTTTTTACATAGGAAAAAAGCCAGGAAAGTATGGTTGAGCATTTGAATATGTTTGAACTGTGATTTTTAAATTACTGCTTTTGTTATTTTTGGAATAGCAAGGGATATGGGGTTAGAGCATTATCACTGATTTATTTTTAAAGATTGTTACTTTTATTCTCTTGAAAATTCAATATTACTCTCTTGTGAATTGCAAATTATCAATAGGAGCCTAAACTTTGTCAGTTTAAGGGATTAATACATTCTGAAATATATTTCTTAAAGAAAATTCTTTAATTTTGTTCCCCATTTTTGGTACTACTTTGCATGGGAAAGTATTCAGTCTGGTTTAAGTTTCATTATTTTGCTTTGAGTGAAAAAATTATATGTCTTACAGTGTTATGATGTTATCACGGTGAAATTCCATATGATGTTGACTGGAGGATAACCTGAAAATAGTAAAAGATGGTTTAAATTTGCAGGTTTCTTAAACATGTGTGTCTAACCACTTCAATAAAAGAAATCTTATACTAAAGATTTCAGGTATATCCCAAGTTTTTTACTGAAAGAGCATTTCCAGAGTACAATAGTAGCAATTCTGTGTCTCCTCTCTGTCTGTCAGTAACCTTTCTTCACCATTGAGTGCTACTTTTCTTCAGGAAGTTAAGGTGAGGTTCCTAAAGAAAACAGTGCTTTATCTTTTTGAATATTTTAGTGCAATGTCTGTGTAAAAATGAACAGAATGAAAGGGGAAAAAAAAGAAAATGTTCTCCAGAACTCCAGAGATTTGGTTGTTGTCATTGTTTGCTTGTCTGGTTCTTTTTAATAATGTTTCATTTAGGGTATCTGACGGAATGATTTTCTCTTCTAGACACGCTTCAATATCACTGTAATGGTGAATGGTCCAAAATGTTGGTGCAAAAATCATTGATAATGGAGCACACTGGCACAGTCTGAAACTGATGCATTGCAGCAACTCCTGAGAAAACATTATGCTGCTTTCATCTGTGTTTCAGGAAATGATGATATTAATATGGTTACAACCTACAATATAAATCTAAGAAAATTGAAGCATTACTCTGTATACACAGTAGAAAATTTAGTTTCAAAAAATTGATTATATAGCAACTTCATTTTTCTTTTCACACTTTCACACAATACAAGCAAGTTTAAAGTGTTGACTTTAGCATTAAATATTCATTCTGAGGCAAGGAGATTTAGTGATACAATTTCTTTTGCTATTTATGGGAGATTATGTGGTTAACTCCTGTTCAGGTGTCATGATTAATTTACTTTTGTGTTTCTGAAAGGATCATTTTTAGTCTAGGAGAGTTAAAGACTACAATTCATTGAATTGAAAAGAGAAAGAATTACAAGTGACATCACTTAGAGATAAAATACATTTGGAGAAAAAATTGTTTTGACTTTCTTAAGGAAATGTTGAAGCTAAGTAAATATTAAATAGTAGACCATTTTATCTAAGCTTCTTGTGTGCAATTTTATATTTTCTCCTCCTTTTAAGCAGCAAATGCATACTTTTCCCCACCAGTTTTTTAAGGTAGGACAGTTTGGATGTGGAACCTGATTCTTTCAGGTGATCATTTGAGGTTGAATTGCAACATTAAAATTGTTTCACCCCATTTTTTTTGAATAATGCTCAATGGCACTATTGCAAAGATATAGAGCAGAAATAGATATGGACTAGGCAGCTATGCTGCTGGTAAGTCCTTTGCTTCTTCCATCCCTTTTCCAGGCTTTTGCACTAAAGATTTGCATGCTTTGGAACCCAAACATTATCTAAGTGTCTAGTTTCCTGCTTTCAGATGGGATAAAGTTAATTTTCTTTCTAGTAGCTGGCACGGTGCTGTGTTTTGGATATAGGAAGAGAATAATGTTGATAACACACTGCTGTTCTAGTTGGCACTGAGCAGTGCTTACTCTAAGTCAAGGATTTTTCAGCTTTTCACATTGCCCTGCCAGCAGAGGGTAGGGGACACAAGAAGCTGGGAGGGGACACAGCCAAGACAGTTGACCCCCACTGACCAAAGGGATATTCTACATCATATGTCATTGTTGTGAACAATGAATCTGAGGGCAATTGGCCAGGGGTTGGGGGCTGCCTGGACATTGGTCAGCAGGTGGTGAGAAATTGTGTTTTGCATCCCTTATTTTCGTCATTTGTATTATTTTCATATTTTCATATCCTTTTCTGTCCTGCTACACTGCCTTTCTCTCACTGCACAAGTTTTACTTTTTTTTTTTTTTTTTTTTTTTTTTTTTTTTTTAAAAAACCAAAAAACCAAAAAAACAAAAACAACAAAACTTTATTCCAGTTCTTTCCTGCCTTGCACTGTGGGGAATGAGTGAGCAGCTGTGTGGTGATTGACTCCCTGCTGGATTACACTGCACCAGCAGGTTCAGTAGAGCATAGGTTGGCTTTTAGCTGTATTTTGTGTCTTACCTAGAAGGACAGAGACTGCCCTAACTCCACTGGAGTGTTGTATCCATCAGACATGATCTGTTAATAGCATGGGCTGCATGGAGCAGGGACAAGTCCTCCTTTCCTCAGCACCAGATCCCTGGGAGCAGCTCTGTCACCAAGCAGTGACAGGGGGGCCCATTGAGGAAGAGGGTCTCAGCCATCCTCAGTTTGGATCAAAGTCCTGCTTAGAAACAAGACTGGGCCTGTGTCCTTCTTGTCTGGAAGTTTATGATTGAGGAATATATATGAGGGAAACTGGCTCTGGGTGCTCAAATTGAGCTCATGATCTCAGAAGCTGGACCAATACTGTGGAAGAGGAGAGCTGTTTGCCTTGACTCGCTGGATCTTGATGGAGCCATGCAGAATAGCAGGAATACTCACACAACCTGTGCCCTTGACTCAGCTCCACTAGAGAAGTGTACACTTGAGCAGTGGGAATCAAGGAGTTGAGCTGATAACTCCTAAGATGCTTAAGTTCTCTGCTTATCTCTTTACTCCCACATAACATGATAGTATTTAAAGGAACAGAGGTCAACACTGTGTTCTTAAAAATTTCCAATATTTTTCAGGAAGGGAAAAAATTTTAATTTGCTGCAACTGCTGGAGTAATGAAACCATATGATGCTATCACATGTGCACAAGAAAAAGAGAAGGAAAAGCGATGAGATTCCAAACAGAAAAATTTTATATTTCTTCTTTATATCTGTACTTCTGTGGAAGAATTTTGCATGTGTGGGAGATGACAGAAATAAAATATAGATGCTCAGCCAAAGGGCCATGACCAAACAAAAGGAACATCACAGAAATAAAATACAAAGATTAATAGTAGCAGAAGGATGGAAAGGTCTAACTATTGTTATTATAGTTAAACATGAAACATTTTTCTCTCAGGTTTTTGTTTTCTGAAGACAGGGATGGTAACTCATTCCCTAGCCACTGTCACACTGGATAAAATGTTCTTTTTATCAACTTCAGATCCAGCCAGTATATCTCTTGTAAACTTGCTTCTTGTTTGTGCTCTGCACAAAATTATTTTCCAAAAGAATTACTTCTGGGAAGATCAAGAGGGAGTTGTTTTTTTGCAAGCTAGGATCAATTTTTGTAGCTATATTTTTGTAAGCTAGTTCAAAGTCATACTGTGAAAAGCATCCCTTTAGAAAACTTAATTTTTCTTTGGATAAAGTCTTAGTTAAAATTTTAAATGAGATGACTTGATCAGGCTTACAAAGTACTTGTCAGAAAAAGGCAGATTTAGGTACATTGTGGGCCATCTCTTCTATTTGATTTCATTTTTGAATTCCATGCTGTGTATTTACCAAAAATGAGGGAGTAAATAGGATTTGTCCCAAAAGCTGTTGATTAAAACTCTTCTGAAGTTCATACATATAAGCCACACTTTTCAGTTTATTTTTGGAAAATTGTTTCCAGTTTTATAAGCACATCAGCTTCAATAAAAGAGCCTGAATAGTGTCTCAGTATTCCTATGTAGATCAGAAGGTTATGCTACTAAATTGTATAGTTTGGTTGCCTATGGTAGCTGGTAAAATAAAACAGATTGAATTAATTTTTTACTTTTCTCAAATTTGTTCTTGATTTACTAATACAGGTTTTTCAACTTACTAATTCTTACTGTTACACAAAGACATGAAACTTCTCTAACACTGATGAATTTAATTGAAGGATTACAACCACCTTAGGCACCAGAGGGAGATTTCAGTCTCAATTCTTCAGAGGCTTACTTCTGTTTGGTTTTATAATGTCTACCACTGCAATACCATTCACAACCCATATTACTGTAGTTCCAATGACCAGTCTAATAACAACAGACAAAAGGGGGATTTTAGTAGTTATGGATGAACCTCTGAACTTTGTGAATAGAAAAACAAATTTGAAATTTGAAATTTTTCATGCCACCATGTATTGTATTTTCACTGCAGATTCCAAGTAGAGCAAAAAGGATTTTCATCACAATAAAGATAATGGCTGCCTTTTTAGGTCAGTATGAGGCAAGCCTATAGAAAAATCCTTTAAAGTTATCTCTTGGATAAAATGGGAAGTAAAAAATAGTGTTTACTATATATTTTTTATCTTTTATTATTATTATATTTAGACATACTCACAGAAATGAGTCTTGAGAAGTGGTACCAAATCTCCAATGATAAATGTAAGCTACCATGTCTTAAATGGCAGGGTGCACATTGCAAGGTGATTCTTATACCTGGGGTTCTATAGAACTTCAAGAAATTATTTTAATACTCTCCACTAGCATTATAATATGGGTCTCTAAATTATAATATATAAGTCTATAAAACCCCCTTTAAAACAGTATGAACATCTGACTGTATTCACCATCTACTAGTGGAGCAGAGATACATTGTATAGCTAGGCTTAGTTAATAAAAGGAATGCATACGAAAGAACAGAATATAATTTCTTTCACTTGATTCTCCCTAGATTGTGACTGGTAGCAATTCAGAACTTTCCCTTCTAGTGAGCATGCTCAAATGTTTCCAGTTTCCAAAGCATTTTTTAAAAAAGAAATAATAAGGGGGAAAAAAAAGGAATAAATATCTGTTGAGTAAGACATGAAAGAAAAAAATTATTGAGGATAAATTTCCCTGCCCACTGAGTCCTTGCAAGTTGGTACTTGTCCTCAGTCCAGGAGCTTTTCAGTGGCTTCATGAGCTGCACAGCCCTCACACAATGCTCTGTAGGTCCTACAAAGAGCTTCTTTACACTGATTCTGATTTATGAGACTTTTCCATACCAAAATTAAGCCTGTTTCCTGTCAGGAGTATCCTAGGTTTAAGTCTTGTTGCAGGTACCCATTCTTCTTAGCTCCACATACCAGAAGGGTCTCTCAGCTGTGTGTACTTCTTGTTTGGTTGTCTTGTTGAGTAACCCTGCTAATACACTGGTTACAACACAGAAATCAGTTGAATTATTGCACAACAAGATTATTCTGTAGATACTATAGTGATGTGAGACTTGAAAAAGGCATTTAGAAAACTGTAACTTCAATTATTCCATATGCTGTGCTTACCGAGAAAGGAGGGTACACAGATTAGGTAGGTTAAGGCCAAATGAATTAAATCCCTTAACTGAGAAAGTCTCTTAGCCACTCTTAAGTGTGCAAGGAAGGACTGACAAATACAGCAGTTTTGGCAATTGAAAAGGAGTTGATCTCTTCCTTAACAGCCAAATCATAGAAGAAAACAATGCTTTTCAGTAGGTGACAAAGGGCTTCTGAGAGAAAAATATGGAACGTAGTCCAGATTCCTTCCAACCATTTAAAAAGGAAAAAAAAAAAAAAAAAAGAGAGTCTCTGTAAGAGAGAAACTTTCAATATTATATTCTCTTTCTACCTAACAGAAGGGAGAGGGGGTATGTATGACCTTCCCCTTTCAGCATTTTCTTTGCTGTTTCTGTCAAATCATTCTAAGAAACAGCAAAAAAATCCCATGAAACATCTCTCAGAAGGAAATAGACTTTAAATCTTGTATTGTGCTGATTGTTTTCCTCAATTTACTTTCCCCATCTGACTCTAAAGGTTTGAACATATAAGAGGTTAGCTTTGGAAATATTTCTAACTCTAATGCACATGAATGCTCTTTGTTACCATGGAAGCAGATAAAACCATTGATTGAGAATATCGGCAGTCACCAGTACAACTACCAGCCCAACAAGACAGTTAAAGTAGCCAGTGAAACTAAACAGCAATGTTGCATGATGCTGCAACAACTGGTATCTGATTTACCCCCTTTGTCTTGGCTGCTGTAGCAGGTTTCAGGGAGTTTTTGCAAAACAACAACAAAAAAAATCTTTTGCAAAGTCAGTTGTTGTAAATAGTGTCCCTTTGCTTCTGAGAACATATGCTTCTGTCTTCCATAGGAACTCCTAATTCCTGGTGGTAGTCTGGATTATATATCCTGAGGTCAGATCAAAGGAGCAGTGAAGATGCTTCTACTGTACCCTATAAACACCACCAGAATCCTTGTTAATATGGTTTCTTGTCAATATTGAAGTGCTAAACAAAACAGGTGTGTGGCATGTTGGGGTTGAGATATCTGAGAATAGGTAAATACATATATTGTAACAAAAGTAGTTTTAGATTGCACTGTGTACTTGTACAGGCAAACATGACCCAAGCCACAGACACTATGCTTAATGTAAGCACCTAGTCTTGAGAGGTGAAAATATTTTATTAAGATTAGTGACGGTTTTCAGTTTTTTTCAGGGCAGGAATCCAAGGTAGGCACATCTGGATTTCTCCATTAAACCCTGAGAGAGGCTAGTGTTAGGAGGTCATTATGGTGAGCTATAACTTATGTTTTAGTATGACTTTGCTGTCTTGAATGGTTAATTCAAAATTTATCAGTAAAAAAAATCTCTGAGGGAAGTAATAATGGAAAGAGGAAATTGAACAAAGTAGAAGAAAAGAAGTTTGAATTTTAAATAAAGACAGACTCTCATACTGCTGTCTTAGCTTCTCATTTCTTGTTTGTAAGATAATGAAGATGTCAAAACTTCCTTAAAGACAAAATGTTCTTTCTTTCCCATAGAAGTTATAAAAATGTCAGGAAAAAAATCAGAAACTGCTCAGAGCCCATAAAATAGGACTGTTATAAATTCCTTGACACATTTATGAAGAGCATTATTTATTTAAAATATTTATTTTGGCTCTAACAACCCAGTTTTTACTCCGCATGTGATATTATAGCTATTTTTTGATGATTTCTCCCTTAATCTCAAATAGTCAGGTTCAGAAAAGCAGCTACCTTTTATCAATGGGCAGCTTTTGGAAATGGGAATTCAGTGACCTGGGCAGATCAGGATCTCATATCACAACATGCTGCTAACACAGTAATGATACAGTGTAAAATGAGATTTCCCCCAACTGCAGAATCAACCTCTAAATTATTCTCCAACTGAGTTAACTCTTGAGCTGGGTTGGTACACAGCTGGATGCCAGGATGCCCACCAAATCTATTCTGTCACTCCCCTCTCCAGCTGGACAAGGAAATAAAACTACAATGAAAGGCTCATGTGTTGAGACAAGGGCACTCACCAATTACTGCCATGAGCAAAGCAGACTTGACTTGAGGAAATAAGGTTAATTTATTACCAACCAAATCAGAGTAGGGTAGTGAGAAACCAAAGCTAACAAACACCTTCCCCCAGCCTTCCCTTCTTCCAAGGCCTGACTTCACTCACAGCTTTCTCTATCTCACCCCCATCAGTGGTGCAGGGGAACAGGGGATGGGGGCTGCAGTCAGTTCATCACACATTGTCTCCCCTGCTCCTTCCTCGTGGGAAGGACTCTTCCCACTCCTAACCTGTGCCAGTATGGAGTCACTCCCACAGGAGACAGTCCCCTACAAACCTCTCAAACACAAGTCCTTCCCCCAGGATGTGACTCTCCATGGATTGGTCCAACATTGGGCTCTCCCACACCACTCAGTCCTTCAGGAACAGGCTGCTCCACCATAACCCCATGGGATCACAAGTCCTGCCAGCAAGCCTTCTCCAGAACGTGCTCCTCTCTCCAAGGGTCCACAGGAATCTGCTCCAGCACAGGCTTCCCACAAGGTGACCCTCCTTTGGGCATCCATCTGCTCCCCATCAGCATGGATCCTCCATGGGCTACAGGAGTAGAGCTGCCTCACCATAGGCTGCACCATGGGCTGCAAGAGAATCTCTGTTCTGGCACCTGGAACTCCTTCTCCCTCCTTTTCCACTGACCTCAGTGTCTGCAGGGCTGTTGCTCTCACATATTCTCTCTCACTCCTCTCTTCACTGGCTCAAAGTGCCATTTTTCCAGCTTGCTTCCCCTTTCTCAGATCTGTTATCCCATTGCTGCTGGGCTCAGCCTTGGCCAGCAGAGGGTCCATCTTGGAACTGGCTGCCATTCCAAGGGGAATCTTCTGGCGGCTTCACACAGAAGCCACCCTGTAGCCCCCCTGCTACCACTCCTGCCACATAAACCCTATACAACTCTTTAAGTTTTAAACTACCAAGCTGATACCTCTTTAGCTGTTAGGATTCTCATTAAGCTGGGTTTTATTAATGGTGTCTCGACGCATGTGGGAGATGGCCTTCTGTTCCGAGATCACTTTTAACTGATGTGTAAGTGGAACATCAGTGACATCCTGTGGCAGCACACAGACAAGCTGAGTTCTGGACATCTTGAGGGATGAGTTTCATGAATTTGCCTCTGATGATTTGGCTCAAGGTCTGCTCCTGGAGAGCTCAGGCATATTTTGGCAGAATCGTGTTTTCTGGCTTAAAGAGTAGGTGAGCAAGCTGTTACTACACCATCATTTAACAAATAGTAAAGGATGAACAAGATTAATCACAATTATCACATACCAGCTCATAGAAAAAGTCATCTCATGTACAGTGTTGTGTCATTCTGGGGGAATATTTTTAATACTTGAGCAGAATTTTCCAGAATTATCAAGCAATAAAGAAATCAGTTTCACAGGAGTGTGTAGGTGAGCTGATGAACTGTGTTAGAGCTAAAGCATTGTTTGGCAATACCATTTTCTCAAAATTTTTTGTTTATTTTTTTTAAGGTGACAGAACTTAAGAGACTTGAATGCAGAGTATAGTGGCATGCTATTTGAAAAAGTGGTATTATTTAACTAAATAAATTTGTATGTCCTTCACCTGACCATAGAAGCCATTGTAGATCTTGTAAATCAGTCATTTAAATTATCTTCTAAAAGAAGAAAGCCACACAAAAAAAAAACAAACCCTAAAAATCTGACATTAAGCATTCAGGCATGTACCCTGTTGTGTTCACTTTTGGAGAAGAGCTGATTATCTATCTGATTACATAACTAAAATGCAGTAATGGTGCCCTGTTTTCATAAGGAGATGTATCAGATACAGTAATGTCTGTAGTGCAGGTAGCAAGTCATGACTGTCAGATTTTCTTTCTCAATAATTTAATCCGAATGTTTTCAGTAGAACTTGACTTCTCTACTTCCATTATGACTTATTTTAAAATATTTTTAATTCCACAAGAGTAGGTGAAAACAAAGTGGAACATTCCTGGTAATCAGTGGTTATTTTGCTCCTAAATTTTTCTATTTTCTGCAAATAGGGAACTATCACACATTCATTGTACTATGCTCAAATGCTTTATTATCAGTTTTTATAACAACATATTTGTCACAACAAATTCAGACTTTTTTTTTTTTTTTTTGGTTGTTTATTTCAGGAAAGAACACCTACTCTTCCCTTGAGTCAATGCAAGTTTTTTGATATTAATGTAAATAAGGAGAAATCCTCTGACACCAGCATTAGATTAATGAAAATGAGTCTATTAAAATAAAACAGAATAGTATTTAACTAACATAATTTTTTCTTCAGAAACAGTGTTTCACTTCAGCAACAAATTGTCCAACAGAAAAGATCCAGAGATATTCCTGGTGCCTAGAAGCTGTTTCTCCTCTCAGTGGTGGAAAATGGCTTCCACCCATCATGAACTTATAATTCTCTTTCCAGGCTATCTCAATAATTCAAGGATTTTGCTGTTCTAGGGAGGGGGGAAAGAAAAGACAGTTTTGCAATGATCAAAAAAAATGGGTAAACTAGACTAGTTTTATGTTGCTGAAACCTTTTGCTGGTCCTAAAATAATGTATAAGGTACTTCATTGGTTGATAAAATGCTTAGAATAAATTGTGGTGTGTTGGCCAAAAAACCTGTTTGGCTGACATTTTTCTTACTGTGTTTTCATGCGGCAGTGATGCAAACAGTGTTGTATGAGTGGGAAAAAGATCCAGTTGGTGAATTGGATATAAAACAGTATCTTTTTAGATATCAGAGTATCAGAGCAGATATAAAGAAAAAAACATGCCTTGAAAGGAAAGTGAGAATAAGAATGAAACAGCACAGGTTTTTTCTGTTTGCTGTTTATATTACAAAAATAAGTAGAAGACAAATCTAAGGAACCAGCTCCATTTTGCTAGAAAGGTTCAAGCTGATAGAAAAGATGGCTGCAGTTTGGAAGATAAGGTAAAAGAATGTGACAAAAAAAAAAAGGACAGAATAGTTCTACAATATTTTAATTTTTATCTGAGCCAACATCATAAAGGAAATAAATCCATGAATATTAATATCTTATTTCTCAAGAGAATTCCTGGTCAGATTTGTTCCATGTGCTATGAAGATAAATTCTATTTTTCTGTGACAAATTACTGTTTCTGTTTATAGAAAAGGAAGACGCAGTCTGAAGAAAAATTCTGTGTTATAGATGCATTTGACAGGCTCCTTGTTTTACTCAGATTTATTTGAAAGTTTGAGGAAATAATGTCTGATAAATCCACACATATGATATTATGTGAGGATCCAGAAGGGGAAAGTAGAAAAAAAATCCAAGACAAACCCTCAAGCAGCAACCAAGTATGATGTAGAGGGTGGTAGAAGTTTTTTTCAGGGAGTTGGAAGTTCATAAAAATATATACTAAAATCGTTATCCATCTGTATTTACTTCACTAAAACAAGGAAATTTATTTTCTTGCATATAACGGGAAAATCTTTGAAACACAACTGTCGCACCTACTCTCCCAACTGATTCATAGCTTTTACTACAAATGCTTAGCATCTGATATTGTAAATTTTAGACTGTCACTATGATTTCCCTGCTTTTTTCCTCTACCCTCTGCTGAATCAACCTATATATAGATAAACAAGTTAATTTTGAAGGGTTCATTATCATACTACTTAGTTGCTCACTATATAAGAATTCAACTTGTAGAATTTGCATCTCCTATTTTGCCAGAGAGGCTGCCCAGAGATGTTGTGGACTCCCCATCACTGGAGATGTTCAAGGCCAAGCTGGATGAGTCTTTGAGCAACCTGGTCTAGCAAAAGGTGTTCCTGCTCATGGCAGTGGGGCTGGAACTAGAGGACCTATATGTCACCTCAAAACCAAACCATTATCTGATTCCAGAATTTTATTTTTTCGATTTCCACAATTTTTTGGATTCAAAACATGACTTGCAAAATCCATTTTTGAGCATTTTGAAACACTTTGTTTCTACATCTATGAATTCCCTTGGGCCTTGTGACACAAGGTAAAAAGGTTGATATTGGTCATTTCTTCATAGAAAGCATTCAACATCTTTACTCACACAGCAGAGATGAATTCCCTACATTTTTCTAAGTGAAAACAAGCTTTATTACAGCTGTTACAAACGCAGGCACCTGACTACATTGATCAAGAAGAAGTGGAAACCACACTCTAACTCCTTGCTCTTTTTTAATGTGTATTTCTATTTTTCTGATGAGTGCTGTCAGTCAGTTTCTGATATGTAGACTGTCACAGCCAGAGGTGATCCTGTCCTCTGTTCCAGCAATATGAAAGCTGTGATATTAGAGTCATTTTTATTCATATAAATTGATATAATGAGGCCTAGTCTAGGTGAATTATTGGTGTTACCACAGCATTCCAGAAAATGTGACCACAGGAGATGCTTTCAGCTGAAACTCTTTCAGTTCATAGTGGTGGTTCTGCAATCATGTTCATCTCTCTAGAGGTACAATTGGTTGGAGACTATGAAATTTGGCCTTATTAAATACACCTGCCATGGAATTAACTGGAAATGCGAAAAAACAACAAAATCCCATGTGAATCTTCCTATGCCATGTCTTAAGTAATCAAAGACAAAAGCATCATACCTGGAATGTAAGAAGAACATTTTCCTTCCTGTAGTTGCTCTTCAGGTAAGAAAAAGAAAGCTCTGGATACTTAATAGCACAGTGTCATGTGATTGTTGTATTATCCTGGTTCTATCCTCATGTTTAGATGTGGGCTGTTAAAGTTGTTTTATAAGCTTGAAGTATAGTACAAACAAATATGTACACTTTGTAAAAATAATGACAGATGCTCTTTGTCCTGAAATTGGTAAATATTCCTTAAATATATAAATTCCAGCTTCTGAGATGTTGTGAACTATTTCTGTTATTTTTGAGTGATGATAGATCCTCCCTATAGGTAAAAGAAAATACTTTTGTTATTTGTTATTTCAGCTGTAGAGCTGAAAAATAGAAGTCAGAGTGAACTGGAAATCTATTATAAACCCTTTGGGAAGTCTCTTAATTTATATTTAATAGTGGGTCCTTTCTCTCAAAGATTTTAGTAGAGAATGGATTGGAGAATTTGTTTTCATTTTAATCCACCTAACTTCCATCTGTCGGTGCATATTTTTGGTGAAAGATCATTTCTTTGCACGAATCTATAAAACTACTGCTCTGCTATATTTCATAAGCCTGACATTTAAGAGATTATTCCGCAACTTACTTTCTTCCTTCTAATGTTAAGTTTTTCAAAAATAGCCTTTTAGTCTAAAAATATTCTTTTTGAAACATATTCATTAAAGGCATGTTTGATGTTAGATGAATGATTGCTAATAGTGAACAAGCTCTTGTTCAAGAATGTAGGTGCTGAGCAAGATTTCTATCCAAGTTGTTACTTTTGATAGCTGTATCAAATCATGTTATTGAGCACCTGAAAACAAGGAGGTGTGGTCCTTGCCTTTACTCATCTCAAAGTTTCACTAGAGAAAAAGGCCCACTTATACTGCCATAAGGAAGAAAAGAGCAAAGCAGGTAAGAAAGAAAGGTTTCTATTGGATAAAACACCATAGTATGTTAATGGTTTAGTGCAAAACAGGTCCTAGCCTGTGCTGGGAAGAGAAGTGCATGAGATGCTTAGATTTGGAAGTAGGAATAGGAGAGGCTATATGTCCTGATTCAGAGATGGCATGAGAGATGCTGAGAGATGCTGAGACTGGACCAAAGAATCAGCAAAGGAAAAAATGTTCAGAAAGGCTGGAGTCTGGGTTAATAGCAGCAGAAAGGTTCATTCGTGCATTCAATATTCACACTCAAAACTTATATATAACATGAATTTTCAGTTGTGATTTCTATGCTCCAAGAGAATATTTTATTGTATAAAGAAGTATTTCCTCATCTCCTCTTTATGACTAGTTTACAGCAAATAGTCTACTACTGTAAAACCAGTAAAATTTACTACTGTTATAAGTTGTTTTATCTGATCAAGTAGGAAAGATCTGTGGTTTTAAAAGTTGCATAATATAGTAATAAGACATATAGGTGTCAATGTGGTACATGAAAGAATCTGAACTTTCACTATATGTTTTGTAACATCTATGACTGAAGACAAACTTCATTTAAAGAGCACATCAATACTCCAAAGTCAAACATTGGAAAGCTATGAAATGCAGAACTCAGCATGAATATTTACTTTCCTTTCCCACTTTAATTATAATTACATAGCTCCTCCTCAGGTCTCCTTCCCTCCTTTACTGGTAGGAAGACTGGGTCTGATTATAATTCATAACTGCCTTTGTGAAAAGAAAATGTGCACCAGATCATGCATTTATTTCAGAAGAGGTAGGCAAGAACCCCCTCCCTTAATACTTATCAACTTTACTAATAATAATGAGACAGAAAATATGCATGGAGGAAAAAACAGTTTTTCTGATTCAGCAAACTGTGTTCCTCCTCATTCAGGACAGCCAGTGCAGTGTTTAAATGACTAGTATATTCCAGCATTGTGTCTCAAGTAGTTCATCCTTTGGCACTTGGATTGGATGGAAGACACAGACTGCAACGTTTTGAGAAGGTCATGTCAGTGAACACAAGTTACCTATCTAAAGAGTATGTGTCTGGATATTTTTCCTGATTTCAACCAGTGTGATTATTCAGAGACCTAGACTAGATTCAAAGCCTTCATGTTCTCAGGCTGACACAGAAACCTTACCTTCCTGACCCCCTTTCATCCATATGAATGATGTTCCTTATTTACCTTGCCTTCTGCAAGAAAGGATTTCTAAAGGAACTGGACTCCAGTACTTCAGAATGTGACGTACACAAACTTCTTGTAGTTAAAACTTGCCATGAAATAACACAGTATAAATTTGAAATAACCTTAAAACATATAAAATAACTTTCTTCTGCTTACCAGCCCCATTCTAGTCCCATCAAAGCATGGCAAAATCTCGATTTCGGCATCATCAAGAGTAATGTGGCTTTAAAAACCATATTAGTACTATCTTGCACTTATATGGCATAAAGATTACCCACAGAGATTTTCTGAAAAAAATCCCACAGAGCTTTTCTGAAAAAAAACCCATTTTTAAATACAAGAGAGAACAGGACAATATGATACATAACCTGCAGAGCTGAATATAACAGCACTTTACGTGGTCATGCAAGTATAATGGTGCTCACAGCTTGCACTTTGCAGTAGATACTGCAGCTCCAGTAAAGAAACTGTGCTTTTCTCAACAGAGAGCACAACACCAGCACAGAACAGGAGGCTGCCACACAGTCCTCCTGCAAGGTGCTGCCACTGAATAAAGCCAGGAGCCACGGGTACCTTGGTAATCATGCTGTGAGCAGAGGCATTGCCTCTCAACCAGGATTATGTATCTACACCTTCCATTAGCTCTTTAGGAACCATAGCACATTTGAAGGGTCATGATTTTGTGGCACAATGTATTTGGAGAAGATGAAAATTCCCAATGCTCTGCAAAGCTTGGATGAATATGGATGTGGTGACTTTCACTGAGAGAGAGAGGTTTAGTATCGCAGCTAAAATAAAATGGTGAAAAGTAATGGAAAAATCTCATAGAAAAGAAACCTCCAAAGTTTAATAATTTTTCAGTATAAATAGAATTTTGGGGGGATTGCAGAAGGGAAGTATAGATTTCTTAAACTTCCTAGTATATTAACTCTCCAATTTTTTTTATATATATATATCTCCATAACATGAATAGATGAAATACAGTTATGCTAACCCAGCCACTTGATAAGTGTGTCTATACACATAAAAATAATTTTAAAAGTATATATATATATATATGTCACTTTTATATGTACAATTTGCTTGCACAGGGTGAATTAATGATTACTTGATGAATAATAAACCTGCCCATCAATATCTCATCAGAATATTTTGCAGGCCAAGTATTATGTTAAAGTTTGATATAGTGTGAAATCATAAATAAGAGACAAGATAGAAAGTAACTGATCAAAATATTAATTTAGTGACTTTGGTTGTTTACATCACTCATGAAAACACATTCAGGGATAAAATTTCTGTAGTCAGATTAGAACTCCTCTTCTGCCCTTGTTTAGGTTTGTTCTGTAGCAGATTTTCCAAATCCAGAGTATCGGAAGCGAAATGGATGATTGTCTATACTGGTGACCTGGACCTATCAAGGTACAGACACAGGGATTTTCTATGGCATGAACCTGACACATAAAACCTGTTTCAGTTACCACTGCAGGCTCTTTTTCAGGGAGTTTTAATGACTTTGAAATGGCAGGGACTTTGGATAAATTAAAAAAAAAAAAAAAAAAAAAAAAAGGATTATTTATTGATCTTTAGGAACATAATAAGCCTGAAAAATAGTTAAGTAACAAAAGCTGATGTATGCATTGTCTTCATTACATTGTAGCAGAATGGCTATTTTTGAATATATTTGAGCAACCAAGAGTGGGACTCAGAGACTTATTTTTCTCTGTTGCAGATTCTTTTCAAGACTGACTTCCTATCTGGAGTTTGTATAAATCCATCTCTTTTGAACATGTTTTATCTATCTCAAGGTCTTTGCCAAAAGGTTTTTTAAGATCCTGATGAGGAATTTTAGAGTCAGGATCTTAGAGTCAGACTGCTTTGCACAATTGATCCAGATGGGATATAAAAATCTCATGGTAAATCTTCTTTTTGACCACTTTGATAGCACACACTTTAAATAGTCACTGCTAGTTTTCTGCATAATCTAATCTTCAGATTAAATTCTGGAGTTCAACATTTGGCTTCACAGAGCTAGCTGAACAGAGACATTCATCGCACTAGTTTGAATTTAAGCCATCTTATAGAAAAAAGAATAACAATTATTCACTCAGAGAATCATGTTCCTCACTGGGCTGAGACAGAGCTTTTAAAAATGTCTTCATGGAATGCACGTGGAGAAGACAGGCTTATGTTATTGCCTTGCTGGATCTTTCTGAATCAATTGTCTGCATGGCACCAGACTGTCTAACTAATGGCATTGCAGCCTAGCTTTGCATCCTGCTTCCTTTCCTTAGAGGTTGGGAACAACATTTCACTGTAGCAGCATATTTCTCAGCGTGAGAAGGAGACACATACATCAGCTTTAAAATAAGAATTACTTTGGACAAATTAAGTCTCATATCTTAATGGGTTTTAGTATCAAAATCTTATTAATGACTGAATAGTGAGACACGTAGTTCACAGATTGCCTTGAAATCACCTAGGTAAGGCAAATAATTTTATATGCCTTTTTTTTTTTTTTT
>WEIU01012291.1:0-14068 GCA_013389925.1 Aegithalos caudatus | reverse complement strand
AATGTACAGTATATAGCTTGTGTTGGCATTATGATGAGGTGGTTATAACAGTTAAATGACAAATAAGAACTGTGACATTTTCAATTAAACTGTTTTATTTGAATAAGTGAGGGGGAATATTTCCCCACATTTTGCAACTTCTCCTACTGTCTTTTCAAAGCAAATATGCTTGTCTTGTTTAGGAGCAAATTCTCTTGTATAGCAGCTATTTAGCATAAACTAAAAAAAGTTAAAGAAAAGTCATTGTCCAAGAAAATTAAGATTTCTTAGCTTTACTACAGCTGTCTAAACTACTAATGTAGATTTGTCAGCATCTCTGGAGGTATTTAAAAGTTGTGTAGAGCTGGTGCTTAGGGACCATATAGTGGTGGTCTTGGCAGTGTTGATTGTGATTATACTTGATCTCCAAGGTCTTTTCCACCCTAAGTGATCCTATGGCTGTATAGAACTTATTTAAAAGAATATTTTGTTTGCTTTTCCTCTGCACACACCCCCAAAAATCACTCAGTTGTTGGGCAACATTTTAATTTTTATGGCTTCTTCAATGCCTGCTTGCTCTCATTGCTAAAATACATATGTTGCTGTATGAAGCACAATTTTATAGGAAAGTCTTAAAAAAACTAAATGCCAAAATGGTCTTGAAGGGATGACAGTTTTTCAACTAGACAAATGTGCTTTCTCTATTTTTTCATCTACCTCTCTTACAGAAAATGGGAATGTTAAACAGCATTTTAAAAAAGGCCATATGGAATAGCTTCCTTGAGAATTATTCCTGGGAATAGTTTTGCCTTGATGAGGTATTTCTTCAATATATCAACAAAATGCATTTTCTCTGAGGTAGTTGCTTTTCATAAAATGCTGCATTCCAGGATGTAATATCTGCTTGGTTGCAGCTGAATGATTTGGGGAGTAGGATGTGAGGTAGGCTCAGTAAGTAGGTAGGCTACAGAACTCTCTAGAATTAATTTTTATAAATAGGGTTGATATGAAGGCAACTTTTTGAATTTCAGACACAGTCCAAGAAAAAACATACAAAAATTTATGATTAAACTATTTTTTCATATGTACTAAATTGCACTGTACCTACATTACTCCAACATAAGTTATAGTGAGATGAAGTCAAAGACAGATCTTTACAAGCAAGTTATTGCTTGAAGAATGATTTGAAATATTCCCTGAAAAACAATTCCTAGCTGGCCTTTTAAATATCTTATAATCAAAACATAAATAGATTTTAATACTTTCAGTAAACTGAGGCTGCATTTCAAATGTCCTATTTTACTGTGTCCCAAAAGAGGCTCTGGCTGACTGAGGTAATTAACACAGGTTTTCTCAAAGCAACCTGATGTACTACTGATGTTTTAATCTAATAATGTCTTAATTTTATAGCACAAATGAGAAGCAATGGTGGCTTAACTTACAATCAATTACTTACAATTAATCTCTCTTTGATCTCTCATGCTTTCCTTCTTCTGTATTCACACTTTTCCCCTTATTGCTCTATTGCCTTTTCTACCAAATTGATGTCAATCCTATCCCAGGCATGACCTCTGTTTTCCATTCTTCTAGTAATTCCACCTACCTGTATGCAGCCAGAAGTTCCCACATGATACCACAAGTACTTAAGAATGCCTAGGATGGTTATGAACTTTTGTTTTGGAGGGTTAGTTTATCGAACAAAGATGCTTGATTAGTCTGTCATAATACAGCAAAGAAAAAGTGATATAATATTTAATCTTTTTTCCTATTTACTTTTATATCTAAAATTAATGTTACAGCACACAATATATCTGAGACTTGCCTCTACTAAGGTCACATTGCAAGACATGCAGCTGTTTGCATCACACCTCATTTTTTCAGCTATAATTTCTATGCTTGTTCATTAATTCTATACCTAGTTTCTGATTTGGTAACTGTATTATTAGCCTTAATTAGGTGATTTAAAATTATATTAGATTCATTTATTGTCTTGAGATAGTCTATGGTATAGTCAGGAGATGTAAAATCTTCAGTTTGATTTTACTGTATATTATTTTTGTTTTCAGTATTAAACTATTTGCTCTTGTACCTTTGACATCCCATAATCCTTACAAAAAATTGATGCAAAGTTTTCATTTCAATCCAAATCATAAACCTCAATTAACTTCAGGTTTTAAGCTTTCTTTACTGAAAAAATGGCTCAGTTCTTTTTTTCTCTTCAGTATTTTCTTTAGTAAATTGACTGCTTTCTTTTAGCTTTTCTTACACAGTCCAATTGAGCTTGATCTATACTTACTTTCACTTTTCATGTTTCGTCTTCATGGCATATCCGGTTTTATTTTTTTTACTATTCTTTTTCCATTCCAATATATTTCACTGTCCATTGACATGTGAAACTCTCTTCATTTAAACAATTTTTGGTTTTTAAAATTTATACTTTACAAATGTAGATGTTTAATTGATGACTTTCTTCACTCTTTACTAGTGTTGGTGACCACATACACCTTTTCAATATAATGCAAAGTTCTTTCTGACTATCTAGTTTCTTGAAATAATGTATTTACTCTCTCTTCCTACATGGCTTAATAGCAAAACAGGATGTCAATAGAAGACTTAGGGAACAATACATATGTATGTTTGAATACATATACACATTGTATGTTTGTATATTTTTCAGGTGTAGTAGGAATGTAAAACAAATAACTGAAGAATGTGTATTTTCCAGGTGCATAGTAGATTAAAATACAGAAAGGTTAAAATAATAAAAAATTGCTTTTTCTTCTTTACTCTTGTAACTGTTTGCTTTCTTTCCCCATGAAGAATATATTGATGATACTTGACATCATTGTGGGAGAGAAAATTCAAATGCTTTAGATCTACAAAATTTGTTCTGTTCTACAATACCCTGAAAAGTATTAACACTGTTTACTATTATTATTCTGAATGTTGACACTAGGAATCTTTTACCTCCCCTAGGTCCAAACATACAAATAATGTAATGAAATTAGTTATTCACTTGCCACTGAAATAAAGACAATGGAGGCACACCTGGGAATTTTTAGTATTAATGTCTGGGCTTCGATCAGGATTGTGCTTTTGAAACACACCTCTTGCTCATTCTCTCCAATTAAGCCTTGGCTCACATCCCTCAGCAATCTTGGACCACATGCAGTAAAACTCTTTGGGATAAAATTGAACTGGAAGTTGTGATCTGTGAGCCCATATAATGCACTCCAGCTACAACTGGCCATGCATTTCATTGCATGATGTCCAAGATAAAGCAGCTCTGGTGTGCAGAGCACAGACCTCAGCTCTTCAGCTCCATTGTTCTCTTCCTATTAGCCTGTATTACCAACTAAGGTATAGCTTAGGCAGAGCTGCTGATTCTCTGGAAGTCAGAAATACAAGGCTTATTTTAAAAAATTCACAAAGGAGACATTTATAGGAGACTGAAATACTCAGTGTTAATCTCATGACCATATTTCTGGCCTTCCAGAACACTAAGCTGTTTCCTAAGGAGTGCTATAGGGCTTTTGGAATCATTACTTTAATTCTGGTCTTGTTTGAAAAAAAAGGAACGTTCCCTGTCCAGTTGAACAAAAAATATGACAAGTGAAGTACTTAGCTGATATCTGTAGTATTTTCAACATTAGATTGAATGGGGACAGTATTTAATTTTATGTTATTAATTAAAAATGCTTTTTCAAACTCTTCAGGTCAGAGAAAGTGTAGGAGTGAGTAGAAGAAGGTAAGTGCAGGAAGAGAAACAAAACCTGTAGGTGATATGTTATGTTTAAAACAATCCCTGCATTCTAAGATCTCTGTAGCAACAGATTACTTTAAAAATGAAATCTAAGAAACTTTTTAATAATTAAATTAAATTATTTAATTAAATTAAATTGCATGGTAGTCTAGTTATAAACAGATGGAGCCCAGAACTATCCCCTCTGAAAAGTATTTGAAGGCTGAATACAAATGTTTGTAGTTCTGTATTAACTGAAGTGTGAGATAAGTACAAAAAACCCCAGTAGAAACATGATCAGGAACAGAAAGATTTATTTTTTATATAAGATCTTTTCTAGATTACCAGCTTTATTCCTTTCCAAATGAAGGATTGGCAATTTCATTGGTTTCACAGGAATAGTTTGCTTTTAATGTTCCTGTTGAATCATCATTGCTCCGTTACCAGGGTTGCAAAGAGCAGAGCCAGTACACCACCTGAAAGTTACCACAAATGTGTAGTATTGAAAAATTATTTATTTCTTGCACTAAATAACTGTCAAGAAGATGAGTTCAGGTTCCACACTAATGTTTAATTTTGCTATGTTTAGGGAACTGAAACCCTGAGCAACCTGGTAGAGTCTGTGTGTCACTGCTTGGATCTGTGAGGACCAGTTTAGGAACAAGGCATGGAATTTTGATGTACGGATGATTTCAGCTTACCTATAGATAGACCAGAGTGCACATACTTGCCTAAATGATAAATTCAACAGCTGCAAACCAGCTGGCCAGTTACACTGTATGCTCACAACATGCCCACTCTCTTCATTAAATGAATGGGAGAGATTGGCATTTAAAAGATATAAAGATCTACTGTGCCTGTCCCTTATAGGCAATGGAAATTGAATTTTTGTGCATTCTTGAAGGAGTAAAGGGCTAATCAAAATATTACATAGTCTTGTGTGTTTCTAGATGGTAGGACAAACAAACTGAAGTTGCCACAAGTTACAGTAACATGGAACTTACCCCAGTGAGTTTTACTTCTTTTTGTGATGGTGGATGAATATATACATCACCTGCATATTATAACTTAGATGTAATAGAGAAATTACCCAGATAGGATTATGTATACACTAGTCAGACTTACCTATTTCTTCAGGAAACAGTTTTGATGATTCAGAGAATCAAAGAGCCCTATAAAGGCATGCTGTAACCCATGTACTCAGAGGTTTAGTCCCCCACAATGTCAGCAGTGTATGCATTATTTTTCTTGTATGTATGGACAGAAGATAGTATAAGAGTCCTGGAAGTTTTCAAAGTTACTTGTGCTCAGAATTTTATTCATTCTTTACTGATTCCACTATAAATGTTCTTTTGTCAGTACTTCACCTAGCAATCAGAAAATGCACTGGCAAAGGATTTGGCATCTGGTATGTAAATGCCAATTCTCTGTGGATTAGTCTAGTACTTGAGGTTTATGGGTTTTTTACTGTGTGTTATGGGATGGCAGCAGAGCAGTCAAGGAAATAGGATGACCCAGGAATTAGTCATGGTATTAAAAAAATACCAACATGATATTTTTTTTAAACTCTATCTCATTTATTTATTTGTTCATTGTTAAATTCTCTCAAGAATCCCAGGAAAACACCTAAAGCCTTGCCAGCAACTGGTAAAGTTTTGGTTAAAATGAAATCAGACATCCAGGATTCTGTTAAGCCATCCAAGTGTTATATTTAGTGAACAGCTCCACCTGTGATAAAATGGTGTTTCTAACGGACATTCCTATGCTCGGGAACAGCTGGAAAATCAGAATGTGATGCATTGTGCTCTAAAAGAACATGTCACATTATGGGAATTTCTGCTGAAGTGCCTTGTCCATTTAGAGCAACATCTCTGTCCTGTGACAGCTGCTGAGTGGGTCATGACCATGTTCTGAAACCTCAAAACCAAATTAGGCCTTAGTCAGTCAGAAACCTGTTCAGACAGTACAAGGCAAAAATGATTGTCCTACAGTTGTGCCCTCCACTGTGATGCACAGAAACAGGAATCTGAAAAATGTGCAAGGCTACAGGGATATAAAGCAGGAAATCTCCCCGAGGGTGCATAATCAATTTTTTTCTCTAGTCCCTGTTCTCTCTTTCAGTACTGACCAGAACTGAATGCTTTTAAATCACTCTGTCAATCCTGGCAAATACTGGAGTTGGTCTGTCAATGTTAACATTGACTAGGAAAGTGTTTGATGCTTGCAAGGTCATGAACATTGGATATTTTGAGAATAGGGTTAGGAAAGATTATTAAAATCAGGAAAGATTATTAAAAGAGAGTGTATTCACAATAGTGAACATAAAGTATTCTGATTAAACCCAATTTAGAACAACACTGAAGAAATACTTTCAAAGAACACTGAAAACATTGGACATGCTATTGTTATGACACTGGAAGGGGAAATTTAAGCCTCTCAAAGCCCTACAGTTTTGCTCATAAAACTTCCTGAATACATGTAAAACTTGATACACAGCTACATGATTATTAACAACTTGAAGAAAACTGGAGGTAATTGTTAAAGTTTGTATTCGGAAAGTGTTAGGGGAGGAGAATTTTGCATGTTCTTGAGGCAGGGTATGAGGTTTGTTCAGTAGATGTTGTAATTATTATGAAAGATTGTGTGAGTTTTAATCACAAAAATTCCTGAACAATGTGCACCCTGGCTGCCTTTCAGTGCACCTTGACTCAGATGTTTCCAGCACTCTTTCTCCCTTCAGCCCACACCTGAGATGCTGGGAATCCCCTCCCTCCGTGTTCCCTGTGCTGTTACTGGGGCGAGCTGGGCTGATGAAATCTCTTCTCTGGCTAGTGGCAACCAGCCCAGGCAGTGGCTGCAATCTCAGGGCTCAGGCAGTGCCTCCCCAGGAGGCTGTGCCATGCCCTGATGGCAAGGGCCCAAAATCCAGTCTTTTGTAGTTGGAGCACTGACAGTACTCAATTCAGCAACTGAACTTTATGAAATTTGTGGGAAACTAGACCTGATGGGACCTCTGGACCTGATGAAATTGGAATGACCTGGTCAGGGGATTTAATGCGTTTGTGGATTTTTTATGAAAAGCATTTATGGGATGTTTCTAAGCAAAATGCTTGGGATCAAGTAAGATGTCTTTGCCAGTGAAGATGATTAGGGGATTGGAGCATCTCTCTTATGAGGACAGGCTGAGGGAGCTGGGCCTGTTCAGTCTCCAAAAGAGACAGCTGAGAGGGGACCTCATCAATGTCTGTCAGTATCTGAAGGGAGGTGCCATGAGTATCTTTCCAGGTTCTGCTTGGTGGTGCAGAACAATAGGACAAGAGGCAACAGGCAGTAACTGATACACAGAAAGTTCCACCTGAACATGAGTAAGAAATTCTTTACTGTGCAGGTGAGTGAGCACCAGAACACAATGCCCAGAGAGGGTGTGGAGTCTTCCTCACTGGAGATATTCAGAAACCATCCAGATGCAATCCTGTGCCCATGTGCTCTGGGATGACCCTGTTTGAGCAGGGAGGCTGGACCAGATGACCCACTGTGCTCCCTCCCAACCTCACCCATTCTGTGATTCTGTGATTCCATGGTCCTTCCTCTTGTTTTTGCTAACAATAAATGTGAAATGGTTACAGCTGAAGAACTGATGAAAGAGCAGGTATGGTTCTTCACACACGTGTGCACTAACATTCAGTTTATGGGAGAAGCTTGCTGTGTTGGGAGGAGGAAACAGGAAACAGTGTTTTACAATATGTATAGGCTTGTAGCATCTGAAAAGCAATAGTTTATTGTAATGGGCAATTCAATGGACCTTCTCTAGAGCAGTAGCCATGGCAACCCCTTTGCACTGGACCAGTAGCTCTAAAAACCATGAGAGCTGAATGAATTTATACAGGACATTTGTATGCATTTGCTAAATACAAAAAGATTTTATTCCATGTTTCAAAATTAAGTTTCTAGTATTAGTATTTAAGCACAGTCAATCATATAAATATAAGGACATTATGTATTTTTAATCTTATAAATCTAGCTCTAACACTCTTTTCCCAGCAATGTATATTCTGGTCTTTGTTAAGTCTGACTCTGTTATTAACTGAATCTGCATTCAATCTGTCAAGCAATTGAAAAAGGAATCCAACTTGTAATTTTCTCAAGCCACTTCTCTGTGTATGACTCCTTGTGAAACTGTCTCAGGATGTCACTTACTGGCAGTCACCATTCAGTATTGTCCACGACTTTTCTAATGTGAAGCTCTAATTCGTCCTTACGATCTCCTGCCATACAAAAAGAAAATTACATTAGTATTGATGCATGCAACCAACCTGCATAAAATCTGCCTTATCCTTGATTACTAGAGCTGTCATTAAAAAAGGAGCCTTGAAGTGAATGAACAGAAAGTAGTTTTATTTTTCATGCTGTTGTAAATATAGTGTGAACAAGGGACCAGAATTTTTCTGAATGTATTAGTTCTGATAATACATTTCTTTTACATTATCTTTCTAGTGTTTTTTGTTTTGTTTTGTGCACAAGGTAATCAGCAAAAATACTTCTGTATTTTATTTAATACTGACAATAACCATTGGAAAGAAAAAAAATGGAGTCTATTGAAAGCATCCCCATTTCACTCCAAAGATAATGCTTGAGGTAGGATTGTATTTTTATGAGACATTTTTTATCATTTGTTCTCCTAGGGCCAAAGAATCTTCAACGCTCAATAATCTTTATCGTCCAAAAGTAATTTACATTTAACAGGAATATTTAATTACTTTATTGCTTAAAAATAAAACCCCAAATCAAATACAGGGATTTATGCCTAATCTGCCTGAAAATTTTGCTTGTTCCCTATTATGAGCTAGAGAACAAACACTGTTTGAAATTCTTAGTTTCTGTTTCAGTTTTTATATTCATAATACTCTTCAATGATTTTTACTGTAATCAAGAAATAGAAAACCATTGAAAATATTTAACAGTGGAAATCTCTTAGTTACAGGTACAAAAAATCGAACTTTCAGAATTCTTCATCTTGCATCTGAAGTAAATATACAACAACGATTTTAGCGTCAGATCTTTTTTCTATATTTATACAATCTCGTTTATGTTTTTATTTTACTTCCATAGAAATTTAGATGTTTTGCCTTCAGAAAGGTGCATTCCCCACTCATGCATTCAAGTGATAGCTGCATGGCTGATTTGGAAATGTAAGACCTCAGTAGTCAGCAGAAATAAAAGGTCACCTTTCATTTTGTGAAGCAGGATTTTGAGGGCTAAAGGTGTCTGTGCTGGATATCAGGCTGTGTTTCCTTGTTTGTTAGAGCTTATGTAATATGAAATCACTTGCTTTGACTGTTCCTTACATGTTCTGTGTGACAGTGACGTTGTTTGTAAAACCTTCCAGGATATCTAGGAGAGAAAAATGGGCAGGGAGGCATGCAGAAAGCTTCTGCTGATTGTGCTCCTTTACTAGTCAGCATCTGTTAAAAATAAACCAGCCACAAAAAAAGAAAATTTGAAACTGGATTCTAAGTCATAAACCAAGTAATCTGTCTGTGTGTGCTCACGTGCATATCAAGAGGGATACCAAGTTCTCCTTGAATCTGAAAAACACGATGAATTGACATGCAAAGGAAGTTGACAACTAATTCTTTTAGCTGCTGTTTGTCTCATAATAGCATAGAAGACTCCCACATAGGAGTTACTGACAGATAATACAATGGAATTCCTATCCAAGTATTTTATCAACTAAGTACCAGCTTGTGGGATAGCTCCATACCTCCTGAATTAGAAATTCAGCATAGAAATCTTTGTGCTATTAAAAAGCATATGCATGCAGAGTCTGTGGCTTTGCACATGCTGAAAGTCAAATACGTCCTCCACGTGTCACACCTGCATATCAGAGCCTGACAGGATTGTCCTGCAGGACCACCAACATGGCACGTTCTGATCATTTGCTTCAAATTTGAGACTGTAACATCTCCTGTGACCACAGTAGCTGTAATTATACTGCCTTTATTTCAAATTTTTTGTTGCAGGAACCTGCAATATACTTTAGCATGTATTGTGGTAATGAAAGTCACACTTTCTTAGCATCAAAATTATTTACGAATTCCTTTTTGACTTAACCTGGTTCTGGTTTTTATTGCGTGCAAGTAAAAATTTTTGATTTGATATAAAGCATCGTAATACATTGGAGAGGCTATGCTGAATAAACTATTTTACACAGAGTTAAACCCCAGCAGGTTTAAAGCTTTTGTCACTTGGCTTTTGATAAAAAATAATTATGTATGTCTTCCTTGATTTCTCTGTCACAATGAGGAACTGAGATCTTGAATTTGTTAGCTGGACACTTTAGTCAGACTGTGTCAAGGATTTTATTTACTACTGTGATTGAAAACTCTTTTCTGCCTTAGGGCTTCTACGCATAATTTTGACAACTTGCTCTTTATCAAACAAATTGTGTCAATCTTTAAAACTGCTGTTTTCCTTATTTACTTGCAAGCTTTGAATATCCAGCTCCAAGAGGAAAGGAAAATCCACATGAAAGAAAAATGTCAAGGTAATTTAAAACCAAAGGGAAGAGGTTTATATTTTTCAGGTCTTTACAAGCTTTGCTCTGCACTCCTGTTCTGCTTTTCAGTTACAGCCCTTTGTGTTTCCTTTGTGCTATGCTGGTGCAATATTCTCACTGCTCTACCTCGTGTTTCACTTGTTTCCATCAAAGCAAGAGGAAATCATTATTGTGTTTCATATGTAATCTCCAATCTATCATATAAGCTCCTTATTTAGTAGTTTTTCTCACTGGTCTCCTTGCTCAGGACTCCTTGACTGCCTCATGATGAAGTTTCCAGTTAAGCTAAGAGTGATATTTTTGATCCTAAAAGATCCCCTATGGGGTCTGAAACCCCATACACAGTGGTACTGCCACTTGTGTAATTAATGACTAACTGGCTGGATATTTTGTGGTGATAACTGAGGCAAATAAGTGTATAATGGTTCTTAAGTTGAGATCTTTGAGAAAGTGTTGATTTATGCACTGAGGTTTCATGGATTTTATTGAAGAATTTCCTTTTGAAGTAAGGATGTGCTCCTGAATCAAGGTGGCTCCTGTTCTGAAATAGTTCAAGATTTGGCAGCCCCCAGCATTGTTGATATGTTGATTTATCTGTAAAAAAAGATAGTTTGGCTACCTCAAGTATTCTCAGTCACAAATCAACCATGGCTTGTGTGAATTAATTTACTGTATATTTCAGAGCACAAGCATTACATAGTAAATTAGCTTGTATGGAGACCTAATCTGCCACAGACTAACGGCTTCTGATGCCCGAACTTGTGGCTTACGTATGCTCCTTATAAGTCCTTGACCTTCAAGCTGTACTTTAAAAGCAATTTAATGGGGAGGCATTTGTGGGAGGCTAAAATGCAGAAGTTTTCTTTGAGGAAGCAGTTGGGTTTTTTTTTATTATTGCAACTTTTTGGTAGTGTTCCTGTCTTATGAAACACTTGAAATAACATTGCACAGTGATTGGATTTAGTTTTGGAACTAAGAATTGATTTCAGCAGATCTCAGATCACTCTTGGAATTTTCAAAAGTTGTATCAAAACACAAATAAAACTGAAATCACTATAAGGAAGAACTAACAGTTAAATGGCTGTGACAACTTTTCTTCACTTATTGGAGTGACTCTAAAAAGTATATAATGAATTTTATATACATAAAGAACTAGTAACAGCAAAGATCATTCTGTATGTGAATGGTGATACAGTCCTTGTCTTAAAAATGCATTAACAAGAAGAAGTAAGTGCAGAAGGCAACCGAAGTAGTGCAACTCTTTTTACCTTTTCCAGATGTATGGAAAATTAAGAGACCAACTCAAAGGCAAATACTTGAAGATAGTGATACTGATAATGAAGCTTCTTAAAATCTGTATTTAAAATTGCCACTTTCCCTTAGGCATGTACCTGTCAAATTCTAAGCCTATTGAGGAGTATACTATAAACTAATAAAAACCTGTAGTTCTTTTTCCTTCTTGCAGTTTTCCCCTAAAACTAAATTTTACAAAGATGAAATATATAACTAATATATATAATTAATAAAGACGAAAATGAATATTGTATTATATGTATTATAGTAAAAACGAAATTATTTTTCTGTTGAAGGAGAGGGGATGGGAAAGAAAAAGAAGGCATCAGTGGTACTAGGCAGTCTTAGAAAGGCTTATTTTAACTGTCTTTAAAGTAGCATCGACTTAGACCCCATATCTTGATGTTGATACCATGACACAAATCATCCTTGCATCATCAGAGTGATATCAGAAAGCTCTAGAATCTTCTGTAACCTGAGTCTGCTAATGCAGTTATGTTCAGATGTTTCTGTATATCTCTGCAAGTCTGAATATGTGTGTATGCATGCATATGAATGTTTCTCAGTTTTTCATACTAGTGACAGCTCTAAGAAAATTTTAAGAGCTAATACTTGCTCTCCTGGAAAAGAAAGCTTTTCTTTTTTTTTTCCTCAGTTCAACTGAAAAATTCACATTGATATTGGATGAAATTCTGAATATGTTGTTTTATTTTATTTTGCTCTTTTCATAGTCACTATTTCGTAACTCCCTGCATTACCTAACTGCATGCACTGAATCTTCTCACTGTTATTTTTCACTGATTTGTTAGAAGGAATTCAAGGTTAGTCATTAGCAAACCCTAGTCACACTTTCTTGCTGATACAGTATGTAGTTTTCAGGAGTGGGAGGAAAATTCCCTGACAGAATTGTCTGCACTTTGAATGCCGCCCATAGAGAGGCAAGAGGGAGAGAGAAATTCTCTGAACAAAAGAAGCAAATCTGCTTTGACAGCTGCCAGGGTAGCAGTGCAGACCACACCACTTCAAAGCCATGATGCTCTCTCCCATCAGCATCACTATCGCTGCTGCTGGGCTTTCTCTGGTCACTCTGCAGGGAGAGGATAAGTACCTGAATTCTCAAGTATTTTCTATTATTCTCACTTCCTCCTGGCTCAGGTGAAGACGTGGTGCAGAACTGTTATCTGCAGTCTTCCCTCACTGACACAGGCAGGTAAATTTGTAAGCCTGGTCTGTTAGCTAGTGATAAAGACTGTCTCTTTGCAGGCAAATAAATGACAGGTTCAGGACATAAACACTAATAATGAAAACATTTTAAGCCAATATAGTTGATGTCAATAATAACTTATATTCAGATACCTAATAGAAAACATTATTTTTAATGTGAAATACTTGTAATTTCTATTCTTCTCTTTTCTGTCTTGTGTGAGGAGAAAAAATGCTTACTGGCAATTAATTCTTTGAGTGACTCTCCCAGTCTTCATAGCTGTGTAAAGTAAGAAACTACAACACAAACTGCCAAAATTGTGCAGTGAGCCATGTCTACTGGCTCTTTAAGTCCTTGTACTGAAGTTATCAAGGCAGAAGTGAAAAACAGCCCAATGTCTTCTGAGGTGCAAACACTGCAATGGGTTCGCATTATGTCACTGTCATGCTTATGAAATATAAGAGAGACACAGAGCATTTGTCTCTTTCATCAACTAACTCAGCTCTCTCAACATTGCTGGTGCCATGAAAGCAGGTTGGAAAAGAAAATAAAAAAAGAACTGCAACTTAATTTTAATTATCTGTGTGACTGAGCCTATTCCTGATCTTTGTCAGGCCATTCTGTTTTCCAATATACTCTTTTTTTTCAGTATTTTAAACTCCATTGTGAATAGCCTGGCTAACCCAGAAAATGGAGATGGATATGGAGGGACAAAAATAAGGGAGGGAAAGGCTCTGATTCAGAGTTTGTTATTACTAAGTATATATATGTAAAAGTGGGGTTAGTTTAACTGGCATATTACTCAGACTGCAGAGGGCAAAAATGATACTCATTTCTTCAGTGGCATAAGCCAAGGAAATCCAAGGTGATCTGAATTACGTTCTGTGAGATATGCTCATAAGTAGAATAAATATTTTAAAAAAGACACATCACTGCATGTAGTATAAACACAGAATCCTAGAACATTTTGGGTGGGAAGGGACCTTTAAAGGCCATCTCTAGTCCAATGTCCCTACAATGAGCAGGAACACCTTCAATTAGGACAGGTTGCTCAGAGCTCCATCCAGCCTGACCTTGAAGTAAATACGAATAATGTGAACAGCCTGAAACTGCCTGTACCTCATGTCTTTCACTTTAATGAAAGGCTGCACAGCATGTCTCTTCTGCTTAATGCTTGACACTCTCATACTGTCAGAGATTCAGGTTTGCAAGTCTCCATCTATCAGTTTGCACTGGAACCACCCTTGGGTTGAGCAGTATATCCTGGTTTTGTTTGTAGGCTTGAGTACTCCTA
>WEIU01012289.1:57610-74745 GCA_013389925.1 Aegithalos caudatus | reverse complement strand
TTGTTTTTTTTTGTTTGTTTGTTTGTTTTGTTGTTGTTTGTTTGTTTTTTGGTTTTTTTTTTCTGTGAAAGGCAAGAAAAAAGTGGTACATTCTACTAGCCAACATTAAGGATCATTCTATTCAAATTGTCAGGACTGTTGATTCATCATAATAGTTCTGTCAGATTTTATCAACCAAAATTGCTCTTGAAGACAGGTACAGTAACAAAGTGATGTTGATGAATAAATTATCTACTCTAGAAATAAATAATCAGATATGAAAAGCTTCTTGACATGCTCTTTGACAGTAAAGAAAATATTATGTGATGATTACTCTCCAATTCAATAGAAGCAGAAAACTGATCTATAAAATATTTAACAAACCAATCTGAGTGAAACATGTCCAGTCTGGTCTACGTGAAAAACTGAATTACTGCCTCTTCAAATTAATCAGAAATACTTTGGTATGCTCTTTAAATCAGAAGGTCACTGTAAAGATGACAAGCAAGAGTTCTTTCTATTTGGGTAAATATTTGAACTTAATGCCTTGTTGTGTTTATATAAAACTGTGTGCATTGTCCTTGTGTAAGTACTTTTCTCTGTGACCTTTTCAAGCATATAGCAAATAAATCTTTCCTTAGCTTTAAAGTGTCTGTCATAACAACACCACAGGGCTCTAGGCATGCTGACTAACAATTTAAAAACAGTCTAATGAATTTCAAAACATTTTTCTTTGAAATTAATAGGTGTTGAAATGACTAATCAGCTTTGATAGTTACAGTTTGGGCATTTTATTATCTCTCCCAGTTACATTTCAATATAGTGTCATAAATAAGAATGTTGTATCAGTTTTTATTAAGATGGGATTAAAGTGAACGGTTGCATTAAGGAAAGGACTCATGCTGATACTGTAACATTTTCTGCAAGATTTGTTTTGTTGTTTTTGGGGTTTTTCTCTTAAACTGATTAGGAATTATCTCATCACAGTAAATTAAAGCAGACTTCAAATCAGAGTGCCTAGGTAAGAGTGAAATCTCAGTTTGAAAATCATTATCTTTAAAGGAAGGTTTTTACTCCAGCCAGGATTTCCAACTCAATACAGAATCTCAAATTCAAGCTGCATACTTTCTCTGCTCTGGCCCAAATGAGGTTTATGCTCAGGTTCAGGGGTCCTGGTGGTGTGTTGTGAAGAACTTTGAGAAAATCAGGTTTGAAGCACTTAGGCAAGCAGTGAGAGAGAATAGTGGGAAAAATATGTGATAGTGGTAATTTCTCTAAGCAAATTTAAATCTTAAAGATAAAATTGGTTTCTTCTGTGTCTTTGTAGAGCATTCACATCTGAGCCATGCTGCAAGACTGTTCCTTCAAAATGTGATCATAAGAAATTTTACCCAAAAAGTGAATCTTCCTCCTGACTTAATTTTGATCAGGAAAGTCTGGGGTAACAACTAATATTAGGATACTATCTATACTGTGACATGTGTGGTAGGATTAATTGATACTGTCTTTCTGTATATGTGTGTGCAGGTGTGACTGAATCAGTAATCCTAAAGTATGTATTTAAAATTAATTACTTGTTCTGAAAAAAAAGGAAGTCAAGAAAAACAGCTCTGTTGAATCCAATCATACTGATTGTCAATAAACTGACTTATTTATGGTTTGATTTTTGAGGTTGTCATGTGTAGATTCAGGAGGTGGGGTTGATGATCCTTGTGAGTCCCTTCCAACTCAGGATAGTCTATGATTATAATTCTGATCTAATTCAGGATGCAACATGACTAACCCATGAACACCACATGCCTAAGAATAAAATGATAAAATAAAATAGAACAAATCACCTCTTTTGATATTCTTTGGTGTCAGCTTTACATACCTTAAAAGACCTGGCATGAGGAATTCTGCCTGATGCACATTAGATACAGACCAGTCAAAGAAATCACAAAATACTTGAAATCCAAACAGATTAATTTAGCTTCATGTTAAAAGCAGTGCAAAAATGCTGTACATAAAAAAGGTATGCATTGCAAGCGCTTATTTATGTCATAAAATAAATTCTGTGATGCACCATTAGTTACTAAATAGAATATGCATAAAGAACTTAAATATTAATACACTCTGGTCAGAATATTACTGGGTAAAAGCTAAAGCTTGCTGTTAGGTACCAGGGCACTGTGAGGGCTGCTGTGTCTCATGGGCCCATTACCTGGGGCCAAGGGACCACCCAACAGAATGTCAGGACAGGGCTCCATGGCTGATCCCACTGCCCAAAGCCAATACCAGTGGCATGGACCATGGCTGGGAGTCCCTGCTCTGCCAGCTTTCAGCCAGGGCACAGAGCAGTCCAGAAACCAGCTGGGGGAATTGGGTATCTCCCTGGGGATGGACATGAGCCAGGGATTGGTCCAGCATTGGTCCAGTATTGTCCTGTTAGGGTATTGTTGGGAGAGGGTCTGAGAGCTCCAGAGAGGAGGAAAAGAGGTCCTTGGCCAGTGGCAGGAGACAATGCAGGAGGCTCTGAAGTGTCACTTTCTTTGGGGACAATTAAGACAAATCTCAGTTTTGATCCCACCCACATCATTAATCCCAAGCTGGAAAACATGATGAGTCTTTCACTGTAAAAGAAGTATATTAGGAAAAGCTAGGGAACCAGTTAGGATAAGGAAATTTATCAGAAGCAGTTAAGGTGAAATTGGGAAACCAATATTTTGCACGGAAAAAAGGTGTCAGAGGAGCTTTGGAAATGCATCTTATATTCCCAGGAACTCAGAACATGAGGAGCTCACAAATGTACTATCAGAAAGTCTTATTTAGTCTTCAAGCTTCTAGCTATATCACTCTAAACTAAACATAAGGCTTTGTTACTTTAAAATTCAAGAGAATTGCTCTTAATTGATTGTAGTAATGGGGGGAATTTAACTTAGTAGGGAGAGAATCAGCTCGAATAGCCAAATTACTTCTAATGATGACCTTAATGGTCAGCAACTTACCAAAGAATGAAAATTAATTCTATATGTAAGAAGTTTTATCACAAATTATGTGTTTTAGGTTGTTTTAAATGGAGGAAAATGTCCCTAACAATTTGTAAACAAATTCTTCCTAGAAGGAATTCTGTGATGTCTAGCATTAACTGAAGATCCCTTCAGTGGACAATAGGTCTGATTCTCTAGTGAATTGTTCCTTCTGCAACTAACAATCTGCAGTTTTGCATTTAATTTGCAAAAGCAAAATGTTCCTAATTGGGTTTTTCAGACATGAATTCAGGAGTAGAATATCAGAGGTGGGTTTTTTTTGTCTTTTTTAAATGAATAGAAGAGTATGACTCTGAATTTATTTGGTGGAAATGTAGTGTGGACCTGATTTTCTATCAAAACAGTTTTCATACCCCTGGAATGGAACTAATCCTGAAAAAAAATGTGGAGCAAATATAGCTCTCCAAACCACCTTAATTATATTTGACCTATGTTTTCTATATTGGAGTTTTCTAACATGGAGAAAAACTTATTTATTTTCATTATTTTGATTAGTGTTAATCCAAATATGCTGAGCTAAAGGGCTGTATTCCTTATGCTGTTAAGTATCACAAGTAAAAATGAGGCTGTTAGGATTAGATTTTCAGCAGGTTGGGTATTATTTAGCAATAAATAGTTCAAAGCTAGCAACTCATCTTTCTGCAATTTGTAGCACCTGGTAGTGATCTGACTTTAGACTTCTTTGCATACTTTTTCCATATCATTAATCACAACCAGAGGTCACAGTTTCACAGCAATTGAACCAATGCTTAGAAACATTGTGACACACATTAGTTTTAAAAAATGTGTTACTTTGAAATGCTTTGGCTATATTTAATGCTTTCTGTTAAAAAAAAAAAATCAATAAACCTCTCTGCAGATTACTGTGGAGGGGAAGAAACACTAGGGCACCACTTCATGTCTGAATAGATCAAATCCATTTTGCAAATAAACTTTATAATATGAAGATTTGAAATGTATGATGGTAGAGGTCAAACTCAACAATATTAGGATAGAAAGCTGTGTGGTATGATCCATAGATTTTACAGTAGAGGTGACATAGAAGAATTCTGCACTGTGATAGAGAGAACAAAACTTCATAGAGTCCAGAGCAGCCTAACAGAAAAGAAAAAAACCTCTGTCAGACAAAAAGAAGTTTCACATCTTATGTTAGTCATACTCCACAGGAACCAGTAGCTTTTTGAAGAAACATTTCTCTATGTCATGTAGAAATTTGTTGTCCATTTCTCAGCTCCCAATGCTTAAAAATCATTCCTTCCTAAACTTCAGCCTAAACGAGATCCTTAGTTAAAGTGGTAAAGGAATATGGAAATAATGAGATTTTCTATACCCCACTTTAACATCTTCTCATCCATAAAGTAAAATATTCTTCAATGCAAAAAGTACTATAATCACAAGAATTTGTACTATAATCACAATTTGGTAGAACAGTTAAACAAGAAGCTAAAATCACATTTCATTGAAACACTTTGAATGCATTGCAGTACCCTGAAAATCTTGGTGAGATGGATGGAAGATGACAAATCAGCTAGATAACTGGGAGTCCTACATACATTTCTATCTCTCAACTCTTCATATCTGCAATGCAAGTTAAAGTGGAATCCTTCAAAAATGTACAAACCCCCCACCTTTTTGACCTTTTTATCTTTTTTTTTTTGTGTAAGGCTATTTGTTATTTTAATAATTTTTTATACCCTCCTATCTCACTACCTATGAAAACCAGAAAAGGCTGTGCATTATTAACCTGAGCCAAATACAGGAAAATATCTTGTGAAATGTTCTGTTCTGTCCAGAGACCAGGTATGTAAACTCTCACAGTGGTGTTTAAACTGGTGTTCAGTGGAAAAGAAATTGACTGTTGCAGGTACCAGGATACTGAGGGAGCTAACAGGCTCTACAGCTTCTTCCCCCAACTCCTAGGAGTTTCTCTGTCTTCAAGGTTGACTCTGATTTTGCTCACCCGTATAACATGAGATCAGACTGCTGTGAAAATATAAGCTATGAGAATTTGAAGAGGGAGCTTTGCCTATGGTCTCTTTCCTCTTTTCTTGAAAGCTATATTAAACTCAGGCCCTTGACCTATGTTCATGCGAGAATTTTGTGGCAGCTCTCTGCCTATACCTGGAATTGCACCCCGCTCTCCCTGGCCTGGCCTCACTGACCTGGCTCCCTGGCTGTGTGTCAGACCTGAATTGCCACTAAGGACGTGGCTGGCAATCACAGGTCTGTTGGCTGAACCTGGTCACTGCCACCAAACATCTCTTGCATGTGTGCTCTGTAATGGTCTCACAGTGCTAGAGCTGCTGCCCTGCCTGCTGCAAATCCAGTTCCTGGCTCCCTTCTCCATGCATATCAGCACAGGCCTGCTGTTACCTGCCAGTTAAAAGCTCATCTGATGGATTAATGGTTTTGTAGAACACTGAATTTATTTTAAAACAGTGTGTGAAGTTATATTTTCCCTTTCTTTTTGACCTTGGGACTGACACAAGAATGACTTGTACTGCACACTGAAAGTTCCTATATGTCAAAATAGCTGGCAAATTTTCCCAGATTCTCCTACAATCCTGCAACATCTTTGTTACATTATGTCTTATTATATTCCTCTTTTTCTATTTTGTTCATTTGAAAGTAAAATAAATAGTGCTTCACGTATATAACATGCTTGCCTAGCTTTTGGGACTATGTAATTGATCTTGGTTTAGATATCTAATATAGGAGGACCTTGGGAGACAGGGTTAAAGTTTAATCAGTATTTTAATTTTGTAATGTGTTTATTCTTATTCTTATTTTTACTCTTATTCTTATTTACAGGTCACTGTAAAATTGCTAAAATGCCACATTTTTCTCCACCAGAAAAAAAAAAAAAAAACAAAAAAAACAAAAAAAAAAAAAAAAAAAAATTTTTTTTTAAATTTTAAAAAAAAAAAAAAAAAAAAATTTTTTTTTAAATTTTAAAAAAAAAAAAAAAAAAAAATTCCCAAAACACAACAACAACAACGAACTAAATCCCTTAGCAAATCTCTTAGAACAGACCAGATTTTCTTCAACAAATATATTCTTTCAGACATAGAAAAATTCCAATTAAAATTGAAAAGCATAAGAAAAGAACTACGCAGGAGAGTCTTGGCTGCAAACCCATCTGATGACCCCAGGATACCTCCCTCAGGTTCTCTTTTATATTCCAGCTTTGTGCCTAATTCATCAGTAATCTCTTTTTTCAGTATTTCATCTTGCTGGTAATTTATCTGTATATAAAACTAGACATGTATTTGGCCACCATAAGACTGAACTCAGAATTAAATAACTTTCTCTCATGTAGGGTATAAAAAACTTGGCTAATCCAGTCTATATTTCTTTATTCACATAAAGAAGCACAGCTCTAAAGTGACTGAGACTGATATATTTGCCAAACAGTTGCCTACCACTTTGGGGAAGTAAAATATTTTCTTCCTTCACATGAAATTACCCAAAATCTCATAGGCTATTCACTATTTCTAATGCCTTCTTTTGCCTTGAGTCTTATATTTTTTTAAAGTTTTAAAGTTGAATTTTATTTGGCTTTGGTTTAGGGTTTTTTTAGTGAACAACACGATGGCTTAAAATGTGTTTTTCAGGTTAAGTGTTTAGAACAAAACAACCAACACCATAATTTAGAGCAGCAAGCAAATTAACTGAAATAATTAAGAGTTACATATAGCTTTAACGTAGCATAAATTTTTGCTGACCTAAATGTTCATCCAAAAGTTAAATCATTAGTAAAACTTGGTTTTCTTTGACTTCAGAATTGCTACAGAAATGTGGGCTAAAAATGGAGCAAATTTAACTTTTTGCAGAGATCAGGAAGATGAAGCAAATCTAACCTATAGCATTGAACCTAAAAAGCAGGAGTATTCATCTAGACCTGCCTGATAAGAGTCCTCTTTTGTTGAACTTGATGTAGTTCTATGGAATTCAGATCACACACCTCCCAGTGTACAGGCCTTTAGAGACATCACAACACTTCCACCAGTATATTAAACCAGGCAGTAAAATTTGCAGCTATGGTTTGTTTGCTGGGTTATTTTTGCTTCTTTCATCTATACTTCCTCTAGTTTCTGTGACTTTTGAGCTGTTATTTTCATTATTTTGTGGTATTATTTTGACAAAGTTTCCATATCCTGGGAATATATTCCATGAAAAATTTTCATGATGTTATGCAAGAAATGGCCAGAGTTTTGTATCATTTGAATGGTAAATTTATTAAGATTAGAAATAAATTGATTCAAATAAGTGTGCAATATTTATTGCATATATATATATACATATATATATACATGTATATATATATATGCAATAAATATTGCACACTTATTTGAATATACACACACACACACACACATATATATATATATATAATCCAATTCCTTTCATAGTGAAACAGAAAGGTCTTTGTTTTACTTTTATGAGAAAAAAGAACAACATTTTGCAAAGTGCGTGTTAATTTGTCTCTCATGCCTTTGTTGCCAGTGCAGAAGCCTCTGACGTCTCTTAATGAGAATTGTATACACCTGGATATACTTATTCATTTGCCATCAAAATATAAAAGTATTCATTTCCTTGAAAACATGTACTTACCATAATGGCAAGAATGTAGTGGTGACCAAGTACCTCCCAGGACTGTAGATATCAGTGCTAGCCATGTATCAGCTCTGTAATCTAAGTCCATTCATGCAATATATTCTCTGTGTTAGTTAAACACCAGTACCAACGGTTAATCATTTAATTTAATAATTTTATTTTAAATTTTCTGATTTTTCAGTCTTAACACTCCCCTCACATTAGGCTCAAAGGTGACAACATATGTATATCTCATATACTGACCTATGTACATGTACATTTATGTATGTGTATGTATATGTGTCTACATATTCATATATAGAGATTTCACATTTGTAAGAGATGTCTTTCCCAAGTCACAATTAGTCTTTGTAAGATTCTTTTCAAACTGTGATCCATGTTCTGTCTTCTTATGAGGAAAAGAATACTCAGATATACTACCATATCTTTCAACTCTTGAGGCTCATTATCTTTCCACAAAACTCTTCTACATGCCTCAGAATTTCTTTGAAGATGGAAACACAGAGCAAGTATTTAGAATTTATAATTTCTTTTCAGCTTTAGAATGACGATAGAAAGAGATTTTTAATGATACTAATTTGAATCCTCTTTCTTCTTACATAGGAAGAAATGAATGAATCTGTTCTTCAACTCTTAGTTTGCTTTTAGATGTAATTTATTGATTTTTAGAAACACATTCTGAACAGAGCTTTAGTCCAGTTAAAATATTGAGGAGAGATGAATACAGGATTGTCTGTCAGTCACTTTTATAAAAATATTTATAATAAGTAGTAAGCAATGATTAAATAAAATCATATTCTCCATTGATGGGGTTTTTTTCCTTGTTTCTGTTTTATGGCATGCTATTATAAAAGACTTCAAAAATTCTGAGTACTGAAAGGTGCTAATTCCTTGTTATCCTGCCCATAGCAGTGTTTTTTAGCATGGCTTGAGCTATGTTGATTTGCCACAAGTTGTTGGGTATTTTAAGATATGTATTGTAAGACTATTTATTAAATAATAACATTTATATTGAATTTTTAGAATAGTATGTCACTGATTGTGATTGTTCATGAATGTGCATGACCATTCTTGGAAAAAGAAACAGATGAGAGTTGCATTTTAGAGTTTATTTCGCTTTAGTTGAGATTTTTACTTGTTTATGGTCTTTAATGGGATTTACATGACCTTTGAGACAATATAGGCCAAGAATATCCTGTGCAAAAATAGTTAAATTTATGGTTAATAAGCAATATACTTTCATCTACATTATGCATAAAAAATATTAATGAGGAATGAACTACAAACTATTTCAGGGTTTTTTTAGAAAAATAGTAAGGTATTTTCTAAGCTCTGGTGCAGATATAGTCTGTGCTCCTTATGGTATTCTTTAGGTGGGTCTACTGTGCTTAGCAAATTATTTTAAATATTTTAATATTTTTAAATTATGACCTAGTGAATGTTGTTCCTAAAAAATTGCTCGAACCTAGCGAGTTTTGGATGATTTGTGTATTTTCAAGAAAATAAATAATTTTTTATTAACTAAGTTCTCAATTACTTCTTTAGGAGGGCTAAGTACACCAGACTAATACTTACAGATTATTTAGGAAGTGTCTACTCCATCTAAATAGTAGGCAATTTATTTAGCAAGTTCCACCAGAGTAATCCTTAATTGCTTACCTGTAAGGAGATTATTTATTAAAATATCATTGTTTTTCTTTCAGTTTCTATTCTGTTTTCATGGGGAAAACTTAACTTGTAAGTGAGGGAGTTTCTTTTCAGTTTTTAATTCATCGCTGATCAGCTTGGCTGCTATGCTGGAAATTTGAGTTGTGTAACAATTTAGACATGAATGGAATATTTATAGTTAAGCACATGAAAAAGAATAAATAATTAAATAAGCTTGACAATAAAGACATATTCTACAATCCAAAGTTAAAAGATTTTTACTGATTACAATTTTAGATATTTTCATCAACACCTATTAAATGAAATATTTGATTAAACATTTTCTGAAACATCAAGTAAGAGATTATAATATATTTGAATAACTTATATTTGTAATTTTTCTCTTTTATTTTTCCTAGTACTAAATTTATGGATACGGGCAAATTAAATTATTTTACCTGAACAAGCTAACACATTCTTATTAGGTAAAACAAACATTAGATTTATTGCATCAGTAAATACAATAAGTAAAAGGCAGTCTTGAAAATGTTTAAAGAGAAATGCTTTCTTTTTTCCTCTTCTTTTATTTAAGTCATTATTATTTTTTATTTTTAATTTTAAGTATCTGATGTTTCCAAATTAACTTTTAAAGGAAAGTGAAGGCTGAAAAATAGGACTCATAACTCATTTTGTCAAGCTGATAAAAAATATACTTATAAATGAAAAGAAAGAGCAATAAATTATTACTTTTTTGATTGATGGATTACATTATGTTGTTCAGATACAGTAGGGTATAAAATAAATCTTACTTTAATAACTGCTCTGTTGGATATTATTATAAATTTTCTAATTAGATATATATACATGGCTTTTACTACCAGAAGTGTGATTAACTCTTAACATACTGAGAAAATATGTTATCTATGTATACTTTGAGATCTTATGAAATTCAAAACAGGATTAACTAATTTTTTTGACAAATTAAAAGTTTACATTTTTTACATTGTATATAAATTTTAAAACAATCAAGGTAAAGTGTTAAAGAACAATCACCTCATATTTTGCACATAGTTATATTCAAAATGACAAGATCAAAATCCAGTTAAAATCTTCATTGAAATATTGTTTTATTTATCATTGTTCCCTGGCTCAGTAAGAGGATGCATTTTAATTTTTTTTAATGGTTCCTAAGTTTTAAAATCACCACTCAGAGATACTTGAAAAATACTTGAAAAAATACTTGAAATCACCACCCTTATTTTATTTAACAAGCTCACAAAGTTTATTGATGCTGCAGAGTTCTGCTGCAAGGACAAAGATCTTTCTAGTTTTACAACTGGGCGTTATGTGGTAGCTCTGATTGTGTACCATCAAGTCTGCTGGGAGTAGTATTTTGCATAAAATGTAAGACAAGTGTAAGATTCTAACTCCAGCATTATTTGCCATAGAATTAACACAGATAACTGTGCACTTCAGTGTCACTACTAACTCGGATCACTCATTTCACATTAAGTTAGGGTGAATTTGAAATCAGAGCTGGAAACAACTTTTTGACATTTTAAGATGAGTTGTTTGTTTTGTTTTTTTTTTTTTTTTTTTTAATTCCATTTATTAAAAGCCTTGTTATAATAATGGTTAATCAAATTTCTCTGATAAATTTAACTAATAACATATTAAATTAATTATTATTTTAAAGCAAAGCTCTGCAAATAATTTCTATATTTTTCCTAAAATCTATTACAAAATTTTGTCTTGTTTACAAAACTACTTTGTTTATCTCTTTGCCCCTGGTTTCTTAAAGTATTGATTGTAAAAGTTTTGCAATTATCAAAAAAAAAAAAAAAAAAAAAAAAAAGGGGGGGTNAAAAAAAAGTGGTGGTTTGGGTGGTTTGGGTTTTGCTTCATAACTTATGATTTCTGTGCCTCAGAAATATAACTGATCTGAGACATTTGGAAAACAGAACTAAAATATTTTAGAAAGCAGGAAAAAAGTGTGATTTCTTACAAACATAGTCCCAAAAAGAAGTATATTAAAGAATATTTTATAGTTTCTTTTTTTTTTTTTTTTCTTCCAGCAATCTCTAATTATCTTAGAAAATATTAATTATCTTAAGATTCTACCTTGTGGCACAGGGGTAAAATAGAGTCATCTCAGTGTGTTGTTTCCATACTTGTGCATGATCTTGAATGCAAATACTGGGTTATACATAGTTTATGGATTATGAATAGATATATCTGACACTTAAGTTCCTTCTCTTCCTTAACATTAAAAACATAGATTGTTCCTGGAAAGCCTTTCGATAAATTTGAAAATTTTGGTGTTTCTTTCTAATGTCCTTGAGAGAACTTTATGAAATATGATGGCACTACAGTGTTGAGATCTCAGATTAATGCCCTACCTGTTGACCAGACACACCAGGATTTTCAGCTGAACACAGGTGAGAGCAGTATGGCACGTGCCCTTTTATGCATGCATTTTTGATATGCAAGTGAAACTTGTACAACCGTGATATAAAGAGAGGCATGTTATTCAAAGACAAAAGGTTTTATGACAATGATACTGTTGACAGTTTTTATAATACTTTCTCTAATTCTTTAATACAGTTTTATATAGTGATAAATAGAGTTTATGAATTTCCATAAAGAAATTAAATATTTGAAAGAGAAGATTGTGAAGCTACAATGAAATCAAGACAGGCAGCAGAAGTGACAGAAGAGAGTGATGGGAAAGAAGAAGATTTGCTAGAAGGTTTTGAGAAAGTGTGAAACAGGAAAAGGCTGCAAAGAGGTGTGCAGAAAAGGCAATAGGAGAAGAGAGTGTGCATGAAGGTGATGGATGACAGAAAAGAAATTTGAGTGAAAGAGTTTGCTTAAAGACAAAATAAAAGACAACCTGCACTTCTGTCACAACAATCCCATGTAGCCCTTCAGGCTTGGGGAAGAGTGGCTGGAAAGCAGCCCAGCAGAAAAGTCCATGGAGATGCTGGTCAACAGCAGCAGTGCATGGGTCAGTGTGTGCCCAGGCCTTGTGGCCAGCAGGACCAAAGGAGTCACTGTCCCCCTGTTCTTGGCATTGTTGAGGCTACACCTCAAATCCTTTCTGGACTACACTATAAAAAAAGATATTGAGGTGCTGGAGCATGTCTGGAAGCTGGTGAAGAGTCTGGAACTCAAGTCTGATGAGGAGCAGCTGAGGAAACTGGAGGTGTTTAGCCTGAGGAGAAGGAGGCTCAAGAGAGACCTCTGCAATTCCCTGAAAAGAGGATGTAGCCAGGTGAGGGTTGGTGTCTTCTCCCAGGCAACTGTCAGCAGGACAAGCGGACATAGCCTCAAACTGTGTCAGGTGAGGTTTATATTGGACATCAGGAGGAATTTTTTTCACTGAAAGTGTGGTTAAGCATTGGAACAAACTGCCCAAGGAGGTGGTGGTGTCACCATCCCTCGAGGTGTTCAAGAAACTTCAGTGCCATGGTCAAATTGACAAAGTGATAATCAGTCAAAGGTTGGACTAGGTGATATTGAAGGTCTTTTCCAACCTTAGTGATTCTGAGACTGGGATTTTCTGGGATTCTTTCTTTAGTCACTAATGTCTTGTCATTTCCTATCAAAGGTTATGTTTTTCCCTCTAAAATTTGTCACTTCATTAATATAGCAGAAAGCTAAAGAATTATTACAGAGCATGTGTTAGTTCTTTTCTAATGCAACAAGAAATAAATTTAATAGAATTGCTAACAGCATTTTCTATAGCTTGCTTTCTCTCCTTCACTCTCTTTCGAACCCCCCTTCTTTTTTTTTTTTTTTTNNNTTTTTTTTTTTTTTTGTTACAGTAATTGCTGTCTGAGCCTCAAAGGCTAAAAATCGTTTTTCATCTCATGCATGAAGAATTTTAGTTTGATTGATGACAGCTATGGAACCTTTCCTTAGTCACTAAGCTGCACTAATTTGCAAGCTAAAACAATATTAGCAAATTGTTAATGATCCATGAAACTGCAGCAGCAGCCTTAAATGTTATGCTCAGAACTTTCTTACAACTAAAGCAGCTTACCTAAATTCCCACAATGGACACAAAATGAGATGACATTTACAAAACAACAACAGTAGCAACCAAAATAATAATTGTGCAAGTGACAGGCTTGGCTAATGTAGTACGTTACTGTGAATAATTTGTATTGAGGGCATGTGAACAATTAACATTAAAACCCAGACCTAGTTTGTAGCAGTTTGGATTTAATTTTCACATTGAGCTAAAGCTGGTGCACACATTTCCTGTCTGCACTTAATGGCTGCAATTTCCCTCTATTTCTATCACTGTATGGCTGGCTGTTAAAATCAACTGTAAATCTTAAAAAAGAAAATGGAGTTAATTTTGAAAATAACCTGTAGTATTACTTAACATGTTGAATGAAGAGGATACTTTTTTTTTTTTTCCCCTACATGGAGCCCAAAATGCTGTTTGATTATTTATTTTTGAAGTTTTTTGAGAAATTCTGTTGAGTGAGCAATATTCAAGCTGTTTCATGTTATTAGAGCATGTGGTAGGCTAGTTCCCAGTCAACATGTCAGTGCACAAGAAAACATCCATTATTTTAAGCTGTGTATTTACCATCAACAAAAGGAGACTAATAAAGCAATATGGCCTTGTTTAGCACCTGCGTGACACACAACAGCTAGCAGGAAGAGTTTAAACAAAAGCACTCCTCCTTCCCAGGTCACATGGAGTCTGTGTGTGCATGTGCATGTGTGTAAAGTGATTGATAAAGGATATTATTAGTGTGTCTCATATGTAAAAATTTAATAAATATATATAAAAAATCAATGTAGTGCGCTGTCAATCCATTTTGAAACACAGGAAAATAAATTTATCTAATACATAAAAAAGAAAATAAGCCATTATAGAGAAAGAAAAACACATATATCTCTTGATCTCTTCAAATAATTAAGAATTAAATTCAGTAGGAAGACTCTCATATATGTAATTTCATAATCTGTTAATTAGAGAAAATTTATGTAATTTAGTCCTATGATTTCTACATAGCAAAATAAAGACTTAAGAATATTTTTCAAACACCATGCATTATTTTTCATCAATTATGTTATATTTTATTGTAGGTAGTAACAGTGTTCCTATTAATTATTCTCTCTTGAGAAATTAAAAAAGTACCTCCTAAACTGCTGTCTCCTGAAAAAATATAAAGAGATTGTATCATTCCAGAATGCATAGAAACCAGAACGGAAAAGGATGAAGCTGAGTGAGTAGAGGAAAATAGAGGCTGATGAAATGCTACATATTCATCTAGATCATCCTTTGTACTGCAACTATGTATAGCTGATGGAGCAAATATTTCCAAGTGAAATAACAAACCTTTTTTGGTAATTTTCAGTTTCAGTTTTTCAAGGTCATAGTGAGCAGTGGTTTTAGACTCCTGAACATGTTGCATTTGTTATTGTGCGACTGTCAGGTTCTGTTGCAAAATATTTTTATGTGATAGCAGAATCAAAAGGTGCACTAACAGGATGTGTGAATTCTCCATTAATATTTTTTTCTTGGTTTAGTTTTTGTCTAATTTATCAATTTATAATACATCAGTACAGGGTTAAGCAATGATCGCATTTATTTTCATGGAAGACAAGTGTGTATTTTATTGCAATTTTTTTCCTTTGTGATCATCTTCTACAGCAGTTTATTTCCATCTGAAATAAAGCTAAGTGTAGGATAACACATCACAAATATTTTTGGTGTGCTGAAGAGCTTAGTTTACACATCATAAGTTTAACTCTTTATGATTTCATTTGTTATTTTTCATTCAAGCAGGAGAAATAACTGTACTTATCTGTTTGACTTGATTATTTTGACATCAAAAGAAGGGAATTTGGAATGCCATGATTTTTTTTAATCCCACTTTTGTTTATTAAAATCCACTTTTAAAATGTTAAAATACAGAGAAAGTATCATTAGAATGCCTTGTCTTTCACCGGGGTAATTAAAAATACTCTAAATTATTACATATTTATAAAGAATGATTAATCAATTCTTCCATCCATATCTCAGTATCTGTCAATAAACTGTTTGATTACAAAACATTCTGGAAATTTTTGAAGATATAAATTAAAAATTACAGAAATAATGTTCAGCTTTTCTGTATTTCTTATCTGTATTTCTCAAAGTATTTCTGAGAAAGCCAGTTGTAAGAAGCATTTACCACACTGAAGTCAATGACATTTCAACAATTCGTATTTATATCATTCCTGTAAAACTGAGATGTATTACTAAAAAAAAGCAGAGGAGTGATAAAACAACATTTGTGAAAGGAGATGTATAAAAGGACGTGTTTAGAAGACAGATGTTGAATCAACAGGGCAGTCAGAGAGCCCTTTCTTTTTTGTTAAGCAAAGGGTGGACCAAAATTTTTTCAGGATAGATGAATTTACTGTTTTACTGAAAAAAAAATAAAAGAAAGTTTAGATGTTAATAATGTTGAAACATTTCCTTCAATGTATCATTTGAGGTCATATGATGTCTTTGAGTTTTTCTCTCAAAGATTACGTGTTATGGGCTCTGACATGGACCTTGAAAAGTAGTTGTGAATAAGAATTGAGACTGCTCACAAAGAGCATTAAATTATGAAAAATCTGGTGATCATAGACAGACATCATAAAGAAACATAGCAGCAGGGTTTTTTGGTTTTGAATGCTGGGTTTTTGTTTTGTTTTGTTTTGTTCTTTTTTGTTGTTGTTGTTGTTGTTTGTGTTTTTTGGTTTGGTTTTTTTTTTTTGGTTTTTTTTTTTTTTTTTTTTTGTTTTGTTTTGTTTTATTATTATTGAATTAATATTATACCATCACCACTACATCCTGATTTAGCAGTTACAAGAAGTCTTGCAACCCCAGTGACTGATTGCAAAAGGTGTTCTTAATTTTTTCATATAAATTAAAATGCCACTATGTTAACATAAAAGGAAAACAAAGTTGTAATGGTAGAATTATTCAAAAATTGCAAGGATGATATAACTGTGAGAAACTAAAAAAATTCTGTAAGTAATTTTTTTATTTTCTACTTTTTGCTTTAATTGAAAAGGGAGGAAAAAAATGAAAAAAATTAAAGTTTTAAATTAATGTTCTCTTTCCCAAGTATTTTGAAAAGATGAGAATGTAATAAGCTAGTTTTACCTAAATTGATTTAGGTAAATATTTACCTAAATATGATTTTTAAGCATACAGTGTGACCTCTGTATATAATTTACTAAGGCAATATTTTCCATAAGTAATCTGAAGATTTTATTCTCAAAGTTTACAACATACAAACATACAGTAAAATCAGAAATGCAGTTCTGCTCATAAATATCCTTCAGTAAGTTTAACAGTGCATTTGGCAGCAAATAACATTTGGAACCTAATCTCCAAGTCCTTTTTAAAGGCCAGTTTCCTTATAACTGAATAAATGCTTCTCTCAGCATTTGAAAACAGTTTTAACAGAAGCTCCTCCATAAGGCAACATTCCCCTAAAAAATCTTGAACTTGCTATTATATAAGGTAATGTCCTGATTCTTCTGTTTTTCTAGATGCATATTTTTTTTTCTAAACAAGGTATAATGAAACCTTTACATATATCTTTAACTATCTTACAGTAGTTGTAATATTTGATAAAACCTGGCATGTTCTATGAGAATTTGAGAAAATATTCTTTTTATTTGTAAGGTCATAAGGTTTCCTCAAATGTCTTTCCTGGTTCCTAGACTGGTTTGAGCTTTTGAACAAAGTCCAGGAGAACATTTATGGAGACTCATCCATCAGTTGTTCAAAAATTTGAAATTTGAAAGGAACTCAGGAAAAAAAAAAAAAAAAAAAAAAAAAAAAAAAAAAAAAAA
>WEIU01012289.1:46491-57604 GCA_013389925.1 Aegithalos caudatus | reverse complement strand
AAAAAAAGTGGAAAAATTTTTTTTATTATAGCAGGTAGGTACAAAAGTTTTTTCACAGCTCCACTAGGTCTGTAATTCCCTGATTTAACAGCGTACTATTTGTGATAGTGATCTTTCATTGTGACTAATATGCTGCGTACCAAAGTGCTTCAATGCCATCAGTCACTTTGTAGTTTCCAAAGACAAAACAAATTAGAAAACTTTCTTTAAATCATAACTCTGTGGAAGCATGGTTAGTGAGTCTGCTTTATAAAGACTTCTGAAAGCATTTTTAATTGTTACTCTGCACTGTGGGGGATGAAAGCTCCTTGAGATTTTTTAGTGTTGTACTTTTAGGAAAAGTAAGTCAAGTGAGTGTTAAGTGAAAAATTTGAGTTTTGGAAGAGTATGAAAAAATTAGACTCCCCCAATCAAGTATAGCCAAAACCCAATGCAAGATTACTTTTGAGTGTGCTGTTCAGATTATCCATGGAGCTATCAGTTTCATGAGGATCAAACACTCCTGAGATTCATTCAGAAACAAGATAATAGCATCTGATTCGCTGAGTTACATGATTCCTCTTTGTTTAAATTTGCCCTGAGACACATTTTACAAATTTCAGAGAAATTTTAGAGATTCATCCTGGAATGCTGTAAATTTCTCTCCAGACACGTACAGGCGCATTTGATTTACTTGGCAAAGTTTTGGTAACAGGGATGTTGCAGAGGTGGCCTCTGTGATGGGAGGTCATGGGCTGCCCTGTGCTGGACAAGGACATTTCTGCAGAACTGCAGCCCATGGGAAGGACTGCTGTTGGAGATGTTTGTAGAGGGCTGTATTTCATGGGAGTAAACTCATGCCAGAGCATGTGAAAACTGTGATGAGGAATGAGTGACAGAGGTGAAGTATTATAAACTGTCTGCAAACTCCATTCCTCATCCTTTGCTACTCGTCCTCCTTTGCTACTTGGAATGAGGAGAAACAAAAAAGCCATGAAAGAAGTTAAACCTAGAAAGAAGTGGAAGGGAGAGGAGGTGTTTTAGTTTTTTCTTTGTTTCTCATAATCCTATTCTACTTTTAATTGACAAAACCTTAAATTACGCTTCCCAGGTTGAGCATGTTTTTTCTCCTACAGTAAGTGGTAAGCAATTACCCAGGTTTTAAGGCTTTAAGAGGTGATTCCACTCCTCTATTCTGCCGAGACTCCATCTTGAGTACTGCATTCAGCTTTTGTATCCCCAGCACAGGAAAAACACAGACTTTTTGGAGTGAGTCCAGAAGAGGGCCAGCAAGATGATTTAAAGGATGGACAACCTCTCCTGTGAGAAAAGGCTAAGAGAATTAGGATTGTTCAGCCTGGAATAAAGGCAGCTTCAGAGTGGCCTAACTGAGGCCTCCCAGTATCAGAAGGGAGCCTACAAGAAAGAGGGACTTTCTGAAAGCACATGTGATGATAGGACAATGGAGAATAGTTTCAAACTGAAAGAAGGTAGGTTTAGAATAGATATTAGGAAAAAATTCTTTACTCTGAGGATGGTATGGCACTAGAACAGGTTGCCCAGGGTTCATCCCTGGAGGTGTTCAAGACCGGGTTGGACTGGGGCTCTTAGCAACTTGGTCACATGGAAAGTGTCCTGCCCATGGCAAGGGAGTTGGCACTAAGTAACCCTGAAGGTCCCTTGCAACATAAATCATTCCATGATTCTGTGAGTGTTGAAATGCTACTCACGAAACTGCAAACACTATCTTTTATTGTATTCCAGGAGAGAAAAACAATGGGTCATAATGTTTAACTGTTTTCATAACTTGTTCATAAATAAAACTCATAATACCCAACTTTTAATAAATTGTCATAAATATAATAGAAGGAAATTTATGAGAAAATGATTTTAAAAATTCCATGAGTATTCAAAATTAATTTTAAAAAATGAAAAATTTGTTAAAAATTTCCTCATATAAGCTAGCTGAAGGATATCAGAACTTTTCCAGGATGGGTTTATGTTAAGATCTGAACATTCAAGGACAAAATGTTTTCAGTTGGTTTATATTTCTATGCTACCTGCAAGAATTTTGTGTAAAAATATAAAGGAAAAATGCTTTAAAAGTTACAGAGAAAGCAGCATACAACATTTAGACTGGCAATCTTAAAATGAGACAAAAAAAAATCAAAGTAATTTCACCTTCCAAATAGGAAAGTAATACCTAGGGTTTAAAACTGATCTCAAACAGTGACTTATATTTTAAGGTGTTAAAATGGCACCTTTTTCCATGTGCTATTACAGTTGACTCTCTTTCCTTTTTTAAAACTCGGAAAGAGATGTTTTGAGAGAAAATGCAATGGCAAATAAGTGATGTATTGAAAAGGTGTAGCTTTTACCCTGTATAAGGGTAATGACTTCAATGCTGGCATGTTATTCCATCACTCTTCTCTCAAAAGATAAATCCTCTTGTGACCCTTTGATCCACTTATAGGTGTCAAAATAAATCTATCACTCTGCTGCAATCTCATTGATTTGATTTGAATAGCAAGATAATTGTTGGGAACTGTGACTTATAAATTTACCCTTGATAGCTCTCTTTTAAAATGTTTTGCAACTGTGTCGTATTCACAGTAACTATATTCCTGAAATCAGACTATTTGAAATCAGTCATATTTGGCCATAAAAAGTATATTTACCTTTCTTTAAAGTTTTAAAAAACTTCATACAACTAAAAGCAGTTTAGTCACTTTTTATGCAAAGCAAATTGATATATTCCTCAATTGAAATTAGAATAAAAAATTATAATAGTGGCAGCAGGAAAATCTTGCAAGAAATTCTGTCATTTTTAGGATAACATCTTTTAACAAACTGTATGAATAACCATGTAGAATAACATATCTGAGACCTGTCTGGTTTTAAATTGCTAAAAGAGACTAGAGAAAGCAAATAACTCACTTCTAGATCTCACTAGGTATAAAACCTGAACTAAAACTGACACTCTTCTTCCTCAATATGTAAAATAACATTTAAACCCTCAGTCTGTGAGAACTAGAAGAATAAAGAATGTGGAAAATAGAAAGTTTTATTAACATCTCTTCAAGATGTTATATTTATGATTGAGACTATTTAAATCTTCAACATATACTCCTCCACAATGAAAAAGTGCAAGTTCCCTTTAAAAATCTTAAAATTATGTTAAAATTGTGTAAACTGAAAATCTGCAAATTTTGAAAGCAACCATGTTCTAATCTTAGAAATCTTGAATATTATTAATTATGCATTTGATTAGAAGGTTAATTTATCTGTTTTTCTCTGTCTTTTTAACTTCAGTGCTCTTCTTTTTTCAGTTTCTCCCCTCTCTACAGTAAATTAATAGATTTTTGGGAAAAATATATGCAACCTCACCTCAGTAAATTAAAAAGAAAATTACCCTACTAGAATTCTTAGATTTTTTAAAAATATGTACAATTATGAACAACTTAATAATTTAGTGGCCTCTTTACATACAAAAGCATGAAAAAAAATGGCAGAAACTTTATTTTGTTTAAACATCCTTTGAGTTTCTCATGGGGTTCTGTTTTGAGACAACAATATTTTGCATCAGTAAGGATCACATTTAGACAGTATCTACTCTGCACTGCAATATGGTGATCTTTTATACTCTCCCCTGAATTCTCCTCTTTGTTGGTGACAAAACTATAGAATTTCCCCTCCTTGCAAATCTCTTTTTTTCATGCTACTACAGAAGTATATGACTCTGTAAATTGTTCAAATTACAGAAAAGATAGTTGACCAAGTCACTGTAAAATCACATCTTTCCCCATGGCTTTACCAAGAGTCAAATCCAAATGATGTAACTGTTCCCTGATTGTATTCCCACTGTTAAGTCAATCACCTTAACCTGCACACACTTATCAGGAAAACAGTAAATACTTTTTGCATGTAAATCCTTTTTTACAGTACCATGGTCAAGAAAGTTGACAATTTCATTTATAATCTCTTAATTTTCCCCAGTTTTTTGGCTCCTTTCTGTTAACAAAGATGGAGTAAACCTCTAATTTCATACAAGCTTAGAATTTATTGAGAAATCTTGTATCAATTACAAATATGCTTTGATCACAGAAAATGTTAGTGACAAGTTGTATTTTCTTTTTGTTTTGAGTTATCATTTATTGAACTTTGGTATTGGTTTTGATTTATATCTATAAGAGCATTACAAAACATTGAAGTGACAGAGTTGTAGGGTTTTTCCCTCTACCTTTATTTGACCAATAGTTTACATGAGTTAAATATCATACAAAATATAATGGACACATCATACAAAAGAAGCTCTGGTGAGCCCTCTCTTGGAATGCTTCATCAGCCCTGGTATCCCCAGCAGAGAAAGGACATTGACTTCTTGGACCAGGTTCAGAGGAGAGTCAGCAGGATGACTAGAGGGATGGAGAACCTCTCCTCTGAGGAAAGCCTAAAAGGAAATGAATTTTTCAGGCTGGAAAAAAGGCATCCAGAAGAAAGGGTGATCTAACTGTGACTTTGCAGTACCAGAAGGGGACCTACAAGAAAGATGAGCTTCATACAAGAGCATGTAGCAACAGCACAATGGGGAATAGCTTCAAAATGAAAGAAGGCAAGCAGGTTTAGATTAGATACTAGGAAGAAATTCTTTACTGTGAGGGTGGTGAGACACTGGAACAGGTTGCCCAGAGAAGCTGTTAATGCCCCATTTCTGGAAGTGTTCAAGGTCAGGTTGGATGGAGGTCTGAGCAACCTGGTCTAGTGGAAGATGCCCCTGACCACAGAAAGGGAGTTGAAATTAAATTATATTTAAGATCCCTTCCAACCCAGGCCTTGCTCTGGTTCTTTGATAAGAAGATGCCAAAAATGATTAAATAATATGAAATATCTCATGCAATCAAACAAGAGTCACACATTTGTATATAATTTGATAAATTAAATAGATAATTTTGTGACTGTATAAAAAGTTAACTGTGTAAAGCAGCTGGTAAGCTAAACTAGCAATAGTGAAGCTGATACACCCTTCAAACTGAGTGTGCATTAATTTGTCATTTTAATGGAGATGCTGTTCAGATTGAATCAGACAGAAAGTAAAAAATATTTCTGTTTTGGGAGCAGACTTCCTGGTTTAAACAGCTGGATAAAAGGAGACAGCTTGTGAGGTGGATATCAGTAAATTGAGAAATTGATTTTTTTCTAACTAAATCTAAATAACTACTGGAGTCAGGCTGGGACACAATAAATGAAAAATCTAGGAAAGCAAGGTACAGAGAGACAAAGAGATCAAGGAGGAGTGTTCATAAAGTAAAATTCTGATATTATAATTAAAAAAGAAAGCCTGCAGTCAATGTAAATAATTATTTAAGCTGACGTGATAATGTATTTTATTCCTGCATCCTTCAATGTCCAAGGCTTTTCATTTAAAGCCAATTTTGTGGTATTGTTCATTGCCGTCAGCAGTCATAATTCTTCAAAATGATCCAATCCAGGGTGCATATTTAACAACTCTTTTGCTTTCTAAATGTTATCTTTTAATTAGTTCAACGTGTCACTTACTCTGAAGCAATTCAAATTAAGAAACAAGAATAAACACCTCAAAGAGAACATCTCACTCTATGAAAGCTGTCTGGAGGTAGTCTGATGAATCAAACACTGAAGATATTGTCTTTGTCGCACTGAGTTCTTAAAGGCTGGATTAATCTAGGCAGCTCAGTTTTAGACTGTGAATATATATCAAACAGAAAAAAACCCTAAATGTCTGATTTACAGTACAGAACCCTTAAAGCCTCCAGAATCAATTAAGTATTTTAATTTATTTCAATGAATTTATACACACTCTACAAAAGAAAACTTATGTATAAGTGTGCAGTGTGAATAAGATCCAATCATTATTCATGAATAAAAGATTAGGCATCATAGAGTCCTAACATAGCCCAGGTAAGAAGGGAAATCAAAAGATCATCTTCTCCAAAATTTTGTGGTAGAGGAAATCCAGGTGACATTATCTTGTACCATGTCCAATTGCACATATCTGGGGAGGTTGTTCTAGTGAATGATTGCTCTCATTGCATAAAATTGCTTTCTTATATCAAGAGAAAACCTTTCCAGCTCCAACTTGAATCAATTGATTGACCCTTCACCATGTGTCTCCTTCTGAAGAGTGAGCTTCTATTCTCTTTGTAGGCAACATTTAAGTATTTGAATACTGTGAGGAGGTCCACCAAGGTCTTCTCCTTTCTGGGAGAAAAGAGCTAACTCCTTCAGTCATTCCCTATGAGGCAGGTTATTCAGCCCTTTGATCATAATAATAGCCCTGCCTTGGACATGCTCCAGCCTGTCTACAGTTTTTTGGTGGGGACCAGAACCAGACAAAATATTTGGGGTTAGACCTGACAAGCACTGATTGGACTGGGATGGCTTTTCTTCTGTTAGTAATGCCCATGAAGATGCAGCCGAGGACCTGACTTGCCTTTATTACGGCAGTGACATCCTACTGACTTTTGTTGTTGTTTACCATGGACCCCACATTCCTTTCAGCAAGGCTGTTTCCAGACACAGCAGATCCCAGTGTGTTCTGGATTTTTGATTGCTCAATCCCTGGTGCAATACTCTACCCTTGTTTTATTAAACATCATGGTTTTCTTCTTAGCCCACTCTTTCAGCCTGTGCAGGTCTCTTTGTAAGATTGCTCAACAGGTGGCATTTTGAATACATCACCCAACTTGGTGTCATCAACAAATGAAGCAGTGGTGTTTTCAATCACATCATCCAGATAATTTGTGAAGATGTGGAACAGGGTGGGGCCCTGTGTTAATTGTTAATCATTGGGAAACATCATTGCAACAGTCTGCCGGGTTGAGGTAAAACCAGTGGTCACCATATTCTGAGTGCATGCTGTCAGCTAATTTCCTACCCCCCTCACTATCTACTTATACAATATGTGTCTTCACAGTCTTAGGCCAACCTTAAGAAACACTGAGTCACAGAAAGGTTGAGGCTGGAAAGGATCCCATCCAGCTCCCTAACTAGAGCCACCTAGAACCACTTGTCCAGATGATATCTGAATAACTCCAGGGATGGAGACTCCTCAACCTTTGTAGGAAACCTATTCCAGTGTTCAGTCAATCTTACAGTGAAAAAGGGGTTCCTGGTGTTAAAGTGGACCATTCTGTGTTTTTGAATGTATGTATTGTCTCTGAACAGTAAGTGTTGCTTGACACCATGGGAAACAGCCTGGTTTCATCTTTAAAAGCATCTATCAGGCATATGTATATACCCACATTACCATTACATGTTTTAGGACACCCCAGAAGTTTTTTGCATCAATAATTTTCACATATAAGTTAATAAACCATCTTTAGTTCCAAAATTAGAGAGTAACATTACTATTCTGAAGAGCTGCCAAATGTAGAATATTTTCAGATTTTTTAGAAATGCTAAAATATCTATCTACAAAAAAGACAAAATATGTTCTTTCAAAATTCTTTAATTTTAAAGAATTTTTAAAACCATCTATTTTAATGAACCTATTTATATCTGATTTTGTTTTAGTTGAGTATTTCTCAGTAAATAAAACCCCCATGCTATTTTTTTTTCAATATTACATTGAATTGGCACTCATTAAGTAAGATAAAGTATACTCAGGAAATGTGTATTATTTTCTATCAACTACAGAGAGTTCCCTGATGATTCATGTGTAAGAAGTGTCAACATTTGTTAGTTTAAAGTGGGTTATATGAATGCTTCCAAAAACTTCAAGAGAACATTTGCAAACATGCTCACCAGTTTCTGCTATCCACAGCCATACTAGTTATTTAGCCAGTAACATCACAGTGGTGGCTCATGGATCTCTCTGTCTCCTTGAATAGAGTAGAATAGAATAGGATAGAACAGAAATAAATAGAAAAGAGAAAAGAGAAAAGAGAAAAGAGAGAAAAGAGAGAAAAGAGAGAAAAGAGAAAAGAGAAAAGAGAAAAGAGAAAAGAGAAAAGAAAAGAAATTCATCAAATATTCTTATGTAGGATTNTATTTTGGAAAGGACCTGCAATAATCATCTAGTCCAAGTGCCAACCACTTTAGGACTGACCAAAAGTTAATGTCCTTAATGACTCTTAAACACTGACAGCTTGGGACATCAACCATCTCTCTAGGAATCCTGTTCCAGTGTAAAGAAATGTTCAGTTCCTCTCAGTAAGAAAATGCATCCTAATATCCAGCCTAAACCTTTCTTGATTCAGCTTTGGACACTCTCACCTGTCCTATCACTTGATACTAAGAAATAGAGATCAGAAACTGCTTCTCCATTTCCCCTTCTCAGAAACCTGCAGAGAGAAACAAGTTTGCTCCTCACCCTCCTTCCAAATCCTTGGCACTCCTCTTAGGAGACTAAGCCCTTTCCAGCCTTTCACCAGACCTTTCATCAGCTTTGTTGCCCTTTCTGGACTCATTCAAGTACCTTCCATCCCTTAAATCACGGGCTTCAGAAACACATACATGATTCAAGGTGAGCCCAAAGAAGTGTTAAATATAGCAGGATAACCACCTCTCTTTACTGGCTGGTTATGACTGTGTTTGTGGTTATGAGTGGTTATGACTCCAGAATGGGAGTGTCAGGGCACATTGTTGACTTATACTTAGCTTCTGCCAACGAGCAGCCCCAGATCCCTTTCTTTTCTACTCTCTATCCACTCCTCTCCCAGACTATACTTATGTCCAGTATTACTCTGGGCCTGGTGAAAAATCCAGCACTTTGACTTGGTAAATTTTGTCATAACCAATGTTATGACAGATGTTCCAATCTAGCTAGTCCTCCTCAGGTCCTCCTGTCCTTTAAGAGAATGAGCAGTACCTCCCATTTCAGTATTATCAGCAAAAATTATAATGGTGAATTCAACTCTTGCATCCGATACACCAATAAACATTGAAAAAAACTGGCCCCAGAACTGAGTTCTGAGGAGCACCTTTAGTGACCATTCATGAGCCAGATGTAGGCCCATTCACTACAACACTTCAAACCCTGCCCTTCAGGCAGTTCTCCACCCAGAACAACAGGAAGCTGCTCATTCCACTATTGCACTTTTACAGAAGAATGCTGTGAGCTAAAGTGTCAAAAAAATTACTAGAATCTAGAAAAAAATTATCTCTACTGCCTTTCCTTCATTTACTATTTTAAAGTCAATCCCATTTATAACAAAGCAAATATAGCATTTTATGTCCCTGTGTCACTTTGCATGTTCACCTAATAAATTTCATAGCTTTTCTATTAATTTTGCCCTGAGTATCATCCAGTTTTCCCTTTATGATATTCAAACATTTCTCTGTATAATGTTTTTACATCTGGTTATCTGAAAACATCACTATATTTTTCAATATCTTTCAAAACTATTAATGACAGCATTAAATAGAATTGATCCCAGGAACAAACATCAGAAATCTCCTTTAAGAAAAACTTGTTTTTTGTTTAGCTGTTTCTTTAGCTGTTCTGTTAGTCTTTTTATTAAACTCCATTACCTGCTGTTGAACTGTGCCACATGAATGAACAGTATCAACTTCTTCACTGAATCCTTGATGAAGTGGATCTACTGCATTTCTTTTGTCTAGAAAATAAGTTATTTTATCAGCATCATATCAAAGCTTTCTTATTGATCTGGAGGAAAAAAATAAACACTAAGTTTATTAAAACAATAATTAAAGTATAAAATTAATCATGTAAGTGGAATAAGGTAAAACTATAAACATCTGGAAAAGGGATTTATAAATTCTGTGGTTAGAAGAGGAGATATATAAGGGAGGTAGCAGTGCTAAGTCAACCCTGAGATTAAAGTGATGGAAAATTAAAGACGGTGTTCCAATGGGGCTTGAAGGTGAGACATGACAATGTATTGTAATAAATAAGATGTTAATTCTGAATTTTATGTAAACAGACATACCCTAACTTCTGGAAAGATATGGACAGATTGAAGACCATTTAAACAGGAGATTGAAGACCATTTAAACAGGAGAATTAATAAGATGGAGGAACTAGAAGGATGGGCTGGGAAATAAAAGAAATTAAGATAATTAAAATAATAAAATGTTAGTAACTATAAGGTACTCACACCAAATCATCAGAATAATTGCATAGAAACAGAGTCGTTTTTATGATAAAAGCAAACTAAATAAATATTTTGAGATCACAGAAAACTTTACAAGAATAAAGTCTTCTGACAGAAATCTTTTCACAGTGAATTAAGAAAGTGACTTATATCTGACTTCTAACATGAGATTCTAGAAAACTGAAGAAAATATAACCAGTTTTTGATTAATAGTGAAAAAGAAAATCTGATATTGCAAATTAATTATGACTCTTTTCCATTGTCTTGACATCTTATTAAGTATCACACAAGAGGTAAGTAATGAAATTTTTACTGTATGCACTTGTAATGCTAGGAATCTCCTGAATTTGTTCCTATATCATTCAAGGGAATTTGTGATTCTGTTTTTGGAATTCAGTGAACAGATTTCCCTCTGCCTGAGGGAAGTTCTTGTCATGTTCTGATCAAACCTGGTTTGCTTTACATTGCAGAGTATAAAGTCACCTATATTCCATATAATTGTGTACCTGCTGTGTACATTTCCTCAAGAGCCAGGAGCTTCAGTTTTTGATCCTTTTCTACCCAAACATGTTTTGGAGTCAACACCTCTATGCTGCAAGGCCTCTCTGGAAGCCTGATTAAGAATGATTTGGGAAAGACATCTGTCAACCAGTTTTTTCTAACCCAAGTCCCAAACTGACTTGATATTATGTTCAGATTAATTACCACACTCAATATAAACTACGCATATCTCCTTTTTATGAAGATTCCTGGGGTTCATGCAAGAGGAAGAATTTAAGACAAACTCCTTTACAGGCATTTTATTTCCTGGCTCAAGAATCTAGTCAAATAATTATTAACACTGATATGACTCTACCTATGAACTTGCACTCTATGTCTATGTGTGTAGAATTAATTTTTCATGTTATTTTATTAAACATTACACTAACTACGCCTTTGTGTTTCTGGTAAATGTATGTGCTCTTCCACATTGAATATAATGGAAAATAAGAAAATAATAATTTTAAAATGTGTCTATGTGATTCACATTTGTTGCAGTT
>WEIU01012289.1:0-41952 GCA_013389925.1 Aegithalos caudatus | reverse complement strand
AAAAAACAAAAAAAAAACAAAAAACAAAAACAACAAAAACTTAACTTTTTTATTCAGCTCTCCAAAATCCAAGACATTATTCTGTCTATATATGTCTAAAATGTGTCTTTAATTACATACTGCTTGTTTTCATCCATGAGGACTTATTCTGTACCAGGAGGGCCTGGATCATTATGATTCCTTTAAGAAAGACACTTGTGTTCCATAAAGCATGGTTTATAATACCATTTCTTAACTTTGTTAGCACTATAATTAATATAGTTATCATATATTATAGCCAAAGTTATCAGCAATAGTTAGAGTTATAAAGACAGGGAGGATGATACAGTATTAGACTCTTCAGCTGCTGGAAAGTCTTACTTTGGGGATGTTGAATGGGCCTTTAATCAAGGTGTTGAGCACTGTGCAGATACCATCTGTGAAAAAGTTACCCCTTCTTAGTCTTTTGAGCCCTTACAAGATTTTCTTAACAGAAAACTTAGTTTCTATTGTGAAACTGGAAAGATGATCATGTGAGAGTTTTTGGCAACACTTCTACATAAAGGGAAGGTCATGCATTTGGTGTAGTTGGCTGTATTGAGTGGGCATACACAGTGTCCATAGGCTCCTGTTTAGCCTGGGTGGGCTGAGGTTCTCCTGCAGCCAGGAGATACACACAGCACTGTTAAGGTTCTCCTGCATCCAGGGGATACACACAGCACTGCTGAGGTTCTCCTGCAGCCAGGGGATACACACAGCTGGGGGATACACACAGCACGGCACAGCACAGCACAGCACAGCACAGCACAGCACAGCACAGCACAGCACAGCACAGCACAGCACAGGTGTGATGGCACAGTGACAAACATGTAGGATAAAGCAGCACAGGCATCACCTGCTCAGCTTAAGGACTCACTGGATCATAAACTCCTCAGTCTGTACAGTTTCATTAAAGACATCATGCATGTATTTTAATCAATTCTTCATTAATTTACTGCATATATTCCAATGTCAGTCATTATTGGTAACATATGTATCTTTTGATGCCATATTCTTAATCTTCATGTATTCTTATTTTACACTAATATAGGTATGTCTTGAAGAACTGAAGTATCCTATGTATTGCCTTATTAGCAAAGTACTAACCACTTTCATTCCAAAGGACATAATTTCAGCTGTGTACCTACAATAGCTGAACTTCCTGCATTCTCAGTCTTAGCCTTACAACCATTTGCTCGAAAGATGTATGATGAATCACAAATCAGCAAAGCATGGCATCTGTACAGTGATTTTCTTGTTACTCTAAAGTAACAGTAGTGCCAGGATAGGCAGTAAACTTTGTTCCCTTCTTAACTTTTAAAAAAGCAGAAAATCTGCCTTCCTTGAATAAATAATAGTCATAAAAAGGTATAACCCTGAATAATGTGGAAGTATATGAGAACTTCCTGTGTCATTTAATTTAGTCTATTACAGGGAGCTAACAGCCTTTAGAGACAATTTTCTTTGAATCATTCTTTAATGGTTCATTCAGCTAGACATAATCAGTCAGTTGAAGTTTTCTAATCAGTTTAAGGATTCTCTAATCCATAACAGTTGTTCCAATATTAGGAACAAAACCAAAGTATACCTGTTTGATTGTTATTAAATTGAAAATATTTTACCTCAAATTTTTCCTTGTTTTAATTTTTAGATGAAACCTGCATTAAAGGAGAGAAAAAAAAAAAAATAGAGAGAGAAAATAAATAATACATTTCTTCTCTCAACTGAAAACTAAATTGCTGTGGTTGTTATTGGTTATGACTGATTACTTGAAACTTTGCCAAAAAATTCAATAAATGCTTTCTGATTCTGAAGTTTTCAGTCATTCTTGCAGAAATATCTCTTTAAAAGAAAATTAGTACAATTTACTAATTTCTCATTACTGTTCCATGCTATTCTATAATTTAGCACATTTCGTTCACACAGATATGCAGAGAAATTAATTCTCTGTGACAAGGATTGCCAGTGACCCAGCACAAGCATAAGCAAACAATCCAAGCAAACTGCTTATCATGTACCCTATAGCAGAGAAGTAACTGATCTGCTAAAAGGAGCTCAGGATTGACTGGAAAGTAGTTTATCAGCCAAGAAAAGAGCTGTGTGTCAGTTTGCTTTCTCTTACAAGTAAATATTTTTAACCCTCATTTGGTCCTCATATATAGACTTACCAAAAGGCCTGCTCAAATCCTATGTAATGTATCAGCATTTAACGGTATATTTTGGGCTGAAATAAAGCTTGCTGTAGTTTAAACTGGGTAATATTTCCAGCTAGATCACTACCAGCACTTGGAAAAATTTATAATGAAGCCTTTTCTAAAGATGTCTTGCTAGCTTAGTTCATCTCACATATCTTCATTAAAATAATGTCCTGTGTACCATGCTGAAGCTTTGACAACAAGCTAGTGACAGTCTGACAAGGTTCAGTGAGTTGCTGACTCCTGAAGCCACATGTGCAGCCTTGCAGTACTGAAAACTTACCCTGAAGGCTGCCTCAGGGTTGCCTTGAGAAAAACACTGCAAGCATGTACACCAGTGTTTAAACAAAGGAAAGCTGAATTACTGGGCTTTGAGGGTCATTTGTCATCCTATTATCATTGATCAGTACAGAACTTACAATGGCAAATAATAGTCTCCATGGTCCAAGAGACAAAGGAGTTTGAAATCTGTAACTTGAGATTTTTTTTTCTCTTTATCACATTAGGATGTCTCCTTGAGAAATGACACATTTTCAAGAACTCCTGCTACAGCTGAAAAAATGTGATAAACCTCTGAAGATTTAATAAACTAAAATCAAAGGGATAAAGTATTCTATACAAGAATTTAAAACATTAAAATCTCTAACAGAGAATTTTTTGTTGTTATAATGTACAGAAAGAACAGATTAGGTATTAAACCCTATTCTTTCTTTTCTTCAGGTCAGTCTTTGCATTTGATTATTTTGCCCTGCTTTTGTTCTGAGAATTGAAATATTCCTCCTAAAAAATCCTCTTTTGTTTTGATTATTCACTATACAGGTTACTTGACTCAATTTTGGTGACAGTTTCAGGACAACAGTGTATGAAGTCTTACCATAAGGTTGTCTCTTTCTACAACAGAGTTGGCAATTCCTCCTATTAGTGGTCTTCACTAAACATTGCTATGTCTCTGGGCTCCATGATCACTTGTCTGTCCATTATATGTCTAGTTTAAATTTTGTTTGTTTTAAACAAAAACAATAAAACAAAACAAGCAAACAAACATCTCGCTTCTATCAGTTTTCTCTGGGGGTTTTAGTCTAAGAGATTGCTCCAAATTTCACTGCAAAGTGTAATTTGAGTTATCATAGTAGATTACACAAAAAATTTAGAGTGGATTGCACCAGAAGAAGTTATTTTTCTTACTTGAGTCTAGAATGTAACCTTTTGCTTGCTTATCCTTTGTCTTTGCTATGACAAAGCAAATGTCAGTTCAAAGTCTAATTCCTAAAAAAATGCAACAGATTCAAAGTATCTTAAATGAGTTCCATTGGTACAAGCTAACAACACTATGTCCTGTTGAAATTAATTCTGTTTCAAGATCAGTTTAAAATAGAGTAGTACACTCAGGTTTTATTTCACAACTGTTACCATGACTGGTTTGGAAACAGATTATGAGATAGCAGTTTGACTATGTGGGACCCACAGCCCACATGTGAATTACTGGTTGAATTTTAGTATATGGCTTAGGAATTATTCAAATAATGCCAAGAAATTCAGGTGAAGTATACTGTAAACACCCCTGTGAACTTTTTTGTATCTAACAATGATGCATAGATAGATACACTTTCAACAGGCTCTGAAAACAAGAGAAGAAATAACATAAATACACTAGTTTTTTTATCTAAAGCTTTTCTTTCTTGACGTAAAAAAACCACATGATTGTGAGGAAAAATAATTTCAATTATTTGATGGTGTTTCTAATGATAAGATAATCAGTTCTGTATTTGGAAAAACAGCAAACAAAACCAAACAAAAACCTTTTACCATTTACCTCACCCTTTTACCAAAACATAAGTAATTGGTAGTTGTCATGTATCCAGAAAATTCTAAAATTTCAGTAGTCTTAACTGTTTTTTAAACAGTGTATTGGTGAAAATTTGGTGATTCAGTCCAGCAACAGAACTTTAAATGTATCAGGCATGAAAGCTGATACTTATAAGTACTCTATCAATGTAGTCTTAATTTTTCATATATTTCTTCTTTTTCTATCCAGAAATGTTGTCACAGTCGATTTAGAATTTTCTGTATTTGTTATTCATTGCTGGAATTATTTTAAATGACCTGGAGCTATTGCTTGACAGAAATAGCAATTCTTGTAAAGGAGAATTAATAACACCCTTTTGAGAGTGATTTGACTATCCATACGTTGTGCAGGTTATTGCCCTATATGGAAGTTCTAATGCTTCTGAGAACAAGATTTAAAAAAATTATACAGGGCAAATAACCACAATTTTTCCTTCTGTATTGAGACAGACAAAATATCTTGTCACTGTGATGTTTGGGTGTTTTGGTATACTGTTTGAAGCAAGTGATCTTTGAAAAGGTACATTTGTTTACCTAAAATTTATTTACCTAAATAAATTTTAAAAAGTAAAAAAGTTAAATTGATGCATTGGCATTAGGATGGGGGATACCAGAACTTGGAAAGCACCACTGGACTCTATCTCTTCAGAAAACACACACAGATACTATGGGACATTAAGTACACTAAATCCTTAAGTACACTAGGAAGACTGATAGATAAAATGAATCACTCAAAAAAAGTAATAAAAATTTTGAAAGGACTAAAACCAAGTTGATTTAATAAAAGAAATGGATTTTATCTAGAGTTTGCAAACATTGGAAAGAAGTAGAAGTATGTATCACTGCCAATTTGCTTTGCCCCTGTCAGTAATCTGGACAGAGATGAAGTCAGAACTGTAATATCTGTGAGATTACACAGGTCTTGGTTATTAGGGAAAAAAACACAAACACAAACACACAAACAAACAAAAAAATCCCACTAAAAACAAACCAATAAGCAAAACTAGAAAAGTGGATTAATGAACATAAAAATGTGGGTCTCAGTGTGTGACTCAGGTAGTAAATCTTTTGATGTTGCTCATGTCATAGAAAACACTACTAATCAGATTATACTTTGCATATAATAATGAATCACTGCTTGAGAAGTGCTTTAGGATAATCAGATAAAGGGAGTATTGTAATTTTTTGTAAATGTAAAGTAATGTATGTTATACTGAAAAACTTTCTGTAGGATGACAGTGGTTTACAAGCCTGGTTTTGCTGCTAAACTGGGAATGCGTTCTTTATCTTTGAAAAAGAGCAACAAAGCCACAGCCTTTGGCTCCTCACAATCAATGAAAAGTTACTGATGCAAAAGTAAACTTTAAATTTGAAAAAGGGAAAAAAAGACATCAACAAGAACAAAAAAGAATCTATCTAAAAATGAAATGTACAGGTAAAGAGAAAAACAAATAATTAAACCCAAATAATACATACAAAATTGTGGAAACATAATGACAACATATACAAGGCAGAATGTATAATTTTCAGAATAAAATTATTTGTTCTTGTACTTCTTTACATAATGGATGTCTATGCAATGACAGGACATATAAAGGCAAAAAGCTATTTGTACCTTTCTATGGAAATTTGAATTACATTATTTACATATACACTGAAACAGCATTTGACAAAGAAGCGTCAATCCATTAGTAGGTGCCAGGGAATAGCTTGAAACCCTGATTAGAAAACTGACAAAACATTTAAAAGATCTGTCTGGAGATTAATATGGTCAGATATCTATTTCAGATCCTGACTTTATTCTTGAATGGGTATGATGAGTTCCTTGGGAGGTTGGAACATTTTCCTTTGTTTATCTCATTATACATCAATAGGCAAATTCAATAACCATTTTTTCAAAATTCATAGTCTGAATTCTAGTTTATAAATAAAAATTCTAAGGTAGCTGTTGCTGCTCACAGCTCTGTCTCTGGGGTCAGCCCAGCCTGACTGTACACCCAGCAGCCTTGGCTGAGCTCCAACAGTATCTTTGTGTGGGTCTTCTGCAGCACTGATCGCCTCCACTGTCACAGCCGTGGTCAGAAGGAGTGGTCTCTCACTCTCGAGGCATTGGGAGCAGGTCTTTATTTGGGGTACACAGGGGAATTCCCTGGACCCAGGTTCGGAGCTTTTCCAAGAGCGCGAGAGACCTCGAACCTGAGCCCTGGGGGGGTTTTTACCAGTTCCCTTCCAAGGGGTGGGTACAAGTTGCAAACCAATAAAACAAAGCCAGGTGGTACATACCAACATCATTACTTAAGAACAAATCAAGCTAAATTGGGGTGGGGTGTTTTTGGGTGTCCACCAACCTCTGGCCTAGGTGGTAGACCTTGGGTATGATTGATGGATACAGGAGAGAAGATACATTACAAAGAATGGGAAGGGGATGATCTCAGGGCTGGGGGGACCAATCTGGGCGAAGGCCTGGGTTGTCTTGGAAACCCTTATCAACTTCTGATAAGGACAGGGGGCCCAGCTTACAAACATATCTAACCAGCTCAGCTAATATTACAGTTTACAATCAATGCTATCATAGCACTTATAAAATAAATCCAAACAACGCTACAGGTAGCAATTGTTTCAAGAGTCTTCCAGAAATATATTGTTTCTGTCTCAGGAGGGCTATGAGGTGACTATACAGAGACAAGACAAAAAGACTGTTAAATGTGCATAAAAATTACTGATTCTGGGGTAGTGAGTTCATGGTGAAGCAGCATATACCTCTGATTTTCCCTCATCAAATATCTACAAAGCCTTAACAAATGTGGTTATAATTAGCTAGAATTAAAGAGTGAGAAAAACGTTACTGATGGAGGATACAAATTACAACCTCTAGAAGTTCCCTTAAGTGCAATTATATTGTTCAAGTCTAAGTAGGCACTGAAAATTAGGAAAACATGCTCCTTTGAACATGAGCTAACACGTCTTTTATATACCTGTAAAATTAGCTAATATAAAGTAAATTATGCTTCATGTAACAATAGAAGTAATAAATAGCTTGTGGGGTGATAAGAAAGAATAACTGTATTTGAACATTTTTAAGAGTGATACCATTGATCAGAAAAAAAGTGGCAGGCTTTCCATTATTCTGAAAATTCTGCTGACTGGAAGTAAGTGGAAATATTCTAAAAACTTTCACAAAGCACATCACAGTTTCTATTTCTAGGGAAATCACTTTCTTTATAACTGGTCCCAACAGCCCCACCATTAGGAAAACAGCTGTCAGGGACATTGAATATTAAGGTAGAAATCAAGGGTGAGCTGAGAGAATAATAAGAAAATGCCCAAGGGTGACTTGATGATGTTTGTATACCCAACCGTCTGTTCTGCTTATGCTGGATATTGACTTTTGTGCCTTTAAGACTGGTTCTGAGAGCTAAAGGGGGAAAAGGAGCGCACAGTTTGTTTTCAGAAACAGCAGCTGCTCCTCTGCACTCATTCTCATGGACTGTGGTGTCTGCAGCGTGGACAGCAGGAGAGAGCTCTCCTTTGCATTTAGTTAGTTTTTTTAGCTAACTGAGGCAGAGTTGTTCCTTAGACTGTGGCTTTTCTTTTTCTTTGATCCGATCTGCCCTGCTGACAACTTTGGCTCACCAGGACCTGCAACGCAGCATTTTCCAACACAGGAGGGGCTGATAAGAGACTGAGGTAGCTGAGCCACACCCCACAAAAAGGACTCTCTCTGAATTTGCCATCTCTTCAGAACAGTGAGGGGTTTTATTGTTTAATACTATTCGTTTCTTATGCTTGTGAATGCATTGCTTGTTAAACCAAGTTTCTCCCCACTTTTCTCCAAGAAAATCTTTTCCCGAACCAGTAGGGGAAGGGACCGCTTGAATCTGCTTTCTAGAGAAAGAAAACCAGGACAAAAAGAATTACAATTTAAAAAATGTACATTACATTTTAAATAATATAATGTAGATTTTTATGGAGAGAGGTGATGTTGGAAAATTTTTATCCTAGCTTTCATCTTCAGGAGATTCTATGCTGGCTATCTTTGAAGTATGATACACTATGTACTGCTGTAGAAAAATAAATTATATAAATATTAAAGTGAAATATGCTGGCTGAAGCACATACCAGAGACATCCCTTAGGCTGTTATAAAAACTGCCACAAACAGTATATTCAGTACAGGATGAATTTAAGAATGATGAGAATTGAAGAATGGCAAGAATGGTGGTCTTGCCTGCTTTGTAGGCAATACTCATGTCCCTTTTTTCTTGGGGTTGTTATTCTTTGTTTATCAATAATGAATGAAAAGGAAAAGAAGTAATAAAAGTGACTCAAATTCTTGCCAATTCCTGGTGGTTTTTCAAATCTTCAGAATTGCTCCATATTGATAATTCTACCAAATCACTGAGATCAATCTTACAACTCAACTTTTCCAGGAAATTGTAGTTTGGAGATGTGATTACACAGCCAAACATTTAATTTTTGTCACTGATAAGTTATTTTTGGAAATTATGTGTTTCCAGGAATTAAAAAAAAAGACTTTTGGAAAAAAAAACCAGATTTCTCTGATGAGAAAAACATAAAAGCATATATTAAAAAGGAAGGATAGGTGCTATAGGATAGGGTGAGCTGAGAGCTGTGAAAAGAGACTAAAATGAAGATAGATACAGTGTTACCCTTTTTCATTCTTCTATAAATTGATTGTGGAAACCCAGTGGCCTAGTCCAGCCAGTGAGCTGGCTTTAGCTGAGGTAAGCCCAAGGCAGTGGAGAACCTCAACCTAAGTTCAGAAACATTGTTTGAAGTTATAGAGAGTTACAGTTCCAGTTCATTTGCAAAGGATCATGGCATTATTATGTTAATATGGGTTACATGTACTTCTAGAGTGTTTCTAGAATGTTTGTTATTTAGTCTATATAAGTTGTATTCCCCCATTGTTCAGGGTCTTTGTGTGCCTACATTTGGGGTGTCGGTTCTGTCACCGTTGTGTGTAATAAAGGACCCTCCAGTTTCACCGTCGCCCGCTCTTCATTTCCGCGGCTGAGCAGTAGCATTCCTGCCTGTCCTTGCAGGCTGTAGGCAGTGAGTGCAACAGTTGATCAAAGCTCAGCTTCTCTCATTCTCTTGTTACAGGAATTCCACCTTCCTGTTTTGATTTCGTTTGCTTGGTTTTGGTTTTCTTGTTTTGTTTGTTTGTTTGTAATCTTGTTTCTGTACATAGCCTTTTGAGAGGGGAGGAAGTGTGTATGTGGGTGGGGTTTTTAAGGAAAAATGTGGATTACTACAACTGCAATGATTCTATCTACTTAATAATATTGCTCCTTTTCACTTGGCTTCATCCTTCCATAAAGGAATTGATTCAGATTCAGAGTATGTTTTGAAATAATTTGAGATATACTGATATGATACTGAATTTTACCTGTTAGGTAAAGTTGAGTAATTTAAATTGATTTAGATTGTCTTATAGAAGAGTGTCTTTTTCAGAAATTATCCATCCTTGAAATATAAGAAGTTATTAACTGATTAAGCTAGCAGCATACAGACATAATTTCTATGTTGTTTTTTAAAATTAATTTTATTTTGTTTTTCTTGAACTAATCTCTTTAATGTAACTTCAGCTCTTCTGAACAACTCTGACTAGGAGCATTTTAACCACACAGTAAGACAATTTTGTATTAGGTCTCAAGACAAAATAAAATTTTAAGAGTAGACGAGCTATAAAAGAAATATTCCTTCTTCACATGGCTTATGAGAAAATAATAATAATTTGTCCAAATAAAAATCCTTAAAGGTTTTATAAGTTCACAAACATATGGACATATTGAGAGAGCAAAATCCATCAAAGACGTCTAGAAAACAAAGTCATCAAATCTAGCTGAGGTAGGTGTACTGCACCATAAACTCATGGAGCTTTGAAAAATATTCTGGGAGAGTATCACGGTGTACTTTACTCGTATTCATAATTATCTATTCAATAATAACTGCATTGACTAGCTCTTTCTGAACAACATATGCTCTTTTTGTCATGCAAATTTTTATATATTTTTCTATGTTGATGTAAGCTTTCTTATGATAAACTTACATGTGTGCTTCAGCCATATAAAGAAGTCTGCTGAAGATTCCTCATAATGAAAGAGCATGGAATTACACAGGAAATAGGTCTGATGCCTATCCCTTCTGCTCTAGGACTACCTGGTTTACACAGAAGTGAGTATATAGGCAACAATACATGGTTCTGGAAGGACTGGGACATCCTGCTGATAGCATGAGATTTACAGATGTCATGACGAGGGATAATTTTGAAAAAAAAAAACAATTATTTTTTCTTATTCAAAACAATTGCAGTTTTTAATATATTTTTAAAATGTAATATATATAATTATTATGGTTTTCCTTTAAGAAGATAGATAGACTTGTATTTTCAACATTCTTAGGAAGTCTCATATTTTTTCTGTTTACAGAATAGCCTCAAAATTAAAAGCCATTATGCCTAAACATGAAACAAAGCCCTATCTAGAATACCCCTGAACCAAACTGCTTTTTGACAAAGCCCAGAACATAACAGACTCTGAAGAATAAAATAACCTTCTAATATAACTCCCACAACTTTCTTGGAGTCTATCTCAACACACTGAGTATTGAAACAATATCTGTAATTCAGCTGCACTGTTGCTCATACTGCCCCAAGTTACTCAGGCCTAGACCAAGTAAGTATTTATGCAGAGAGATAACTTTCTTGAGAGAAGTTTAGTGTCTGACACTTTGTACATGAATCTTGAACACAGAAACAATACCAAAATCCAGGTAGAGATCCAAAGGAATATTTAAGACCAAAAGAACCTTTCATGTACTTATCCTAACCTGAATTGTCAAGTTCCTTCATTAAGTCAATGGCATTGTGCTTTTTTGTGTGTGGCACAGGAACTTAACAGGGTCTTGGTCATGTAGAAACATGGGTTTCTTGCCCTTACTGTGACTTAAGTCAGGTCATGTTATTTTGGCACTGTTAAATTCAGGTTTCAGAGAACGACTAAGTTTTTCACAGATAGACATTATGGGAAATGAGAATAGTTGTGTGGTGAATATATATGACTTATCTCCACTTGAACCTGAATTTAAGACAGGATATACAGCTATGCAATTTAAATGAGAATGCGTACAGAGAAAGAAATAAAATAAATCAAGATCTTGCTTGATTTTTGGGTGACAGAAATTACAGCACAAATCAGAGCTCACTATATAAAAATTTATGTTAGAAGTAATAGAAAGAGTAAAACTAAATATATTTATCATTTATATATACGTATCTCCACTGTATTCAATCAAAAATAGTATATCATAATATCTGTTACATAGCAATTGATTTCACATTCTGGAAGGCATAGATAAGTGCCCTTGTATGAGGCCAGAATAAAAAACCATGTAGTTTTGAACTGACTTGACTAGGAAATGAGAACTGATCAGGATTCTTGAAGAAGTCCTTCTACTAGTATGTTAGAGATAACAATCACCATAAACACAGCAATCGTTTAAAGTATATCTCAGACTGCCTGTGTAAAGCATCTGTTTATTTCTTTGTCATATTGCCTCAAGTGAGAAAGTTTATATACAGCTTTGTTCATAGACTAAGATAAATACATTTTGCCTTCACTGTTTTCTCCAAGTCTTAGTTGCTTTGTAAAAGTATTACATAATAATCTTAATATTGTTGACAAAAGGTCGGTTTAACTTTCATTGTCTGTATTGGAATGATAACATGTTCAACCAGTCTCATAGTCTGACAGCTGCTGCTCCAATAATTCTTATTTGCAGAGGAATACTGAAAGTTGCTCTTAAGGAAGAGGAGAAACCAAGGTTTGCTATCTTGTAACCTCAGTGTTAAAAAATTAGAGGAAATAAGAAGCTTCAATGATGGCTTTGGACACCCTTCTTAAATTATTTTAAAACTCATAAAACTGCTAGATTTCAAAACAAAGGCATAGAGGTACAGCAAGAATTTCAAAAAGTGCCATAATAAACCACCCCTCCCCCCCAAATTTTCTCTCATCAGTGTTTCTTGGGACTGTGAAAAACTGGGATAAAGCTACCGGTATTCTCTGAATATTGTATGCTGAAGGGAGATTTATACGGAACTTGATTTATGGTAACCAATTCTTCGTGCTTCAAATAAAATAATTTTAAGAATGTCTTAGTGTTTTAAAACTGATGGAGTACGAAAAAGGTTACCTTTTGTAACTAAGCTTATTCAGCCTGGTTTGATCTTTTTCTGAGGAGTCTGAAGCCATGTTTCCAGCACCTGTTCATTTGTAGTATGTGATTATATTCATTCAATCACTTTCAAGCACATGAAAATTATTGATAATTCACCAGCTGCTTTTTGAGAACAAATTTAATCTTTTCAAACAAGGCAAGAAGAGAGGGATCATGTTTCAAGGTCCTTAACAAACTGCAGAAATGAATCAAGCTGTAGATACCATGAACACATGGCAAAACAGTTAAATAATCCAAAACTGTGAATAATATATTGTTATTTTATTTGTGACAGTATTACTAGGAAATCTTTCAACAACTGCACAGGACAATTCAAATTTCCAATAAGTTATATTGTTTGTTTGAGAACTCTTCATTTTTTAAATGACATGTTTTAAAACCTACCCAACTTAGCTATTTGGTTTAATTTGCTATATACGCTATTAAAAACAAATTTACAGAGTGATGATAGCTGTTTAGAATATGTAATATCACACACCTAGGCCTCATCTCTCACCTAGGTAGAACAGCTTAGATTCACAAGAATAGTGAGTGGCCACCATCTTCTGGCTTCAGATTTACATTGGTGTCATGATAAACTGCAAAATACTGTGTCCCAGCAGTCCCTTGTAAGTCACCTTGAAAGAGGCAATTGCTCTTATCACATACCTCTGGAACTTCACAAAGAATTTCTTGCAACAAGTACATGATCAAAGATACACATATAATGCTCAATGATATTTTATATTTGGATATAGGTTCTGCAGTATTCTGTAATTAGATTATAATTAGATAACAATGTTTTATAAAGTACGAAGTATAAATGAGTTTGTAATCAAACATGTACAAACTAGTAGTCTCTCTCAAATGAGCAGGAAGGAAGAGCTGTTTCTTTCAGGTTTCTACATGTAATGAGCTTCAAATTACATCTCATAATTATAAACCCTGCAGTGTAGCAGGTAATAATTAACTTCTTTGAATAAAAGCTAGTGTGGTACTTTAAGAGTAAAGAAAGTTCACCAAAACTTATCTGGAAAAATAAAAATTATACAAAAAGTCTATTTGTAGTGTCCATATCCTCTGAGGTAGCAACTCCTACACATTACTACACAGTATAATCTGCTATATATATGAGATTTCCCCACACTGGGACTTGATTGTTAGAGTTTAAAAAGTACTCTATGATCCTTTTTCTTTTTAAATCATCTTCTTTTAAAGGGAAATTAGTCAGTAGCCAAACAGCTTGAGTATCTTCTTTGCCTTGCAGCACTCATACTTGTCCAGGTTCAGAGGAGGTTACTGGTGGCAGAGATTGCTTATCACCAAAGACAGTAACTGCAGCATCAATAACTTCATGCTTGTATAAGTGAAAAGTGAATATCAAACTAGCAGACCCACGTCAAAACAAGACCATCTTTTGTACTTCAATTTTTTTTAAAATTCTGTGAGTATACAAAATTGGAACCTCACAGCATGGACTATTAAAATGTGTACTGAAGAATATTAAATTAATGCTATGGAGTGGTCACACCTAGAATAAAAATAGAAGAGGTTTTCCTCTTCACTTTTTTATTTTAACTAAGTTTGTTTCTCTGTGGGCTAACCATTCATTAACAACACATAGTAAAATAAGAAAGTTTTGGTAAGGAAGCTGAAAAACAAAAAGCAAAAACCAGATAATTAGAAATCAGATGTTGAAGCCTGGTCTTCCACAACCATGTTGGTTTCTTTCATATTGATAACTACTTTTATAATTCTCTGTTTTCAGTTATATTTCAGATAGTCCAACTATCTTCTTATTTAATTAAATAATGGAGATTACTTGAGCTCTGTATATTGTGTGGTTCCAGAATAAGTCCTCATATTATTGCCACAATTATTATCTTTCTGCAGTGTTACCAGAGGTCTAGCTTTGTCCATTTGCTTGGTTTAGTCCAGAAGTTTTGTTTCTCCTTATGACTGAGACCAATATTTACAAAATTATGACTATATTTAATTTAAAAGTTGATTAACAGAAAAATGAGAAGAAAAAAACCTGAAAAAAATTCACCAAAAAAACCTCCATAAACTATTGGAAGCAAAAATTAAATTTAATTTAAAAGAATCTACTATGCATATGTTTTGCACGGAGATCTTGTAATCTGTTATTTTTTTAGCTGACATCTATAAACGTTGCTCATGGGCTATGGACACTCTATGTAACACAATCAAATCATCACAATGTAATCCACCAATCCTGTCAGATTAAATCAATTTAATCAGATTAAACCAATCCCCACAGCCAGCTGAAAGTGAAATTAAATAAAATCTGACCATTAATAGCAGAGTGTAATAAGACAAAATATCTCTTAATGATTAGTGTAAGTCTGATGAAAAAAAATTTCCTTTTTTTTTTTACTTCATCAGTGATCAACTAAAACAATTTAACATTAATATTAATCAAATTTCCAATAAATTGTTATAACTCTTTATTAGAGCTAATTTGTTTGGTGAATATTTGAGCAATAATATACTTTAAAAGGGACTCTTTAAAATATAATTGTAAAATTTTCAATGCTTATTTAGAGATGATGGTTGTTGAAATCTTCAGATAAAAATATAATTCTATTGTAAAAGATTGACTAAGATGATAAAAAAAATTCTTTTAAATACAAATCCTAAAGATTATGTTCCATGATGGAGTTGAGATCTGAAAGTTCACTGCTTCCAAGAATGGCAAACTCACTTCAAGATCTCATGTGGTCTTCCCTTTCCTTAGAGTGGCTATGGCACTTGTTGGCACAGGTCAGCTCACTCACCAGAAAAAACTTTCCTAGCCAGATGTCTGATTTTATTTAAATTAATATCGATTTTTTTTTTTTTTTTAACCAGGTCTCTGCCCTGATCCATGCAGATGGAGGTTCAGAGATTCTCCAGAGCCAGTGATTTTGTGAAGTTCTTTTTGATAATGCCTATTAATGAAAACATATTTTCCTACTTCACTCTGAAACCTTCACGGAGACTTTCAGTCACATCATAACAGAAAAAAAAAAAAACTGGTTCAAATCAACACATAATCTATAATCTACAATCTATACTCTATACTCTAAGAGTTTTTTTTTATTTATGACTTTTTTTACTCTAATTTCTACCCTCGTTAATGTCTATGGTTAATACTTAACAGAAGTCAGGCATTTCATGACTTGTAAAGCACTTTGAAAATAGGACAGATATTATAATTTGGTAAGAATCCAGGGCTTTAAATGAACCTACTTAAAGATGGCAAAAATTAAGTCAGTTAAAAAAAAAAAAAGCTAGATTCAAAGGATATAAAAATGGGTAGTTATTAATAGTATCTGACTTTTTTTAAAGGAAATCTGTATGGATGCCTCTTTAGAATTGGGTTCAAAGTACTATTAAGCTTCAAATAAAATTTGGGGTTTTCCCAATATGTTTAGTCTCCTCAAAACACTCTTCAAATTGGTATGTTTGTATATTCACAACATAAAAAAGCACTTTTGTCTAATAATGACTGAGAAAAATTTAACACCTTTTCTCACTAACACTGTTTACTTCAAAGATGTGCCTTTTCTTAAACAAAAATTTTTGTTGAAAAAATAAAGCTATCTGAAACCTAGAAAAATATAGATTCAGTAAAGAGATATACTTTGTTTTCTAGTGAATATTTAGAATAGATTTACTTATAATATGGTTTTTATTAAAATCTGTAATGAGATTGTTTTCCTTATATTAATAGGAATGGACATAGTTTAAAATTAGTACTTTGTCTTTGACTTAAAAAAACCAAAACTGACCCAAAACAACAGTAATTCATTACCTTCAGAATTGTGTTAACATTCAGCTTACTGAAACCCTAACTGAACAATACTGAACATTGGTCACAGACATACAGTGATGGATTTCCCTAAATCTTTTTAAAACTGATAACAAGTTCCACCTGCCAGAGCAAGATATATCTAAAACCATTCTGCTTGTTTGGAAAACTTTGTCAAAATTGGATCAAGGAACAACTTTCTGAAAAGAATGCCTAGACTAAGGTAAAGATTGTGTGTGAGGCTCGTAAGAATTGATGGGACTTGTTTTCATCATAAGAATCACTGGGGGGAAAAGTATAGGACTGGAAAATAGAATAAAATATATTTTTTATATTGAAGTTTACACCCTTTATTTATAGAATGCAAATCGAAAGACAACCCAGTAGGTCACCTAGCTGCATAAAAGTTGTATGTAATTTATCTCTATACAAATAACAGGAAAACAATTAAAAATAAATCATGAGGATCTGTGAAATACAAATAACAGTTCTTTGACTAAAATATTCAACTCTTTCAGCACTTCTAGACACTTGACAACCCTTCCAGTAGGACCCATGTTTTTCTATTTGTAACCCTGTATAATGCCAGTGGCTCTGCTGACATTTGCCTCTGTTGACTCTTCTGTATAATTATATAAAATATTTCTCAAGAATATCACTTTTCAATGGATTTAGCAGAAAACCTCCTGCTGATAAAGTAATCTTGCCTCCCACAGAGTGAAGAACACTACAGCAGCTGAACACCAATGGATATGTTGGTCTTTTGGGTACGATTATGTCTGACTCTAATGGAAGAGGCAGAAGATACTCAGACTAACTTTAATGAGAAAAGAACTGAAAGAGCAAGATGATTTCATCACTTTTTTTCTTTTTTTTTTTTTTAGTTTTTCAAAAGAAAATTAACATACTGAGGCAGACTTAGGGGTACAATAGTGAAAAAAAGTCAAGGTTACTAGTCGAGATTTATCCTAATATACTTATTATTAGAGCTGTCTCGTCATGCTTAGCTTTAAGTACTAGACTTTGATTGCTATAAGAAGATGAGATAATTCTTCAGCCATTCTTCCAAGAAGCTCCAAAACACATAAAAAGAATCTAGGAAAACCTGTTTGTGTATTACATATAGCATCAGAAGCTGAGGTAAAGTATGGGGGTTTTTTTGAGAATTTAATTAATTGTTTTAATATTTGCTGTTAAGAACACTTCAGTTAAATTGAGACGTAGCTGCTACATTCTAAAAGTTTCATTTTTTTTCTCAAACTAGAAGTGAGTGGGAGTGCACTTACTATTCAACTGTCATTTCTTTGTGCTTCATTTTCTTCTGTAAGACCTCAAAATCATGTGAGGGTTGGTTGAGTGTGAAATTAATTAGTGTTGATGCTTTTTAAAGTGACACAGGCATGGATGATAACTAAATAGATGGTAAATATTTTAATTTTTTCTAAATGAGAATACTTTTGCTAGGTTTATAATCAAACAGATAAGAATAGTTCACCAAGAATGGGAGGGTTCTACAATGATCATCTACTCCAACTCTTTGACCAGGACTGACCAATAGTTACAGCATGTTTTAAGGGCATTGCCCTAATGCTTCTTAAACACTGAGAGGCCTGGGGCATCAACCACCTCCTTAGCAAGCCTCTTACAATTTTTGACTGCCTGCTCAATAAAGAAATGTTTCTTATTAACACATATGAATGTACCCTGCTACAATTTTAAATCACTGCCCCACATCCTGTCACCAGATATCAGGGAGATCAGCACCTCACTCTCCACCTCCCCTCCTCAGGGAGCACTGTGCAGAATTTATACACTACACAGATCTAATTGCAAGAATGGGATATTGACCAAATCAAAGTACTTCTGCCCTTGTGCAAGAAATTAAATAACAGATTATGACACTGATAATATTAAGTTAGATCAAAAGCACACACCCAACATCTTTTTCCTAGCAGAAAGAATAAGCAGACACTGCAGAATGAAGGACAGAGCAAGCATATATGAAATTTCCTGAATTACTTTGTTGCATTTTATTGTTTAATTTTTTTTCAGTTCAGGAAATATCTTCAATCAGATGTGCTCTGACTATTTAGTAATGCTCAATAAACTTTTTTTTTGCAGAACTATCTAATAAGCCCTTGGACCTATTTAAATTTTTACACTCTACATCATTCTTTGAGAAAGAGTTTCACTATTCCACTACATATAATATGGAGGGGGAAAAACCCAAAAACCTAAAAGCTCACCTTTTATTCTGAACCTAATTCCCATTAGCTTTATTTGATAGTAGATAGGAATAAATCAGAAATTACTGATCTCTAATTAACCGTCTATGGCACTTGTGATTTTTTGTATGTTTATTAAATCCACAACCTCATATTTTTCCCATACAGGCTTCTAGTAATGCACCCTCCGCCTTTGAGCGGGCATTTGTATATAAGAAAGGAGTTCAGTTTACTTTTGGACATTTTCAGAAATTTAACTAGAAAGTTCTGTGTCTTTACCAGTGTAATTGGCTGAGTGCCAGAAGACAAACACCTGTTGGACCTTGTCACGGTTTGTCAAAACCTGTACCTCTCTATTGGCAGTTTTCCAATAGATCCATCCTCTTTCATTAAGTAGAAAAAGGGCCAGAACAAAGGGGGTCCACACATTCTCGAGAAGTTGTAGCAGGTGTGTGGGATCTGTCCCTACGCTGTGTTCATCTTTGATCCCTTTTTTTTTGTATTTTTTTTTTCTTTTATTAAACCTTTTTGATTTTTCAAGACACATTCGACCATGCCACCTTGCTACATGATTTCATCTATTTCTCTGCAAGGGCTGGACCCTCAGAGGTATTAGGAATCCCAATACAGGTTCCTGCCCAGTTCTGCCTTGTTAAATCATTACTTGTATGGAGATGTTTACACATTTTTAATCAGAAGGTTTATTCCTTCCTGAACTTTTTCCAATTCAGCTATATAATTTGAAGTTGTGCAGACTAAAGTTGTTTAGTATTCAAAACATATGAGAAACATTAAATTTTACAATGGAATAATGACATTTTCTGTTTCATTCTGTATTTCTTTATTACTTTCTGACAACTGATTTCTTTCCACATTTGCTGAGCATTAGAAATGACTGTCACAAAACCGAAATCTTCCCTTGGGTAATATGGTCAGCTCAGTGCCCTTTATTGGTTTCCCCATGTAGATAACTCTACATTTATCATAATTTATACTTCATCTGACATTTTTTTAACATTGTCATTCAAATTCTTAGTGACATCATCAAAGTTTTAACAGCTGAACTCTGTCCACTCTGCACTGAATGACTTCATATTTGGAAAGACTTTGTCACTTGACTGTTCATCTCTTTTCTTAGGTTATTTGCCAATGAGTGTAAAAAAATATTCTCCCAACACAAATCTATGATAATCTTAATGCTATACAAGAGAAGGCTTCTTAACTTTTGCCTCCTCTTTCTAATTAGTTATTTGTTTGTATATTCAGGTGTAATTAGTGTGTGTGCCCAGGTGGTGGCTTCTGTGAGAAGATACCAAAAGCTGCTCCCATGTTGGACAGAGTCAGTTCCAGCCATCTCCAAGACAGTCACACCTCTAGCCAAAGCTGAGTTCAACAGTGATAATGCCAGTGCCTCTGTGATAACCTGTTGAAGAAAGGGTAGAAATTCTGTGCAGCAACTGGGAATGAGAGGAATGAAAATACATATCTCTTTATCCTAGCCTGTTTAATTGACAATAAATTAGATTAATTTCACAGTCTGTCTTGTTCATGGAGATAATTTCTGAGTGATCTCCCTACACTTATCTCAACCCACAAGTGCTTAGTTGCATGTTATCCCACTGCGCTCTTGAGAAGGAGGTGTGACAGAGAGGCTTGTTGGTCACCTAGCCATAAAACTGCCACAGAGAGAAATTTCTTAGACCTCCTCTGGCATCAGATTTATCATTTCCCAGTCCTAAGGTGAAACAGCAGTTTTGAAGAGAGAAGTTACACACTACTATTAGTAATTTAGCTATTTCATCCTTGAGTTATCTTAGAACACTTGAGTGAATGCCATGTAGTCCTTCCAATTTGTTACTGCTTATTTTGTCAGTCTGCTTCATAACCCCTTTTACAGCCAATTTCAGGCATAACTGCTGAATCTCCAATAAAAAAGAGTTCCAGTGAAAGAACGTCCCTGATTTTTCCACAGTGAACACTGATGGAAAAAAGAGATATTTGGTTTCTCTGTGGTGGCTTTGACTTATTTGAAAGATTGTGTTATATCCAAAATGCCATCTGAGTTCCTTTTAAGATTTCATTGCAGATTTCTTATAGAACAACTGTTTTTTTTTTTTAAAAAAAAAAAAAAAAAGTTATTAAGAATATTTATTTAGAAGATTTTTCTATTTTTTTTTTCACAAATCTTTTTGGGATATCTTTGAAGATGTGCATAAAATCAGCAAATTATTCATCCTCAAGCGTTCTTTTATCAAAAATCAATAGTTATTCATTGAAATTAGTACACATTCTTCAGTTCTCCATGTTAGAAGGCAATATTCCACACTCCTTTCTTGTTTTGTGCAGTTTCTAACCTACGTAAATCTAACATGTGCAGTCTGGGAAGAAATTTTGTACATGCATTGCCAAACAATGGAGGATCAGGCCCATTTTTGCTTACATTTACCATTCATTAGTCACAATTGTTTTGGACTTTAAAGTACATCTTTTTTCTGTCTATCTAGTTATATTAGTCCCCTAACCAAAAGTCATGCCATTATTAAAATTATTCCCCAAAGCAATTCCTATAGTAAACAACAAATTTGGGCTTGCTGCTTTGCAGAAAATGGATCAGTAATTCTGGTGATAAAATGACTGGGAGTTTTCTCCCAATTTTCCTGAATATGGGTGAAAGAACGATATATCATCCCATGTGGGAGACACCAAAATGAGTCGTGATAAAATTGTATTTGCAGCCCTGAACTTCCCATCTTCCCAGATTAATTTAACTTACCACGCCAAAGGAAGTTGGCCATTTTTAATTACTTGAATTACTTAGCCCCTCATATCCAGTGTAGCTGAGCATTTCACTAGTCATAGCAGCTGGGGGCCAGTGTATCCAGCACTGTCTATCAGAGCACCCACACAGCTGCTGTGAGTTCTGATGTGCAGTAATGGAGCACAATTAAATGTTTTACTAGACAGAGATAACTGGAATGAAGCGGTGCTTTGGCAGCATGGCCCACTCAAAGGGAAATATTCTGAATTCTATAGAAATCTTAGTTCTGGTATACTGAGAGCATTTGTTTTAGAAAAAAAAAACAGTGATTGCTTGGTGATTTTTTTAGTAGGTGGAAAAGCTACTGCCTCAGAAGGTATATTGTCTTAGTGATCATCTACCTATACAGAAATACCCTAAAATTCTGATATTGACATGCAAACTAATCAATATGTAGGGGTATTGCAGATGTCAAGGTAGAAATGTGGTCTTCAGCTGCGATTGTGAAATTTCATTCTAGTACAAGAGTTTGTATAGTAGAGTTTGTGTTGGCACCAAAGAAATGTGATTCAATACAAGTCTGTATATAGTGTTTGCAATCCAAGATTTTGGCAGCAGTTCAGCTACAGGGGTGACTCCCATGAAAAGAGACCAGAAGTTTTCCCTGTGTTCAATACAGCCAGTACTATTCAAGCCAGACAGATAGACCCACTATCTGGCTCTATCTGCCAGACACACTCCTGGCCAAAGCTAAGGCATCAGTGACTGTGGTACTGTGCCTCTGGGGCGGCCTGTTTAAGAAGAGGAAAAAAAAACTGCTGCAAAGCAGCAGCCAGAGAGAGGAGTGAGAATATGTGAGAGAAACAGCCTTGCAGACACCAAGGTCAGTGAAGAAGGAGGACAGGATGCTCCAGGCATCAGAGGATGTCTCCAGCCTCCAGAGGACCCCATGCTGGAGCAGGTAGATGCCTGAAAGGGACCATAACCCCATGGGAAAACTGTGCTCAAGCACGTGCCTGTCAGGACCTGTGATCCTGTGGAGGAGAGGAGCCCAGGATGGAACAGTTTTAGTGGCAGGATTTGTGACCCCACAAGACCCATGGTGGAGCAATTTGTTTGTGAAAGACTGTGCTCCATGTAAGGGATTCACACTGGAGCCATTCATGGCAATCTGCAACCTGTGTGAGGGATCCCACAATGGAGCAGAGGAAGACTATGAGGAGGAAGGAGAGGCAGAGACAACAGGAGATTAACTGACTGCATCCCCTATTCCCTTCATCCTGTGCCACTGAGAAATCATGAGTGAATCCAGGAAGAAGAGAGAGTGGGGAGAAGGAATTTTAAAATTTATTTTTATTTCATCTTATTTTACTCTGATTTGATTGGTAGAAAATTAAAGTAATTTCCCCAATACAAGTCTGATTTTCCATGGAGATAACTGGTGAGTGATCTCTCCCTGTCCTTATCTCTATCCTTTCATAATGTCTTCTCTCTACTTTTCAGCTGACAAGGGGGATGACAGAGCAACTTTGGGGGACACCTGGCATCCAGCCAGGGTCAGCCCACCACAGTTTGACTGCAGGGGTAGGCACGAGACTTCTTTCATTTTCCTATACATATATGTCTTGTTTTTATGTTGGCACTGGTTTTGGCTGGGGTAGAGTTAGTTTTCTTCACAGTAGGTAATATAAGTCTGTGTTTTGGATTTCTGCTGGAAATAGTGTTGATAGCACAAACACGCTTTTGTTATTGGTGAGCAGTGCTTACAGAGAGTCAAGACCTTTTTCACTCCTTACCCCACCTCATCAATGAGGAGGCTGGGGAGGCGTGAGGAATTGCAAGGGGACACAGCTGGGACAACTGAGCCCAACTGACCAAGAGGATATTCCAGACCATATGACATCATTCTCAGTGTATAAAGTTGAGGGAAGGAGGGAGGAGATAAAATTTAGAGTTATTGCATTTGTCTTTTCAGGTCACTGTTAGATGTGATGGGGCCCTGCTCACCTGGAGATGGCTAAACACCTGCCTGCCCATGAGAAGCAATTAATTAATTCTTTGGTTTTCTTTGTTTGTGGCGTTTGCCTTTCCTATTTAAATGCTTTTATCTCAACCTACATGTTTTTCTAGCTTTTACCATTCCAGTTCTCTCCCTGATTCTACTGGTGAGGGATTGAGAGGCTGGCTGCGTGGTGCTGAGTTCCTGGCTGGGCTTAAACCAAAACACCTACACTATCTTTTACTAGACACTGTTATTACATCTAAGATAAAACTAGACTGATCACTCCTGAAGCAGTTCAAAACCTGCAGCAGTTTTCAGCCCACTGTATGCTTAGTGTAAGCACCCTGAAAGGTGGGAGGTATAATAGCCTCAGTTACTCACTTTTAATCCACTGCTGGAAGTTTCATGGAGCCCTCAGGAAAGTCTTCAAGAAGGAGCTCAGGAAAACAATGAAGGAGAGAAATATTCAGTTACCATGAAAATAATATCTTTCATAAAAGCATACTGCATCCTATATTTCTCCATCCTTGAATGAGCTCAGCAAAACAACTTAGTTGATGAACCTGGGAAGAGTAACTCATAATCCCACTTTGTTCTGAAAATCATGGATTCAATAAAAAACTGTTTTTATGACCCATCACAAGTTCCTCTTCGTGTTGTCTTCTGACACTTCCTGTATATTCCAGAAATTTAACTACCTTGATATTTTCCCCATAGGCTTTAAAAATGCCACTTCTGCTACCTTAATTTTCTTTTTAAAAAACATACTTGTTCATCTACTTATAAGCAATGTACCTAAACCCACCAAAANTAAATGGATCTTTGGAAAAAAAAAAAAAAAAAAATTTTGAAAAAAATTGAAAATTCCTTGGCAGAGATGTAGCCTAGAGCATGTTTCCACTCACTCTTGAGTAGAAAACTGGAGTCTGGCCATCTGTATTTCTCTTTACTCAGTAGTATAATCTGTACAGATTAGATTTCCAGTGAAGTTTAGACTCCCAAACACATGTAAATATCTATATATAAAACTTAAGTGTAGTAATCCTAATCTCAAAACTGATCCCATCCTTTTTCCAGGAAATTCTAAATCTCTGTAGTGTGGGATCACAATTATCCTTGGCATTATAAGAAAACTCCTCACAGTCTTAATTTTCCAACAACCAAGGATTTTTTTTCCTGCTTTCTCACCACCTTTTTTCTTTGTTTTTGCTTTATTTGTTAGTCGATGTTTCTTAACCTTGATCAGATTGAAAAAGAATTTAATAGTTTGGTATATTTATTCAGAGGATCCTTTTATAGATTCTTTTATAGGTCTTTTATAGTCAGCAATTCTGTGAGACCTTACCAAGAAGAAAAGAGTAAAGAAATATAAGATCTTATAATTAGCAACATATAAAAGAAATTATAATGACTGTACATAAGGTAAGAATGCAAATCTTCCCTATGTCTTTGTAGATGAAGGTGTTGGGAATCAGTAGTTAATCCATGGAGATTTTACTAATGAGCCAACAAGACTATAACAATTCAGCAGATATTTAATAAATACTTAAAATATGTTTATACATCTGTTGCTTTTTCTTTTGTGAGTTGTAATTAAAACAGCAATTGTATCTCTCTTGGGTAGAATTGTTTTGAAGGCAACACATGCACTGAGAAAGATAGAAGAGAATGAATTGCTGGGTTTAGAAGATTTGTTCTCTAGGTAGATCTCACACTGGCTTTGCTGTAGTTTGGAGAGTTTTAGGGTTTCATCTTCAGGGTTACATCTTTCTTTCGTCAGTTACTTTTGCACAATTATCTTAAACAACCTGCTGTCACCAATTTGTAATCCATTAGTCATGGACTTTTTAAAAACCATTTCATTTTACTATTTTTTTTAAAGTAAATAAAACGGTCTAGAAACATCCAAACAGAATATTTCACCGAGTTAAATAGCTAGAGAAAAGCAAAACGTATCAGTGTCACATAATGAAATGTAGATACTCCTTTATTACCTAAAGAATGGAAAACCGGAATTTTAATCATTAACTTTCTTCAAGACTTTTAATGCAATGCCTATATTTGTAGTTCTCCTAGCACTTTGAAAATAAGAACTTCAACAAAAGAAAGTTTTACCAGAGGACCTTTTCATCAATGTTTATTTCTTACCACATTGTAGTTCTTTAAAGAGCTGCTATATTCTATGTATCAAGAATTGTCAATATAGAAATTGATATTTGGAACTTCATGAAGATTATCTCCTTAGCAAATTGGCAAGGAGATAATCTTGCAGATTTGTCTCTGCAAATTTGACTTCAGTTTGCTTCAGAACAAACAATTTGAAATTATCATCCAAAAAAAGTGTCTCAAATATAACATCAGATGACAATTATATTTAAACCCGAAAATATATTAGACCAGAAACCTCTCTTTTAGCATTTGCCAAGATAATAGTCATAAAAGTGCTTCCTTCTGAATATCTCTATCAAGACAAGAACTTCATGTGTTATTTCTTTCAAGAATAATCTAAATTTAGCAACTTTAGTGATACTAAATTTTACCTAGAATTTTTGTTCTTTTTTTGGTTTGGTTTGGTTTTGTTTTGTTTCATATCTAGCCTGCCATTCTGCATGGTTACCATTCTTTCAGGTAGATGTTAATTTTCTCTGCCACTGAGGAACAGAATTTTTTTCAGTAGTGGTACTGTCACAAAATCATCTGGACTCATTACAACTTCTTCTTTAATCCTTTTCCTTATAAAAGTATCTGACCATCATAATTTCTACCTCAAGGTCTGAGCTGAAGGAGGAAATAATTTAGATTATATTAACTGTGGAAAGATCCCTTCTTTACCTTTTTCACATATTCCTGGGGCCTTTAGATTATTTTATTTTCATCCTTGGAGTATTTACATATCCTAACTGGAAGCTAAAAAGTTTGGTTTTCAATGATCTACTCCACCAAGAAATTGGTATTCAGAATTTAGCATTTATATGGGAATATATATTTCATAATATTATAATTATGAAATAGCTGAAGGGATTTTCTTCAAAGGGATTTTCTTCTAAGTTTCCAGAAACATTTGCTTAGGAAGGAAGCCAAGCATGAACAGAAATAAGATTTAAGAAGTTTGTTTTATTAAGTCCCAAGAAGTTTAATGAGGAAGGAGGTCTATTATATAGCAAATTTGAATTTAGACTTTATTGCTATTGAAAGCTGTCACTTTAAAAAGAAATGTAAATTTCATTCCCAGAAAAGAACTAACTTCATCATTTAACCTTTATTTTTAATGAGAACCCATTTCCCATAAATAGCAACAATTATCCCTCAATAACTGTCTTCCACTTTGATTCTGAAAGCGACAGCAGATTTTATGTGCACACAATATGTATATATATATATTATTTAGGTATAATTCATACTAAAATATTTCAGTCCCAATAAATCTGAAATGTAGGCCAAAATATAGTTTTAATCTGATAAATGACTGCACAGACTGATGGTTGAATTGACTAATAGTAGAACAAAATGACAGAGGATTTATCATAATAAATGCCCATAAAGGATCCAAAATAAAGATAATGCAGCATAATGAGACAGAGAAAAAAAGATTATGATGGAGAAGGAAATAATAGGCAATATATTTAGTCTCAATTTCTCTGTTCTTCTCAGCCTCTCATGCAAGGAAAACTAAACTTACACTGTAAGCCATCCAGCTAACAACTTTTTCGTTTCTTGTTTAAGAATCTGAAGCATTGTCTGCATACAGATGCAACAAATCTGCATAAACTAAGACATCAACACACATGTTTTAATATTAGAAGGACTTTCCTTCATGTCTTTTCAAGATTTTTCCATTTACCAGGACAGTGAAATTGATAATATGTACCTGTCTATTTGCTGTTCATGCAATGAGGTAATGCTTTTTCCTCTGCAATGAAGTGTTCATTACTTAAGGAAGAAACATCGAGAGCTTTCATGAGATCCCTGCTGGAACCACTTGTTCCCTCTCCACATGTTATGAACAGCTGTCTAATTTGGAGTCTGGCTTTCAAAAAGTTCAAATCATGTGCAGTAATGAGGAAAAAATAGTAACTTTTGCTATGCTGTGTGATGTTTGTAATGAATAATTTATTACTTCTTTCACAGTTCTTGATTTTCAATGTGCTGTTGTTCACTGCTTGTTCTGCACTTTGCCAAACTTCTGCTATATTCTGATCCTACAGTATTTTCACATGGATCCAGACTATTTACACTTGCAAACAAGTCCCTCTTCAGTTTTCTTGCAATTTCCTTTTAGGTACTGGAAGTCTGCATGTAGGTCACCTCAAAGACTTCTTGTACATCATTTTTCATTACTCTTATGATCATTACATTTTCCAGTTTTTCTGGTACATCTAGAAAAGTGCTGCCATCCCTTTCTGTGAATGGTTTACACACCAAAAAGTTATTTAAGTTTTCTGTGTTTTTTCTTTTGTCACATTTTAATTTTGTTTTATTGCTTAATCAGAATTATCTTCATTCTTTCTTATCTGATTTTGGCACTCATATTTTACTTAAGGAATAAACTCATTTCATAAAATCATTAAGTTAGTTTTCTAATGCAAAGGTTTTTTGATCATTTTTCCCCTGATACATTTAAATGTAACTGTTCCTTTCATTACTTTTTAACCTGATTTTTTGGGGGTTTTGTCATTTTTTTTTTTCCAGCTGTATTCAATGGAAGATCTAAAATATAAACTAGGATCCTATGTTATGTCAACTGAAGAAAAAGACAGAGTGGGAGTTCATATCTTGTCTGACATGTCTTGAAATTAGGACGTCTAGCTGTAGATACTTACATATGGAAATCTTCCTATATTCTAAATGTATTGTCATAGCCCAAGTAAACAAACTTCTTACATTAAATTATACATGAAAAACAATACACTTATTCCCAAGTTAGTTACCTAAAGTACAGGCAACGTTGCTGTCCTTATCTTGAACTGAATCCCATCTCTGGGAATCCACAGTTAAAAGTGTTGAAGCAAAATGAAATTTCATTGCTGCTCAAAATCGACTACAAGATGAAATCCATTCAGAAAGAAGATTGAATTAATTTTATGCTCCAGGAGTGCTGCTGATAACTTCCTGATGTGGGTGACCAAGGAGTAAAAAATACAAAATGCTCTGCTGGACCTGATACTTACAAACAAGGAAGATGTTTTAGATGTGAAATCAGGGAGCAGTCTTGGCTGTAGTGATTGTAAAATAGTGGATTTTAGGCATAAAACCAGCAAATTGAAGGATCAAAGCCTTGAATTTAAGGGGAGCATAATTTGCCCCATTCAGGACTCTTCTTCCAATAATCACATGGGAGATGACCCTGGAAAGCTGTCTGACTTTCAAGGATAGCTTACTCCAAGTTATAGCATCCCAGCTCTACCTCCTACCCCAGCAAGCACAAGGAGACAGGGAATGGGGGTGTGCTCAGTTAATTGCCCGCAGTTTCTCAATAGCTCAGGGAGAGCAAACGTTCCCCTACTGCACTATGGGACCCCTCCCACAGGAGACAGATCTCTGTGAACTTTTCCAACATGAGAGCAGCAGTTCCCTGCCAACTTCTGCAATAGGAGTCCATCCCACGGGCTACAGCACCCCTCAAACTGCTGCAGTGTGGGCTGCTCTTCCATACGGTACAGTCTTTCAAGGACAGGCTGCTCCAGAGTGGTCTTGACTTTCCATGGGCCTTCTGTAGAGTCAGAGCCTCCTCTCAGACATCCATCTGCTCCAGAATGGTGCTCTCCACAGACTGTGGGTGGATCCTTGCATCCCCACAGACACCCCTGGGCTGCAGGGGTACAGCTGCTTCACCATGATCTGCACCAAGGACTGAAGGGGAATCTCAGCTCCAGTGCCTGGATCACCTCTCCTTCTCCAATCACCTTGGTGTCTGCAGAGTTGTTCTTCTCACAAGTTCTCATTCTACTCTTCTCTGGCCACAATTACAACTGCAAAATAACTTTTCTTTTTCCTTTTTCTTAAATCTGTTATCACAGAGGCATTACCATTATCTCTAATTGGCCAAGCCTTGACCAGTGGCATACCCATCCTTGGACCCATCAGGGGTTGTCTCTTCCAGACATGGAAGAAGCTTCCAGCAGCTTCTCACGGAAGCCCCCCACTACTACCAAAGACCAGGAGCAAAACTGATTCTATGAGGTAGCTAGCTCATCAGAGGTGCAGTGCTGTTTTATCCTGACTTCAGCAAGGCTTTCAACGTCTCTAATATTTTTCTTAGATGAATAGATGAAATATGGGTTAAATAAGTGATTGTTTTGAATGTACATTACCTTTGTTATGTTGTGAAATATTTGGGGAGAAAATGCTTTCTACTGTTTATCTCATGAAGTACCAGTTTCTCCTCAGGGGGGTCTCTAAATACCTGTTACAACAAAATTATGTATGAAATTTTTCATACATGACAAATACTCTAAATGACAGTTAACCCATATATATTTTCTGTCATCCAGACTCACTTATCTGATGCAGTACCCTCAACAGAAATAAGGGAAAAAAAAAAAATCATGCTCAATCTTTATATTGTTGCCATTCTCCTTCCACTCTCATATATCCATGTCTCAATTTTTCTCTACCTTCATGATGATTTTCCCTCAGAGTTTTATTAGTTTTAATATTAATTTCATTGTGAACATTGTCATATTAACTCTCACAGGCCTTTTAATAGTTTCTGTTACATGAAGGGAATGTTTTTCTATTACATTTAATGATTCTAAGTTTTAGACCTATTAAGCAAACTAATCCTATGCAAGGAGATGAGCCTATTTTGTTTTGGGCAAATGCCAAACCTGTTCAGTGAGAGACTGTTATATCAGACTTCTCAGCAAGAAAGAAGTAAAGAAATTAGTGTGTGTCTGAATCTGAGATGAAAATTAGCTATTTTGAAAAATGAACCTCTGATAAATACAACAAGGATTTATGACTAAAATTGCAGCCGGCACAGAAGGTATTTGATGATATTATCTCAAGGGAAAAAGTAACATTTTTTATGTTAAAAAATCAACTGTATAGGTTTGGAATTATTTGGTAGAATGTAACACTCCACTATGTATGCAATCAGTGTGTCTGAAAACTGACAGCTACATCCTGTTGGCAATCTGCAAGATATTTCAAGCGTGTACTGTCTTTTCAGAACAATTGAAGTCACTTTTCTTAAAAAAGCAAGTTAAAGAGCTGTGTGTAAATACTGAAAGGCAGCAGTTTCTGATCTCATCCAAGTTATTTAAACTGGGTCTTAAAGATTCTGTGTCAATTTTCATGTATATATGATTGTAAGGGGGGCGAGGACAGGAAAAACCCAACAACCTTGATTTCACAAATGCTAGTTACAGCAATATGATCTGCTTCATTCACTCTCTTTCCTCCTCACCCCTTCCTGTCTTTCCTTTCAGTAAGAGTTTTTGCAGAGCATTCTTTCATTGTACAATTTTAAGGTATCCTGGTTACTGAGGATAATAAATCTCTGGTCAGGTAAATTGATTTTCTTATCTAAAGAACAATCTAAACATTAAAAAAAAAATCTTAAATGGAGAGTACAGAAATTGAGATGGTTACTTCATGAAGAATTCTTGCTTTTCTAATTCAGAGTATAGTTTCAAATATGAAATCAATAGAACATCTTAGGTTCACATCTCTCTATGTAAATTAGAGCTAGAGTGTAGGTGGTATTCTAGATGTTTCCCACATGTCAGATAGGTACCAAAGAGCAAATGTAACATACAACTTCTTTCCTTGCATAATCCTTCCATTGTTTGAGCATAGAATTGACAAAGACTTAATTAATGTCCATGTGATCTATATCATCATGCTTCAATGAAAAAAAAATTGCATTTTTTCTGCCCACAGTTATGACTACAATTAAGAGGGGATTTTTTTCTCTCCCAGTTAAAAGTGTCTTCATTACACTCCTTGATTCATTACTGGTTTTGTTTGTATCACTTTATTTAGAAATAACAAAAGACAATTAAATATGAACGTGATTCAGTCTTTTTTTTCTTTAATATCAGTAATGTCCTCTTTTATATTGCCATCTTACTTTCCAATTATGTTCTGATTTAGAAAATTACATTTAGGAATCTTGTGTTCAGATCAGATCCACCTGGGATTTTATGCTCTATATTTTCTATTTTTTTGAACAAAGTAGAAATCTTTGGGAAACTGATAGTTTGTAAAATGGAAAACATCATTATGACACTACATAAATCCACCAGCCACCTTTATTTCAAAGTTTTTAGATCTTGTTCTTGTCCTCAAAAAGATATATATAGTATGGAAAGGTATGGTATCAGAAGTATGGAAAGGTGTCCAGATTAGAAAAAATTAAATTAACTGGAAATCTGAAACCTAGAAAAGAAAACACATTCTGCTTAACATCTATAACACAGATTGCACATATAGGTTGGAAGAAGGTTTCTCTGTCTTAAAACAGGTCATGATGCATCAAATTAAACTTGTTGAGTAAGAGTATTAACCTTTAGACTTTTATCAAGTAGTAATTAAATGATTGATTTCTAATGATTTTCATGAGAGTTCATATACTTCATTCAGCTGCACTTTAATGCAATAAGACTCTGGTAAAGACACTTTAATATAAATTGTATTTTTTTTCATACTGGATGTTACTAACTCCTATTAATTCCCTGCTGAATGGGACTTATCATTTATGTGTCTATAAAAGCAAATACGAGTACTTTGCTATACCAAAATCCTCATTGACATGCTGAAAAAACCCATCCTTAGCTAAAGTACCTTTGTTAGAACAAAAAATTGAAACAGAAGGCTGCTAAAGTTATATATTATTTATATTGCATGTTATGTATTGATAGCAGATTAAGGAAACCAAAAAAGGATTTTTTTTTTATGTAGTGTAGGTTTTGGTCCATTCTGTTTAAACATAATAAGATTTCTCACAATGCATCACTGAAGTTTGAGTTACAATCAGTAGAAAATCAGATTTATAGGGATATTCTATGGCTAAAATTTTTTTGTCTATGAGAGTTTTAAGTAAAACTATCAGGAATTTCCCAAAGTGTTATTGTAGGTTAGTTATTGAAATGTTTCAAGAGTCCCTACAGAATTGGAATGAAAATAATTCAAAATACTTTAACTTCTTTTTTTAAAGAGGAGTTTTAAAACAACATATGTATGTGGTTTTATCTGTGAGAAAGAGACTGAAACCTCAATATTTTTCATGTTCAGTCAAATTCAATCCAATTTCAGATAGAAATGGGGAAAAATATAATGAAATATTTGGAACCTCTTTTGATTCTGACTTGAATATCTTCATCTGTGTGTGCAATTTATGAATTTTGGATAATTTTCACACAGTCAGCATGACTAGATAATGAATCTTAACCATAATAACCAGTCTGTGAAGAATATTTAAGACAAAAAAATGAAGTTATTTTTCTGATTAAGCTGCTGTCAAGGTGAGTTTCCATATTGTTTGTTGTGAAAGAGTATAAAAACTGCATGAAAACTACTTATAAGTTAATAGAGAAGGTCCAGATTAATGTGGTACCAAATCTTTTGTAAGTTAGGACTTATACTGAGTTCTGATTTGGAGATTTTTACTTATAAGCAAATGACAAAAAGAGGAAGGAGAGAAAGTAAGGACTGAAATCATATTTTCCTCCTTGGATTCAGGTCTGGATAGAGATTGGATAACTGATATTAAATGGTTTTGCTCCTGACTACAAACTAAGACGTGCTCAAAATCAAACACAAGGACTCATGGAATTTTCCACATCTGAACTGCAAAGATTGAGAGTATATATCTCCTGATTTCAATAGTGCAGACACTCTAAATTGGTCCATTGGAGGGAGGGTTTTTGGTTGTTTGTGGTTTTTTTGTTTGTTTGTTTGTTTTTGTTTGTTTTTGTTTTGTTTTGTTTTGTTTTGTTTTGTTTTTAATTTGGTTTGTTTGGGGTTTATTTGGTTTGGGCTTGGGATTGGTTTGGTTATATTTTGTTCGGGGCTGTTTTCTTTTGGGGAGGGGCTCTTGGGTGGGTTTTTTTTGTTGTTGTTGTTGTTTTGTGGATTTTGGTTTTGGTTGGGGTTTTATTTGTTAGTTGGTTGGTTTGGGTTTCTTAATGAAGCCTACTCTTTTGACTTGTATATAGAAAAATTCTTCCTGTATATTAAGACTGTACAGCACAGAGCAAGGCATCATTAGTTATGAACTAGATGATATTTAGGGTTTCTTGCAACCCAAATAATTGTTTCTATGATTCTACAGTGTTGAAGCCTTCATGGTCTGCAACTTTTCTTCTTACTCATAAAAATGTTTCAGCCTTTTGCCAAACAGCAAACTGTATTCCAAACTGTTTTGGCAATGCTAGGTTCTGTAGCAATTTTGTTTCTGCAATCTTGGCTTTACAGACAGTTTTATTTGTATCCTTGCTCCTAGGAGAGTAACATACCAAGCAGTGGGTATGTGACTCTTGAAATTGGTTGCTATTTGTCAATTATTACACCTCACTCCAGGCTTCAATGTAGAGATGCTTCAGAAAGAAAAATAGTAAATAATTAATCTGGAGATTGCATGCAGGCACATATACATTTCATACAATTGACTTCAATTCCCTATTTTTCTGTTTGTATATGTCTGAGGTATGAAAAAAATGAAATATTACTAAGTGACTAGAAGTGAATTTGTATTAAAATCTGATTTCTTTGCATGATTATTTACTAAGCCAGAACACACACACAAAATTTTCATAGGAAAAAATATTCTTCTTTTTTTACTTTCAGCTTCAAACTTGTCTGTAATTTCTTTTTTTAACAGGTAGAAACCTACATTTATTTCACTAGATAGAATGATCACTTTTTGAAGGAAAACTTAAAAGACTATTTTTCTGTTTGTTCTGAAACTTTTGAAAATAATTAAAAACATAAGGAATTTTCTTAGTTGTAGTATTTACAAGTGATTTAAAATTTTAAATGGAAATTCCAGAGCCTGAAGACTGAGGAAAGGAAGGGCTCAAATGAATTTAGGAGGGGAAGAGTTCATTTTCAAAGGATATAATTAATTGGTTGCCTTGGGACTGAAACTAATTAGGAAAGGAATAAGAGCAGAAAGACTTTTTATTTTTTAGTCTGAATGTAATATTTGGTCTGATGCTCATGTAGTTTTTATGTGTATTTCTAGTACTGACTGTTCAAAGAAATTGCAGAATATTTTGTGTACTTTTGCTCTATTTTGATCTAGACACTGTTGTATAACATCTGGGTTTTTTACTGTAGCTCTTGGGCAAAGCATCATAGCATAATAAAACTAGCCAAACTAAAGAAATACACCTGGAAGTAACATCTCTGTCATCAATTCAAGGAACACATATAGCTAGATCAAGGAACTACCCTTTCATCCCGGATTTAAAAACTAAATCAAGCTGAAATAGCTTCACAACAACGGCATTTCAAAGATATTACATATAACCAATATATGTCTTACTTCTAGAATACACAAAACATCATTGGGAAAAAAAACCCCACCATATTTCCCTGCAACAAGCACGGGTTCAATATGTATGATTAACACAAAATGAAAATTATAAAATCATCCTTCTTTAATTTACTTTGAGTCACATGTAATATGCATGGCACACCTGAGAATTATGTTTTAATTGTTTGAGAAAGTCATACAGAGAATAATCTCACCACTAAAGATGCAGTTTAAAAAAAAATCAAGCTTTTCTAAGATACTGTAGGCAATTAGTTTTCTCTGAATAAATGTTACCATTTTGATGATGCACTGTGTATATTCATATTTTGACTCAGCACAGTAAAAGAAATCAGCATAATCATTGATTGTGGTTTGAAATTAGCATTGGTTTTGCATTAACAGGAGTGAGTATATATATGTTTAGTAAGCAGTTTAAATTTTTTTTTTTTTTTTTTAATCTTTTTATCTCTAGTGCATCACCCGGGCTATTTTTGTACTACTGACAATATAAACTTAAACATCAGCAAGTTAAAATGAGTCAATTTATAGCTTTCCATTAGTGTTTTTGTTTTTCCTAATTTCAGAGAATTTTCTTAATGAGGCTGTTTGGAACAACTGTTGTTCAAACTGCTACAAAAAAATTAGAGGTCTTCTCACCACAACTGTTCGTTTTATAACTATACCTTTAAAAAGTTGGGGTGCTCTTCCATTAATATGGGCTGTGGTGGAGAAAGGTAGAGAATTCAGAACATTTTGCTCATAACTTTTTTATACCAGTTTCCCAGTTGTCATATTTATTGCACTGCAATTTGTGTTTTTATGCTGAGAACGTAATGATTTCATTGTGTTTGAAATACAAAGAAATTTATGTTGAATTTTTTCTAAGCTCCAGCCAAAAGCATATTCTATTTCACATAAAACATTAAAAAGCTAACAACTTCAATTGTAAAAATTTGGTGAATCTCATTCTTTCAATAAAGCAAAAAAGGGTTAGGATGATTTATATCATGCAAAATAGTTTAAGATCTTATTCTAATATTGGAACTGTTTGAGGAAGGGCAAAATGAAGCTCCAAAACCATGTCTTAACTTAGGTATAAAAATTAGAGAGGAATTGCTTATTTTCTTTATCCACAAAAGAAAAGTGAAGGCTAACAAAAAAGATTGTGTTAAATGTGTTTTTATTTAAAATTATTTTAAAGGTGTCTAAAACTCTGACAACAGTGGGTTGACTATATTCATTATATTGTAAAGGTGAAAATGTAGAAGGTATTAAGGGGCCAAATTGAGCAAACTGGCCAACAGGCCAGTGAAAAACTGTGAATGATAGATCAGCCTAGTGACTGGTTTTGGAAATTTTTTGAGAAATAGTGGAACAGTTGTTCACAGCTGAAACTATTAAACACCTTGTAAAGGAGTTTTTTTTTAATGACTATCTACAGGGAATTCAGAATACTTGTTACTCTAAAAAAGAGAAATAAGAATTTTATATTATTTGAAAATTATCATTACTCTCTGTATTCCTTACATTTTGAAAATCTTGAACATATTTTTGTAAAAAATATTTTTTAAAAAACTTCTAACACCTAAGGGGCAGATCACATATTTATTTGAACCTCTCCAAAATATTTTTTTTTCCTTTTGGTAGGTCATTCTTTGCACACAATTGATATGTTATTAACAACACAGTGTGTACTTACCAATGAGGTACTGGTGACAAGAGCTGATTTTGATATATTTTGTGGTAGATGCCTCTCACTTATCTCATATAATTTCTTCTGATTTTATTGATTTATCAGTTAAGTTAAACTGATTTCAGTCATACCTAAAAATCCAAACTGCAGTCAGTACTGTCTTTGAGATTGCACTGTTTCATCAGTTTTGATTTGGTTGGGATGAGGATTATTATGATGAGCCTCACCTTCCTACAAATACTGTTTTAATCTTATGAAACTCAATTTTATCAAGTTATTTTATTGATATATATAGTTCCTTATTAGTAGAATTCTTTTCTTCTCAATTTCTTCTAGAATCATAGAATGATTTGGGTTGGAAGGGACTTTAAAGATCCTCTAGTTCCAACCCCTCGGCATGAGCAGAGAGACCCTCCACTAGATTGGGTTACTCAAGGCCCCATCCTTCCTGTCCAAGGGCAGACCATGCACAGCCTATCTGGCCAACCTGATGCAAGTTTCACTATCCTCATAGTAAAGAATTTATTTTGAATATCCAATTTAAATCTGACTTAGTTCTGATTGAAACCATTATCTCTCTTCCTACCACCATATGATCTAACAAAAAGTCCCTCTTTACCCTTCCTTTAGCCCCCTTTATGTACCGGAAGACTGCTAAAATGTCTCCCCAGAGCCTTATCTTCTCTACACTAAATAGGCATAACTCCCTGAGCCTCCTTATAGAGGTGCTCCTGTATATGGTGACACTGGTTTGTCAAATTCAAAAAAGGAGTTTTCACCTTTTGTGACAGAAAAGATGAAGAGTCCTGAAGCAAAATTTTTAGCTGACAAAATTTCAATGATATAACAGTTAAGCATAAACTATCAATATGCATATTGCATGCAGGCATGAGGGGTTTGATGGGAAGGAGTATAGAGAATGAAAGAGCTTGCAGTCAATTTGCTAAGTTAACACTGAGTTTTGAAGAATAGCTGGGTTTTCTCAGATACAGAAAAGACATAAATTTTATTTTTATCTCACAGAATCACAGGACGATTGAAGTTGGCAAGGACCTCTGGAGGTCACCTGGTCAGGCCCCACTTCTCAAGCAAGGCCACCTACAGCCTGTTACCCCTGCCCATGGCCAGAGAATGTCTGAATATCTCTGAGGAGGGAGATTCCACAACCATCCTGGGGCAACCTGTGCCAGTTCTCAGAGACTCTCACAGCAAAAAGTGTTTCCTTATGCTCAGACTGTTCCTTCTGTTTTGGTTTGTGACCATTGCCTCTGGTCTTGTCACTAGACACTGTTGAAAAGAGTATGTCTACATCTTCTCTGCATTCTCCCTTGAAATATTTGCATACATTGATGCAATACATCCTGAGCCTTCTCCAGGCTAAAGAGGCCCAGCTTTCTCAGCCTTTTTTTTCCATGAGAGATGTTCCAGCTCTTTCATAATCTTATTGGCCCTTCTTTGGGTTTTCTCCAGTATTTCCATCTGTCTCTCATAGTGTGAAGCGTAGAACTGGACACAGAGTTCCCCACATTTGGCCTTACCAGAACTGAGTAGAGAAGAAGTTGACCTCTGGCCACATTCCACCCCATGCAGCCCAGTGTCTTGGATTCTAATTAAATTTGGAACAACCATTTCAGAAGAACAAAGAATCAGACATTCCAAGTTACTTATATGTTGTAATTGGCAGCTCTGTCTCTGGTGCAGCCCCTCTGGCTGTGCACCCAGCAGCCCTGGCTGCGTCACAACAGTACCTTTGTGTGGGTCAATCTGCAGCACCGATCTTTCTCAGCTGTAAGGCCATGAGCAGAAGGAGTGACCTCTTTCGCTTCTCGTGGGTTTTGGGAGCAGGTCTTTATTTTGGGGTACACGGGGGAGTTCCCTGGACCCAGGTTCGGAGTTTCCCCAGAGAGCGAGAAAAGGCCCCGACCCTGAGTCCTGGGGGGGTTTTTACCAGTTCCATTCCAAGGGAGTGGGTACAAGTTCAAAACCAATAAAATGAAGACATGTAGTACATTCCAACATCATTGCAACAACAAGAACAAATCAAGCTAAATTGGGGTGGGGGCATTGTTGTGTCCACCAACCACCGTCCATGCACTAGACCTTGGGGGATGATGTATGGATACAGATTACAAAGGATGGGAAAAGGATAATCTCAGGGTGGGGGGTACCAATCTGGGCAAAAGCCTGGGTTGTCTTGGAAACCCTTATCAACTTCTGATAAGAACAGGGGGCCCAGCTTACTCACTCTCTAACCAGCTAAGCTAAAATTACAGTTTACAATAAATGCTATCCTGACACTTATAAAATAAATCCACACTTTTATAAATTCACCATCTCCACACTTATACTTGATTATGAGACCACTTGAGCTCTGGGCTTTAGTTTGGCACTCTTGTACCTAAAGAACAAGACACAGACACTGGGTTTGACTTAAATTTTTCCCATATGAATCAAATAAAGTGTGTCATATTTCTTCATCAGTGTGTTCCAATGCAAAAGCAAGGTTAGTTTAAATCACAGATAGTATGTGCTTTACTCTGGGTGAGAATCTGCAACACAATCTCACACCTGAGATGGGCAATTGACATCTGTAGCTCTGATAGTAAAGTTGTCTCCTGTGCCTTGTAATCTACCCCACTCCTTTAGTGATATCTGAAGCAGACCTGAAACAGTGGATCAGGTGAACAACTTTTCTTAAGACAGGTACTGATGCTGCCAAAATTACCAGTGAACAGATGTACTCTGAGGTCCACAGCTGGTTCTTGGCTCAGGAACTGCATGGCAGTACCAGTGCCTCTCATCTGCCTATGCCATATAAATTCTTAATTTCCACTGCCCTTTTCCAAGTTGTTCCTGCCCTAAACCAAAGAATTTATAAACTGTGATCAGTCTCTGCTCAAATGTATAGCTCCTGGTATGAAGAAACTACTTTATCTTCACAGATAGCTTCCTGAATCCCTAAAGATTCTTCTTGAATCTTCATTCTGAATGAATCCCTACATTCATCTGTGATTCTGAGCAGTAAATTAGGGCAATAACATGGATTTAAACATACATCTACAGTTAAAAGTACTATAAGTTTACAGAAAGTAAACTGGAAAGCCTAGACTACAGTACATTCTCTGGAATGATGAAGAATTACTATGCACAGGGAGATCATATTCCTGTGGTATGGGTGGACCTGCAGATCTGTCCCCGGCTGTATGTTACGGGGGTTGGAAATGTGGAGAAGTCAGCAGAAAATGAGGTGGAAAAGGGGAAAACTGACCTATGTTCACTGTAAAGATTTCAGATTCTGGAGAAGCAGTCATCATCAATATGATTTACTTGTGGAGTAAAAAATAAAAATCTTATATCTGGATTTTTTGATCTTATGGAACATTGAGTGAAAATTTCAGACTAATAACATGTGCTTTCACTTCTGGTTCTTTTTATATAGAGGGAAGCTCTACACAAAAAGGTGTTTATATAGAGGGAAGCATTGTCAAAGGTGTTCAAATACTTTTGTGGCCTATGACCTTAGTGCCTCAGCTGTGGAAATAAAAATAAGATGAATAAAATTTAAGGATTGTAGCTGGTTAGTTTACATCTTTGTTATTTTGGTTTTTGGTTTTGTCTTGGTGTTTGGGGTTGGGTTCCTTTCTTTAAACTCTCACTTTCAAAAACACTGTATTTAAATGCTTTGGACATTTACTTTGGGGAAGCAGATAGATAATATAAATGATGAAAAAGGCAAGGACTGGCTACCCAATATCCATTTCCCAGTCCAGAGGTACTAACTGTGACAGTCTACAAAATAAAAGAAAAACATTTATGCAAGTGAAAGGATGTCTGATTGAACACTGAATTGTATTTATTGCTTCTGGGTGGAAAAGAGATACTAAATCCCTATTTGGGAGAGGAGCCTGACCTAATGCATGCCATGGCAATTCTCTACAGTCCTTCACTTTGTTTATTCTTATTGAGTGCATTACAAAGGTGCTCCTTTATACATTTTTACATAAAGCACTTTCTAAATTCAAGCTGTGCTAATGCGATTACCGGGAGTATGAGCACACACAGGCTGGTTCTTATCCCCAAATTTAAATTCTATATACTCTTTCTTCTGCTTCATTTATATTCTGGTAAGAATCTATGTAATTCTTCTTTTCTTTTATCAAATGTATGAGCAAACTATAGCAAAATCATATCCAACATACACAAATCTTCCTTAGCAAATCAAATCTGAAGTCAGAAATACAAATGATGAACTAGAAACAGAAAAACATATTATTTTTTTCTCAAATAAAAAGTACTGTACTAACAACAACAAAAAAGACATTTTTCACAGTTAAAGCGTGTAGCAGAACCTTTTTTCTTCACATTAACAAGCAAAGAGAAATTGGAGAGAATATGTTCCCAGTCACTTGAAAGAAAAATTGGTTGGCTATCGATTGCTTTCTGGTACCCATATATCTTCATGAAATTATGGAATGCTTGAAAGAGAATTTCTCAATTTTTTTCTTTCTCTTCCCCTGCCTTCTTCCTTCCCCCGTACTATATGAAGGTTGTTCTGCTTTACTTACACAGACATATGTCTATGAACTAATTTTGTTCAGTTTTCATTTTTTGATGTGTATTCATAATCTTTTCTATAACTGCACTTTCATTTGATCAGTTTGATTAATCACAGCAAAATTATTTTAAAAAATTTAAATGTTGAGAACTTCTGAAGTTTTATATACTGATAAAATGGCAATTTGCAAGAGTTGACATCTGCAAGCAATGTTTTCATACAGTGTTACACTCTGTTAGCCTTTTGGTCTTCACAATCTAAGAAAACTGCAAAAATAATAATGACCTGATCTCTTAGTACTGAAAACTGTTCTCATATGTGGCAGAGAAATTCTGTATCTAGGGATAATTTGATAAACTGGGTCAAGCACATTATGCACTTGCAGACATGGCTTTGTGGGGAGTGAAGGATAAAAAAATTATCTCTAACCAACAACGCAGATACTAATTTCTTTCTGCTGAACGTTTTGAAAATTGACATTTGTTTTTGCAGTGTTTACAGAGTAATTTGAACTATCTGAAAGGCAACCTAACCAAATAACAAACAGCAAGCAAGTGTGAAATTCTTCTACACCTGTTTAACACTCCAGCTGAGTCATCCTGGATTTTATTGTAATATCTGAATAATCTGGGAGATATGACAGGTAAGCAACTGCTATTATCTAAAGCGTTTGCTTTCAGTGCTGTAAGACCTAAAGCTCATGAGCAGAGGAGTGCTGTCTTGCTCAGTGTAGGCTTCATTGTGGGAGAGGATGACCAGCTTGTGGGTGAGGAAAAGCTCACATGCTTGTCATTGGGCTCACAGCTCTGGAGTGTACCTTCTCAAGGACTTGTTGAGGGTTAGATTGGTTTCATTTTTATTTATAGATTTTTTTTCCCATAAATTGCCAGGAAACAAACTACTGGGTACTTTTAGGTACTTAAGCAGAGCAAAGAGGCCAAAGGAGAGGAGTTGTAGCACCTGGCTACACTTCTTTTGTCTCTGGGAGTTTCCCTTGGAGTGGGAAGAAAACATGAGTTTTGGGGGAAGGGAACGGACAGGGCTGGGAAAGCTTCACTCTCTTGCTCTCAGCACTAGAGAGAGTACAGCCAGGCTGATGCTTGCCTGTCACGATATGACGCA
>WEIU01012286.1:16497-29348 GCA_013389925.1 Aegithalos caudatus | reverse complement strand
GACAAGAATTCCACACTTGGGTAGCTGCTGCCTGAAACAGTTACTGCAACCTCAAACTACCACCTCTTGGAACAATTATAATGCACAAACAATTCACAGGCTTGGAATACTTTTTTCCTCATAAATTATTGGCTCTTCTTACAAATGGAAATTGGTAGCATTGATTTGCTACAGGCTAAAAATATTCCAGTCTGAAAAGAGGATTTGATGGTTGCCCTGCATTACTCAGGGGATTTTACACACTTCATGATGCCATGCTGTAAATCTATTGTGACAATAATTAATTCTAATAGGCCTGCATGAGAATGATGAAGTCAGAACCCCTCCCACAATTTCACAGAAATAACTTTTTAAAAATTTTAAAAATTATCCTAAATGTAACACAAAAAGAAAATTATCTTGTCTCAGAAGACCATATGATTGAGTGACACTTTTAAAATGAACCATCAGAAAAATTAATCTCTGGAGCAGAATTTTGGGCAATAAAGTTGATGCATTTTTATTACACCTGTGTGTATCATCATTTCCAATGTTAACTGAGGTGGAAATGAGATCAGATTTTATTTGTATCTTATAAGTATAATATATTAAAAAATTAATAGCAACTAATAATACCAGACATGCAGGAAAAGAACGTGGAGGAGATAGAGACCCTTTTTCAGAGATACACTTTGTTAATACCAAACCACAGAGGTGTTCTCAAGGTCACAGACTGCGTTCATGTCATGGAAGCCAATGACATCTGTGCTATTAAGTGGAAGCTGGGACATGACATAATCTCTGTACAGTGAAAGAAGTTTCTTGAGGAACACTGAACTCGCACTGCAATGGGAGAGGTCCCAAATGCTGTAGCATGGTTTTCAGTTTAATGAATCCTAAATCAATTGTTATTTGTGAGAACAGAAACCAAACACATGCACTGGTTAGCAGACACAGATATAAAAATGAGGGTCTGGTCAGCCTAAGAGTTAATCTGCTCTGAGCTTGCCTGCTAAGCCTACTGCTGGATATACATACTCATATATCATCATATACATATATATGTATGTGTGTATGTATATGAATATATACATATATATTAACACACATACACACACACACACATATATATATATTGTATACTGATATATCTCCACCCTTTTCCAAATATTAACTGGGAGTGAAAAATAGAAAATGGCAATTTAATGAATATCTGTTTAAAATTTAAGGCTCACCTGTACGTGTCAAAAGATATATGTTGAATGAAAAGCATCTTACTAAAAATGATAATTTCATTTGAAAGACAGAGTAACTTTGATATTTTTATTAATTTTCTCTAAGCAGAATCTATATTTATGAATGCCAGAAAAACTACTTACAAAGTGCTATAGACTCAATGTAACCAATTTCACGGCAGATATTGCTTCTAGAAAAGGATCCTTTGTATCCTACCCTAAAAAGATCCAGCTTCTTTGAAAACAGGTTTGATGGCTTGTGCATTGTTGCCATGGGTTTCAGACACAGCATATCTGCTGACAACCCACCACACTTCAGGAAGGCTTTGTGACACAGTGATACAAGATGAAGCCTGACAGATTAGAAATTGGGTGTTTAAAACTAAAAATGGAAAAAATATTGCCAAAAAGAATAAAGTATTTATAGTGATTCACATCTGTGCTTGAAATTTAACCGGAATGCTTTGGTTGAACTGAATTTAATTAAAATCCTGCCTGATACTTTCCATTATACCCTATGAACAAGGATGCCAGATGTGACGTCTTGTTCTCATAGCCAAACTTTATATATACACTCTGAAACAGTCTGAGGATCAGGTTCGAATCCAAATCATCAATTCACCTGAATTATTTGCTACATAAATGCCTTTGAGAATACCTGTAACTGAGTAAGCCTGTCTCCCGTACTGGAAGTTGCAATATAATCTTGTCTTTAAAGCTCTTTCAAAGTAACAGATATTTTTCCACCATGTGAAAGTGCCTTCATGTGCTGTTTGCAGCTCAATGGTTTCCATTTACCCCATCTGCTTTTTATGGGGATAGGACACAATTCAGACTGTAAGGGTCTTTGGTTACACTGAAATCAGAGATGCAGGAAGCAAACATGATCATCTCCACTCTTTAAGACATGTATCAGCCCTTGTTTTGTTTAGCTGTCTAGTGCCTTAATTTGGTTAGCAGGATGTCAAATATTCCAAAAATTCTTGTCTTAGACCATTAATGCAACTTCTTTAGCTAAAGAGAAAACATTTTATTCTAGAAAAACATGTCTGCTAGACCATGACTCCAGAAGCATGAACATTGTTTATCTACTCCTACCTGCCAAAACATTGGTATAAGTCTAGCATGCAAACCATCAAAACCTTCCTCTTTCCTCCAGTGAACCATAAAGCAGAAAACATGAATGTGAGAGCATAAATGAGAAATCTTCCATTCTTTCACTGAGCTTTAGATAGGGTTCTGCAGCATATCAACCTCTTAATTTCCAAAGAAATAGTAAATCAATAGATTACTAATTAATTTTTTTAAAAATAAGTTATTTAACAAGTTACTCAAACTGCTGATTGTTCCCTTATTAATAAACTACATTCCAAATACTCCTTTTAGGAAAAGAGTAACTGACAATGTATTTTATGTAGTGTGTTGGTGTGCGTAATTCATTAATCTGGAAAAGCCATTCTTTGTCCTTCCTGAGGTAAATCTCTGCAAACATGCACAGAGGTGTCTTGGACTGCAATGGAAGATGTAACCAAAAGCATGTATGCTATCTGTTGGAACTGGTTGGGGAAGTGTTCTTTCTCTTCTATGAGCCATTCCTCATAACTCTGGAGGGGAGAGGCNAAAAGTTGAGATTCAGAACACCAGGACAGCCTATTTCACACTGGATATCCCAGAGGAAGAGTGGACCTATCTCACTACTATTGGACCCTTCTACAGGATCATCTCTGCTCCAACAGAACCACATTTGTTACTCCAGAAGGACTTAATTAGACTGCTACCAACACCCTGACCAACAGGGTGTCAGGCTCTATTCTGACTCTGTCAGTGTTTTGGGTTTTTTTCTTGTTTTGTTTGTTTGCTTTTTGTACTAGTACATTTTTATTTTTTAATGTTCCTAGTAAAGAACTGTTATTCCTATTCCCATATCTTTGCCTGAAAGCCCCTTAATTTCAAAACTATAATAATTTGGAGGGAGGGGGGTTACATTCTCCATTCATAGGGAAGCTTTGGCTTTCCCTGGCAGACACCTGTCTTTCCAAACTAAGACAGGAGGACAAGCATGAAAGATGTACCACAGCTGGTTTGTAAAGTGTCACTTACTTGAAGGTGAGGGAGTTGAAGGCCTTTGAGGTACTGGCTCCTGGGCTTTTGCTGAATGGAATTGAGATTCTCTAAAGCCTTTCTTCTCTTGTTTGCATGCTGCAGATGTTCCCATAGGCTTTTCCCGGCCAACTAAAACAATGAAATGTAAAATCTCTCTCTAGCTAGAAGCCAGTTGGTTTTTCTTTCTTAGAAGCTAACAACAGATCTCACAGTTGTTCCACACAATACACATCAAAATCTTTTCTCTGTTATTAGCTGAATGCTACAAAAAATGGGAAAAACCTGACATACCATTTAAAATCCATTCAGTATTTTTAAAATCTAAGCAAAACTCTAACATTGATGTAAGAATAAAATTACTTGTTAAAATGTAGCATTCCACAAAATAAGCTTCTCCACGCCCAGTATGTTTCCTTTCTTAAGAGTTGGAATGCTGAAATGAAAATTGCTAGAGGCCATTTGAATAATATAAGTTGATATTGTTAATATGAACATGTCAAAGAGACAATATTTATTGCTTGCATAGAACATACTATCCTTTTTATATTCCTTTTAGTGAGCAACACTGATTTAGAAGGATTGAAGCTTGTGACAAAGTAATATTTAGCTTTATTTAATGATACCAGTAAGCACTGTCTTGTTGAGAATTTCTATTGAAAACACTGCTCTTCCAAAAGGTAATAAAGGAAAATAATTTCCTTGTATCTACAAGGATATAGTGATCAAAATATTCATATCATCCTGCAGCAAGCAGGGATGGAACAGTAGGGATGCACTTACAGTGACTTTCATAATGCTTCAATCACAATATACATGTAACAGTAAGAGTGGTTGTAAGTTTTGAAACTCTCTTTTTGCTGGTGAAAGCATTCAAGATGAGTTTGTTATGCTTGTGTATGGAAAAAATCTGACCAGCTTCTCAATTGCAAACTGATGTCCAGTTTAGCCTTTTCACGATTTCTTTCGTTTCCTGATCCCTGTAGTCAACTCCACCAGATAAGAATACATTTCCTGTAGAGGAATGTTTCCTGCAGCTATCACCTAAGTCAGCTGGCTATCTTTGGTAGCCAGCTTTTCACCAAATAAAAAACATTATTTTCCAGAGGGGAAAAAGACAAGCAGGCTACCCTATGACAGTGATCCAGAGTGTGCTGAGACCCAATTTCTGAGTCCTGGCTAGTTGACCAGGTCAGCTCTCTACTGAGGAAACATTTTGACTGCAATAGCTCTCAAATCTAACTATGGGGCAGAGGAATGACATAATGCATATGTTGGGTAAGGAGTATGATGTATTTCACATCACTGAAAAAGAAACTGAATACTGCCAAGTAAGCCTTCTTGAAAATCTACTAATTCCCCTATAAAATCAGGAGAAACTGTGGTAGAGTTGGCTTCTCCCAGGCTTCCAAAATGTGTGGCCAGAAAGGGGAATACACCCAGGAAGTCAATGCCATCTTTTTTTGTCCCCTGTCTCAATTCTCATTTTCAAAACCTTAATAGTAAAACAATTGTCATCTACGGTACTATTATTGTTGTTGTTGTTATTGTTATTATTATTATAAAAAGAAATTAATTAACTGAATATGTAGAAGTGTGCATACAACAAACTTTTCATTTTTAAAACTATTGAAACACAAGGGAAACTGTGTCAATGTATCTTTTACCCTTTTGCTTTGAATTTTGTCAGCTAGAAACACTAATTACTGAATAAAACCATAGGCTGTTGAGAAATCACATACATTTGATGACCTGTGGGTAGAAAAAGATATTTCTTTCTCCAGTGTTAACAACTGGTTTAGTTTGACCATCTGGCAGAAGACCAACGTATATCCCTTTATTTCGCACCGATTCCAGACTCACAGATCCAGTTTCCAAATTCTTCTCAATTTTAAAATGACAGTATTCATCACCTGTTCCCTAAGGAAGTAAAAACAGAAACATGAATTCAGCAACTGAATTAATGTAGCTAGAGGTTGTTCCTTAAGTGAAACTACTATCCAGTAATAGATCAGATTAACTTTAGATACTTCACAACATGCTGCATTATTACACACACAGAGACATACCTGCACCTAATCCCTGTTTATTCCTTTATGGCCAGAAAAACTAATCACAAAAGTTAGGGAAGTGAAAGACCAAGTGAAAACCTTTATGTTAGGATTTAGGCAAAGGCTAGGATATTTTCAAAGGAGTTTCCCACTTAAACAGTTTCCAGAGGATTAAGGAATGTGAAAATATCTATTTCAGAACATATAGGATATTTCTATACAAATTTTATACATAGCACAGATTTGCTAATGCTACATAATATGACATGTATTAAATTGATGTCATTTTTTTTCTCAATTTCATAGCACTTACAAGATTAATTTCAAAACCTTTACTCAATGTCACTTTTTATCCAGACCTCCTGATCCACTGCTGAAAAATAAGACACTCACAAAGCCTATATTCAAAATATGGATCAAATATTTTAAGCTCTGAAAGTGTACTGGAAGCAATGAAAAAACTCTCATGGGCCTCATATCTGAGTACTTACACAGCTTTATTTCATAATCAGTTGTCTTAAACTCCGAAATTAAAAAAATCCAAGAATATTTCTCACATCTATGTGAGAAATATTAACTTAGATGAACAAAATCACACTTTAAAAGTCAGGGAAGTATACAGTTGCTTATGCCTTGGTTGTTTTTAATGGGTTTTATCTTTGTCATCTGTCTAGCAGTACATAAGTTTTAACTACATCCACATTCTCAATAGTTTAAAAAAATAACCAGATTTTCACTGATTCAATCAACTGCCAAACTGACACAACACCTTCTCTCACTATATTTTTCTAACTTTTCTTTGGCAAAAAAAGGAAAAGATTTGAAACATTTTAAATCTGAACAAAGTTTTATGTCTTTTTTATCCAAGCAAACTAAAAATTATTCTCTCTTATCACTGACAACTCACTCAAACTATCTGCAGAGGGAAATACAAATAAGAACTGCTTACTGTTCCATCACACTGGTCATCTTTGATCTTCAGAAACATTCTTGGTTTTTTCACACTTTCAAACATGCAGAGTCCAGAACCGACTTTATGCACCTTCCAGTAGGATTCCTGCTGCTGCTGACCTGCTCCACTGCAGCTCCCATCAGGTCTAAGGGACAGAGCCTGGCAGAGACTTGTGTTGAGCAGAATGATGGCACCATGATGAAACACACCCTTTAGATCAGAAACAAAAAGTCCTCTGTGAACAGCACAGCTTTTCTCCGTATTAAATTTTGATACTGCTACTGCTCCTACTGTTTTGTTTTAAGCACTTACTCATGCATGTCCTTGTATAAAAGATAAAAGCATCAGTCTCAAGTAATTCAAGTATACCTCCAGTCTTTGAATATTTGCTGATTTTTGTGCAGGCACTAACCAGAGAACTGGAAATCCTTCCCTGCTCTGCAGCATCCCCGCTCTGTCTCACTCAGCAGCACAGCACAACATCCAGAGCACAAGGAGAGTGGCAAATTAAGGAACTTCTCTCTTTTCAACAGCAGCTCTCGTGTGTTACTTTTCTATGGTCTAGTAGGAAGTTCAGGGTCTCATCTTTCCTGTGTTACAGCCCACCCTATTTGCATGCAGCAGCGGCAGCATCGGCATCGCTGGCCCCGGGAGAGCAGTAAAGGGACCTTCTCAAGTGCCGCCTACCTGTTAAACTGTTGTTGAGCTCCACCTCGTGGAAGAGGATCCCTCTCTGAGCTCACAAACCTCTGAAACTCGGTTAGAAATAATCTGCTTTATAACAGCAAATTTTAAAAGAGTCTTCCTATTTTCCCTCTGCCCACCTTACCTTGACATGCACAACAAATTCTTTGGAAAGCCGGGCGTACCCTGTTGTTTCATCAGCTACTTTGCCTTGGAGATTGAAAGCCACCGTGTGACCCGTGTAGCTGGCTGACTCAAGAATGGCACAGCTGTTTGGTTGAAGGTGAACACGGAGCTCACAGCATGCTTTGTCTTTGCTCTAACATAGTCAAAGAAGGAATAATAAATTATATGAACTACATGGCAAAATCCAAACCAGAGAGTATCACAACACAGTTTCTGTTTCGTTCGAGTTCACACAATACTAGCAGTCTAGTACAAAAATCTTTCTATTTTTCAGATTTGCAGTTCTTAAACTTAGGACTGAAAGTGTGGACTCTGTGGAATTTGACAGAAACAGTTCACTATAAGATGATGCAGATCTGGCAATATGAAGTATACCTGGGTGCCTCAGTTGGAGCGTGTGTCACAGCCTATAAAGATGGCAAAGTATGAAACAGAAAATGAACCATGCTAACTCTTGGCCACCAGCCCATCTTTGACATGGTTTTCCTTTGTCTTTGTCCTCATTAATTTATACTGTTCTCACAGAAAACACCCAGAGAATCAGAAGTTTTACATGAAAGAGTAAAGCAACACACTTTACTCCATGTTTGCCTGTTCAGCTTGGCGGGCTCTATGATCCCACTGTATAATATACATAATTTAATACTTTATCAAAACATTTATCAACACGGAATAATACATATTAAAATATTTTATCAATTCATCATCAATCTCATACTTAAATAAAACTAGAATTTTAATCAATGTAAAATGCTAAAAATCCATCTAAAAATTGATAACATTTCTGATTTATATCATCTTAGAATTTTCAAGACTACAAAGAATCAATATTTCTAGGAAAACTTTTCTCTATCAGATTCAACATACCTATGAAAGTAAAAGAAAAATTGTATGAATTTTAAAAGTAGTTTTGAAACATATGAGTAAGCATGTCCTCAAAGTATGATTAGGCATGAAAATATAAGGCCAATTCCAGTTTTGTGTTGCCTTTCTGTTGCTCCAATGCCTGAGAGACAGCCGTCATGTCTTACAGATGTCATAAAACATCAAAGACTCCCAAAGCACCCTCAGAATCCTTTCTGATGTCTTTCACCAGGGGACTGTAAGCTTTCCTGCATGAAGGGAGTTACCTGGGAGTTCCCACCTACACTCCTCATATAAACCCAATATGCATAAATTTACACACATTGATGACCCAATGTCATTTCACTCTGATCAGCCCCAAAGAATCCATTTACAAGAACCTAAAATACTCGCATCTCCTCGTCATAACAGTTGGATATCAGGAAAAGGATCTTCACAAAGAGAGCTCTTGGGCACTGGAACAGGCTCTTCAGGGGAGGAGTTACAGCACCAAGCCTGACAGAGTTCAAGAAGTGTTTGGACAATGTTCTCAGGCGCATGGTGTGACTCTTGGTGCTGTCCTGTGAAGGGCCAGAAGTCAGATTTCCATGATCCCTGTGGGTCCCTTCTAGCTCAGGATATTCTCTGATTCTATGATCAGAAGAAACTGAAGTCTACAATTCCATTTACCTACATGTATACTGCAAGTGCAGAGGAAAAAAGGTCATAGTGTAAGACTTTGAAGCTGGGCTGAAACAAATCAAAATGTATCAAAACAACTCCCCTGGGTTATACCAGCTGTCTTGTGACTGGCATGTTGTGTAAAAAAACAAAAACAAAGACAAAAGAAAAAAAAAAACAAAAAACAAACAAAAAAAACCAAAGCCAAAAAGCAACTACAAAGGAAATGAAGGCATTTAAAATCAAGCAGAAGAATTTTTCCTTATTGAAAAAAAAGGACATATTAAGGCGTTCCAGGTAGCTTGTCAGCATGTGGAAAACAAATATAAATGACATCTTGGAATGGCCTGGTATATCTGAATTAAAGAAATCAGCCAAAAAAATAAAAAGTACACTGTGAGAAAACAAAGCCCTATCTCTAAATTCACCTATTTATCATCAATTTCCTGGGTTCCATTCTGCAATTCCTTATCTGTCTGGAAATACAGTTATTTATTAGACAGATTATTAAAACTTTTTTTTTTTTTTAATCAGTCAATTACATGTATTTATGAAGCAGGAATCAGTAGCAGTATTTCCTACCTTTCCAGCTGCATGGCCACTGACAAGAGCAAGAGCAAGTGATGGCATCTTATGACTCCTGAATATACATGTATTTCTCCTTTTGACATTTACATCAAAAAGACCTAAGAGTTGAATGAAAAAAATGTTAGAAATTTGAAAGTATAGTAGTTCATATTTGCATTTAATTACAATCAATGGTTTATCATTTTCAAGGGAAAAGAATTAATTAAGTGTTTAACTCAACAGTTTGACCTCTCTGATCAATAAATTCTCTCATTCGTTCAGGAAAGGGCATCTGGGGACTACTGTCAATTTTGCTGCCTTGAGGAGAAAAGCCTTGAGAGGTAATGATAAGGAACAAATTTCTTTTTATCAGCACATATGTTTAAAAAAATCCATAAAAACGAGCTGAGAATTCCAGCATAATGAACTGGGCTCTAGCAATGAATTTAGATGATAAATAACAGATGATGTAGGGAACATAAAGCTCTCAGGTAAGAAAAGATAATTCATTTTCTCTATATCCATACCAGAATTTATAAAGTAAATCTTGCAGCATAGCTCATGGCTTCTCAAATTTTAAATCTGGCCAATTTTCCAAACAATTAACTCTTATAGCTACAAAATACTGATGAAAAGTAAATTCTTCCCATTTTTATTGTTCCCAGGGACAAAAGTGATTTTTTAAGCAACTGTTCTATTAGTCCATTATGTTGCCTTTTTGTAAGATGCAGCTGTCTCTGGAGGAATGTTGTGGTGTCCTGATGCACTCTTTTGTGTGTCCTGAAAGGTTCTATCACTTCCAAAAAGATCTTTCTAAGGTCCCTGTGTAAAGTCTCTGGTGAGATGTCAGAAAGACTGAGCAGCTCCATCACTACCAAGGGAAAAAAATATATGTACCTAATACAACATGTGTTAGAGTTAAGTGTTAGTAATGCAGTAGGAGGAAACCTGGTAAAGGGCTGAACTTGTAGACTGCCAGTAAAAATTACAAAAATAGAATAAAATTAATTTATACAAACATACATATATATTATATATATATGCACACACATATGTATTCCTTACTAATGAACTCTACCTAAATTTGAACTTGTTATCTTAGATGGATCTAGTTTCAAAAGACTTCAGCTGTCCTTGTCATGTGAGTTCTGTGGGAGCACCAAACTGCAGATGACAAGAAGTTTTTCCATTTGTTAAAGGAAAACCAGTGACAAGACACCGTGTGAGAATTTTTGTGTGTGTATGTAAACTAAGTATATATTTTCTGAGTCCTTATAGTCATTAATACATGTATATTTTAAGTAAGGAAAATGTTATCTACTATAACGTATGATTATGTACTCCTATGCATTTTAGGAATCTCAATATTAAAATCTTTCCTTCTTGTGTCTCCTACGCATACATCCACATGGAAAATACTTTACCATATTTGTTTTTCTTGTCACCAAGAGCATCAACTCTGCCATCTGGGTAGAGGCAAATGAAGCCATGGGTGAGTTTGTTGTAAAACTGAAGTGTGATGCCTTTCTGAAATTTCCACTTTTCTGCAGCCCACTAGTTTTGTAAACAACAAACAGAAAAGACTTATGAGAAGATGATACACAGGAATTTGTCATACAAAGCAGTCAACTGACCTGATTTCACTCAAAGCATGATTTCAATGGTTTAAATTAAAATAAAAAGGTATACTCTTACAGTTCTTTCTCTCTTGAGTTCCAGCTCTTGTCCTGTGCAGATAAAAACAGTGTAATTAATTTACAGAGATTCTTCATTCCCTTTGGGACAGTTCTCTTCCCCACCAATTTTAACTTACGTCCTGGAAAAGTGCTGGCATCTGTCACAGGCAGTTCTCTAGCAATATTGCCATCATCCTGTCCCTGGTCCAGCCACCTAAGAAACAGAACTTTCAGTAATACTCTTCAAAATACTTCTTCAAAATATTTCTTCAAAACTACTCTTTCAGTAATAACCTTGACTGGCAACTTCCAAAGTATTCATGGCACATGGATACTGATAACAACTGCCTTATGCATTAAAGTCTCAAGGCTGACAAACAGCAATACAAAAATCCAGCTTTAGTAAAAAGAGATTAACATTGGCAAAAAAATTATTTTTCTTTCTTGTTCTTGGTGAAACATACGTAAATGCTTTCCTGAGGTACAAGGGCCTAATCCAATTATTACAAATCAGAGAACTCATATTCATCCCAGATCAATAATGAATTGTGCAGTGGTCATGATGTTTATTCTTCCTGTCTGCCAGAAGGCTATAGCAAGGTGCAGATTGTTCTGTGCCCTGAAAATTCCTATTCAAGGAGGCAAACCCAACAGTGGCAACACTTTCACCATGTCTGGACTATACTTTCACAATGCCTTTGTACACATCTACTTACATAAGTCTAACTCCATTTGAGTCAAAAGCATTCACACACTCAGAACAAGATAGCAAGCACAGCATCAAACTCTAACAATAGCTAGCACATACCCTGCATTTTTCTGCCTGAAATGGATTTGAACTCTCCCTAAATTATGTATGAAGCCAGCATTATAGATCTCTTCATAGCAGTTCATCTCATCTAGAATACAGACTCAAAATTAGGTCAGGCAAGGATGAGGTGCTGTATCTGATAGGCAGAAAGCCCATACTCACACATAAATCAGTTTCAGTGTGCACATCGCTCACTCTGGGCTGTCTCAGGCAGTTATTTATTCACCCAGAGAAGTGAGAGGAGGAAATAGAATTGGGGTGCCACTGGCTAGCTACAGCTAGGCTCTTACGTGACTGGACTTTACCATTTCTAATATTTGCACTGATATTTATCAATTAAAAATTTTCTGCAAGGTGTTGAGAATTAATCAGGCATAGATAAAACTGTAAATGAGTTATAGAACAGAAGATTCAGAGCAGCAACATCTGCAGGGGAAAAGGGAGGGAAGTTAGGACTGCTTCAAATTATGTTGCAGCTCAGTGACAGGCTGCAAAGCAAATGAGTAAAGGGGATGTGGTCAGGTAGCTGCATTTGTGATTGCCACTTCACAGGATCTTACAGTCTGATCCTGAGCTCACTGAACCCCACATTAATCTCCATACTAATGCCAGTAAATCAGGAACAGTTTACTAGAGAGACAGCAAGCCACTCTTCTGAAAAGCCTTGCATCGCATGACATGGAAGAATGGATGAATCTGCTGGTGTCAGATACAAGGTGCTGGATATGGGAAATGTGTAACAAAACCCTATCCTAAATAGTTCCAAAGGTGCAAAAATGGAAAGTTCCCAGGCAGAACATTTTATTGCTTTTAGCTTTGTTCAAAGGCACCAGATGTTTGGGGCAGATACAAGTCTTAGAGATATAAAAAGAATCAGACCATCTCAGCTCACATCTTATGAAACACATTTTTCTCCTTGCAGGGCATTTCAGGAGAAAAATTAAGAGTAGTTATAAATTTATTAAAAATCTAACCCAAATCAAATGCAACCAACCTGTGACAAAGAAAAGTATAATCCAAATCTGTTACAGGATCCTTGATTACAACTTTGTCCAGAAACCATCCATTTCCTTAGAAGAAATAGAG
>WEIU01012286.1:4883-16467 GCA_013389925.1 Aegithalos caudatus | reverse complement strand
AAAAAAAAAAAAAAGTTTGATCATGAGAGAAAAATTGATGCATTAAATTATGTCTGACTTCCTATAGTTTTCTCTCTTCAACTGGAACTGCAAAATCTGCAGGTCCACTGGCAGGTTGCAAGTGTCACAGTTACCCTCACAGCTGGAGAGAAGACAGTACCTGCCCTAGGTACTCTAGAGCTTCCTTACGGGCCTGCAAGCTGCTGGGACTCTCCCTGGCTACATCCCTCCCTCCTTTAACATTACCATCATATAAGACTTATTTGTTTTGCCAATCAAAATATTAAGAAAATTAGATAGCAGCTTATGATGGCTCAAAATAAGTTGCAATGTTTACAGTATTTAGGCCCAAGAGTTTGAAAAAAAGACTAGTGACTACAAGCATTTTAAGTTCCACCATTAATTAGAAGTCTAGTGACAATAGTGTTAAAAAATCTTCATTATTTCTTTACAGTGCAACTGATAATGCTAATCCATCTAAAATTACAATAGCTCATTTTGAATTAATCAAGAGAAGACACAATCAATGCCTTAACATGCAAACATTCCCCCTCTTCACAGTTTTTTTAATAGGGATTAGTAAAAAATTACTAGCAGATACTGTCCTTAACCTAATGGTTGAGAGTATAGTGAAAGTGAGAATTCTGACCTGATCCAAGCCCATTATGTCCTATAACAATCTTGTACAAACATCCAAGGTGCACAGCTTGAACAGAAAAGATGTCAGTCTGTAATCAACCAACAAAATTTCAGAAAAATCTTAGAAGCATAGCATTCTTCAGCCACAAAATTGTAGAGACCCATAAACCCCTATAACTCTTTTGTCAAGACCATAATTTGAAATATTAGCTGAAAGAGCAGTATAAGTAAGCCTGATCACTGCTAATAGGAGTAGTGCCACTCAAATGAATGGGATCAGAGTCAGGAAAGAAAAACCTGTTGAAAGCGTCAATGGCAAAATACAAACTACAGCAGATTTCAACATTAGAAATGCAGATATAAAATGAAATTTCATTTAGTCTTCTCTTATTAAACCAAATTTTTAGAAGAATGAAAACCAAGTGCACAACTTACCTATTTTATAAATGAAAATTCTCACTTTCAAAAGCATTGGTAGAACATTAGAAAGTATTTGGAACTTAATTAGGGAATTTTGGGGAGCCACTGGAATATGGTAATTATCTCTTTTCTAATTTCACCTTTCTTGCAATCATTACTCACCCAAGAGAAAAAAAGGCTGCCAAAGATATCAAAAAATGCCGTCTTTAACTTACTTGTCCTTTTAAAAATTTCTTGGATTTCTGTGACCTGAGCAGCTGTCTGGATCCTGTATCACCTCTTTCTCCATAGACAGAAATATAGACATCAGCCTCAGTTCCAGCGTTCCACAGGTCTCCTGTTGTCACATGCACTTTGTAGACAGTCACTGACAATAAAAGATGAAAATTTTTCACATCACAAGCACTACTGTGGTTACAATAACATCTAGCTGGCTGTAGAGTCCAATTACATCTGTGTCAAGGACAGGGTATAAAACTTTAAAAATCCAATGCAATAAAATAAAATAGAAACTTTATTTTATGTTTTTTATGGTTGTTACATTTATTGTTGTGTCCCAGGCTGTCATTTGTGGGCAATGCAAACAGAAGTTAATTCCAAATGTCCAGTAGTATATCTTGGTCCTGCAGCATCATCTAAAATCATAATAATCTGAAAAGTAAATAATGTAAATCCAAGATTAGTGTCACCATAAGTGGTGAGATCAAAACTATAAAAAGGAATGGGAGCCATTAACATTTTGAATTTGCTGGTTAACCAAATAAGCTAAAATCTAGCACCATAATTTTAGTTTTCTAGGACCTCAAAACTCACTTTTTTATTATTTTAGCAATTCATGTTATAGGATAGAATTATAGAATGGTTTGGTTTGGAAGACACCTTTAAAGACCATCTAGTCCAACTCCCCTGCCATGATCATGGACATCCTCAGTTACAGCAGGTTGCTCAGAGCCATGTCCAACCTGACTTTGAATGTTTCCAGGGATAAGTAACCTATATATTCCATATGGAAATTCTTTAAAGGATATAAATTTAGGAGGGAAAAACTAAGACTTAAATTTTAAAAAATCATTCATTTAATAAAAATGGATAATGCATATAAAACAAAATTTGAGTCAAAATCTAATGAAATTCAAGACTATGATACACAAAAATATCTACCAATATAAAACCGTGGTCCTTAAAATGTAAATGTAAGAATTCCATAAAATTTAGAATTAAGGTAAAACATGCCATCATAATCCTCAGTATTAACAAGGTAAAGGCAAAAATTCTGCCAACATACACTAACAATATTTTGTTAGAACAGGTGAGGTACAGAGAGAATGAAAGGGGAAGAGAAAACCTCATTTTCTGGCGCACAAGCTCTACTTCCAAGGGTAGGTGTCCATGTGCTTCTCTGTCTTGCAAGCAGAAAAGCGTTTCTGAACCACTGGGTCCAAAACAACATCAGCATTATCATAATTTGATTGTCAGTTTCTATTTGAAACATGTTGTGAAGCTTGGCTGTAATTCTCTGAATGAGGTTGCTTCCAGATCTCACCCTTCTGATGGCCAAACACCTTCCTTTAATATGCACTGAAGATTTGCTCACCGTCAGTCCATAGGTGCAATTGTGCTATGTGGCTGCTCAGTGTTACATTTTTTCTCTTCGTGCTTATTTTTTTCATGATTATCTCTCATTTATTTACATGGTATTTTTTGTTCTTGTTACTAAACAAGCTACCTTTAAAGAATTAAGTTTGGATAATGGTAACAATTTGGCAAAAATGCTAAACACCCTGCACAGGTTTTAATATGCCCACGCAGAACACTAGTGGTTCCTTCTGGCATGAGGGCTGGTTTTTTTTTTGTTTGTTTTGGTTTGTTTTTTTTTTGTTTTTTTTTTTTTTTTTTTTTTTTTTTTTTTTTTTTTTTTTTTTTTGGGTTTTTTTTTTTTTTTTTTTTTTTTTTTGTTGTTTTTTTTTTTTTTGAGATCAGAGTCTCTGAACTCCTCTGAAATATGTGGCAAAGGCCAGCCACATTTAACACACAGAAGCTTTTGACACTCTTTATTTAGCAGCATAATCAGGCACTATCTTTCCCAGTGTGCCTGTCTCAATACTCAAAATAGTTTTCATTTAGCAACTGTTAATTCATACTGCATTTTACCCATATAATTTCACAAGTCACCACCTGGTCTATTTCCTTGCTCAATTTTTTCTTTGCAGCACCCACATGAACACATGCCCCATGAACAGACCACAGCAGAGGGAGGGAACTAATTTCTCTAGACCAACAGTTCCATACATAGGACCACAACAATCCTCTATTGCAACAATTTCCTCCTTCAATAACTACCTACTTTCCAATTCCTGCAAGAAGAAAAGCAAAGATCCACCAGCTAACAACGCTGCATAATCCTGATTTATTCACAGGATATAATTAATGATTGTGTCATAAACCATGAGCAGACAGGGACAAAAGTAGGATGGCAGAGGATAAAACATCAAATAGATGCTGCTCAGTCCTCCAACATTATAGCAACAAAGTCTCTATGTAACACTTCTTAACAGTTTAATTCCCATGTTCTTCCTTTGAATAAAAAAGAATGTTAAATCAGAGAGTGTTTCAGCCTCTTTTTATTCAGAAATTGGTTTTAAAGTGCCTCTCATCATCTCTCTTTCGCATTGAATCCAGACCCCTTCACTGTTCTGTTATCAAACTATCTTCTCTGAAGTTAAAAGCTGTGTTCCCTTTTCACTGTCTCATGTAGAAATATAACACTGGCAAAAGGACACAGAGGCGTTCTTTCAATTACTAAATCAGAGATGAAGCTGCCTTCTCCAAAGCCTTCTGCATGACCCCTTTTACACTGAAGCTGGTAGAAATTCACAGAAGCTCCTTTCTTCCTCCCTTGTGTGAGAAATTGTTAACTACAAAATGCAGATTGAGAGGTTGGTTGTAAGTGTGCCTTTGTGCTTTTCATGCAGGAAGATTACTCAATAATAAAAATCTTTAATTGTATCTTTATTTCAGAAACAAGGAAACCTGCTACACAGAAAAAGCCCAAAAATAAGTATGTTCAGAGAATCACGGAATATTCTGTGTTGGAAGGGACCCACAGGGATCATTGACTACAGTTCTTGAGTGAACCACATAGGGATTGAATCCACAACCTTGGCATTATGTGCTAAGCAACTGAGGTTGTTGAGATCTGCATCTCAGAATATTTAAACAAGAGAAGACTTGGGGAAGAACAGATACTGCACATAGGGGAGTAGAGCATATTCAATAGAATATGTCAATCAGCATTTATTCAAAGGGGTGAGGAGGTGCTTGACTTTTATACCAGTGAGTTTGTATGTCCCCCCATACAAACAATATTAATCTTAATTAATTAATATTAATTTGGCCAAAGAGACCAAATCTGTGAGGAAGCAGGCTGAGCGCCTCTGAGGCTTCTCATGTCATGAAGATCATGACTACCCAAGACCAAAAATCGTTGTGGTTAATGTGGACAGGCCTCTCTCCAGAGCATTTTATGAGCCATTGACAGCTGCTAAGTACTGGGGGAAATCTCTCCCATTATTGTTTTTCTCTTAAAACATACTTTGAGGTACAAACCTGGGGTTTTTTCCTGATCTTTTTGTCAGGTTCTTAATCTGAGAGCTCAGTCATCACAGAGAAGTATAAATATAACTCCAGGCCACCCATCTCTATTACAAGAGTAACTGTCCCAAGGTATGTTCTCCCACATCCATGGGCCATTTTCTGGACTTCTGCCCCTTGATTTTATTTGTATATATCCTCTTCCTCTAGCCTGCACCCACAATATCTGTTACCACTGAAACAAATTTACCTGTTACAATTTCAACTTTGCAAGATCAACACAAGGGACCATAGACACACTATAAAGCACTGATAAATAGTTCAACATTCTGAAAAAAGGGTTCCATAGTTTTTAGAGAACTTAGAATGGAAGTTTACTCATCCCATTAATTTCGTCTTCTGCAGCTATGATTTTTGTGGGGAAGAGAACATGTCCCAGGTGGATCTTGCTCTAGTGAAGTCCTATCACAAGTAATACCAGTGGTGTTATGGCTTTCCCCCCTCTAACATCACACCCCAAGAGGATGGGAATCTGCCACAGCATTCTTGCTCCCTCACCCACATCTCTCCCAGGACACACTGATCTTGCTAAGACCTTGTAATTTTCTCAGAAATTTTCCAGGAAACGACAATGTCAATTGTAGAGAAGAACAAGCATAGACTTTCCACTCCCTTTCCATTTATCAAGCAGAGGGAACATATAGCAATATCAGGGACTGGTGTGATAAAGCAGGATGCTAAAATAGTGCAACAACACCGACACCCAATAATTTTCATATCCTTTGGAATAATTCATCTTTAGATTTACAATACAGTTTATCTGTGAATAATGGAGATTTCAATACTTACAGCCTCCTGAAATATTATTCTGAAAGTTTTATTCCACATCCAAAATTAAAAGTCTGAGCCCCTTACCAGAAAGAGACTGAAGCAGTGGCTATAGTAGTAACACTGGAGCTATAATCCTCATTTATTGAAAACAGAGTTTGTGATCTAATTCTTGCTGGCTTCATGGTAGTTACATGTCTGACAAGTCTTTACTATTTCCTTTATTTTAAATCAAACACAAGCATAGATAATCTTACCAAACAAGAAATTCACTTAAAGAATGTGTGAAATTCAAAGCATTAAAGATTCTTATTTCTTTTCCGGTGCTTTTTAACTTTTTACCTGAGTATGCACAGTAACAACAGGAAAAAATATCAGAAAAAGTGTTGTGGTAGCCAAAAAGTAATAGAGGGCCTGATGAATGAAAATGAACTCACCTCTATTGACATCAGTCTGGGGTCTGACTTTGTTGATGTGGTATTGTGCTTACCTGGAAGAATAGGCTGACCCCGCTGAAAAACAGGAATCTCCACAGATATTTCCCCATCAGCCTGGTCCTTGGCCAGCCATCGATGTGCAGGGAAAGAGAACTGCTCCCCTGAGAAAAGGTTCAGCAACTGCACCTAAATAGCACCAGGAATTCCAATTTAACTTGCTGATCTCAGACCAGATGGAACAGAACATGAAACTTGTTGAATGCTGTTGAAATCTGTGCAGGTAGAGCTTTGTGGATGACCACAAACCCATGGGTTTGGAGCATTTCTGCTCCCTGGATCCAACTGCCCAAATCTGACTTTTCATTTCGTCATATTTGAAAGCTCAGGGCAGAGTAACTCAAGTGCAGCCAAGAAACAGGTTTTTGTCAGCTCAGGAGCACTTCCACCCACTACAGCTGTTGTTCCAGCTGGTACATCCATGGGGGCTGGCACTAGGTGGCATGGCTTACCAAAGACGGAACTTCTCACTGGGAAGCTCCTCAGTGCTTGTATCTCTATTCCTTACACTTTTACCAGAACAGGAATTAAAGGGACAGGTTTTGATTCTTCACCTCTCCCTGTGACATAAATAAACCATGAAAGTGCTCGCCCCAACACCAACTGAGGCCTACACAATGCCCTGCATTAATTTTTTCCATGCCCAGCCTCAAGCATGTAGCAGCAAAAGGACCATATGCACACCAGCTGAAGGAGGAAAAGAGGTTATTTTGTATTTCAAAGTATTCCTTAGGAAGCACTTCAGAGGCTGCTGTATGTTCTAATAGTGCCTGATTATGCTAATTTATACCCATATCTACACTAGATTTCGGATCGGCAGAGAGAAGGAAAGACACTCCTACTTGTAGTTTCACTCTGTGCTTTGCAGAATCTAATCTCCTTAATTTGAATATTGAACAAACTCAGAATTACTGGAAACATTTTTATCTCTTTTGCTGCTTGAATAATAAACTTTCAAGACAAAGATTCATCTTGTCTGAAAAACCTGGCACACGTTAGTTAGGCTGTTGACATCTGCTGATGAAGCCTGAAAGGGAAATTTGCAAATAGCAAAGCAGCATCTTCATGGATGTGTCTGATATCATCTCAGTACTGATATAGACAGAGAAACCATGAGACACTGATGGAGGACTAGTGTGCCTAACTACCAGAACAGCTCTGCAGTTGTAGAGCACACTCTTTTAATTTTAGTTCCTCCTTAAAAAAAATGTAGGTTTCCCAACAAAGAGTGATGCTAAATGTCTGTAGATTGTTCCTCTAGTGTGCAGTCTAGAAATCAATGGTTGTATTCCTTTATCTCTGAACCATAATAAACACTACCTGTAGGGTTTGAATATATATTTTTTTTCGTTGACTTTCTGCCCAAAGTTGCCAAGAGGGAATGACCTGGCCCTGGCTGATGAACCACTCCCTAAAAACTGTATCTGATTGACTGAGATTTCATAAAGAGACATAATATTTATAAATAAATAATGGAACACATCGAAGTGTTAGACAAGTCGTTTTTTTTGTTTGTTTGTTTTTTGGGGGTTTTGGGTTTTTTTTGTTTGTTTTGGTTTGGTTTTTTGGGGTTTTTGTTTGTTTGTTTTTTTGTTTTTAATTTACTGTTGATTTCAATTAACATATCCTAGGTGGAAAGAAGGGTAATGATAACTTTTTGTTTTTGTCTTTCCCTTTATTTTTTGTCAGATTTCCTCAGTCTCTTGTTTTAAATGTCTGTCCCCAAAACTGAGTACAGCTGGAAAATGAATATCTAGGTTTTATAATCACCAATCATCACTTGAATTGAAAGAGATATGATCCCTGTAATTCGATTATGAAACATCTTAAAGTGATAATACATGGTATTTCAGTGTAGACATGGACTGGCTAGAGGTATGAACTCACAGCATCTTGCCTAGACTACAGTTATTGCTTCCCAGATCTCAGTCTTCCTTCTGAGTCACAGGCCCAGGTAAAAACAAGCATCAAATAGCCACAGATTTTGAGCACTGACCAGTTAATATTTGATTTCAGTGAGCAGTTTGCATTAGGTAGACCTAGTTATATTATGAAATATAATTTTTACACTGAGTTTACCAGCAACTTCTAAGCTCTTCATAAACTGCACTCTCTCAACTGAAAGATAAGAAACTCTGGCACAAAGGTGGAAGGGTTTCAGGCATGCATAGCACATAACTGGTACACATAGTATCACATCAGATATTAGGATAAAAGTCAGATCCTTTAATTTCCAGTCCAGGAAACCTATATACTATGCTTCCCAACCAAACCTTGAAATGCAACTAGCTCATTCTCTTTGCTCTCTTATATTTGCTTAATCTGCATCAAGATATTTTTACATAGGGAGGGAAAGGAAAAAGGGTTTCTAGTTCTGTGTCAGAGACACAGAACTAGAAACATTTGCAATATAGCTCTGGTGCTGTGCACAGGGACACATAGGCATCAGCCACAGATTCAAGGAGGATTTGGCTAGACTGGGTTCAATGACTTTTTGGGTTTAAAACAAGGTTTAGCCACTTTGTAGCATACAAGGACTGTAGAAGACTCAGACTCAGACTATAGCAGCTAAATTAAGCAGTCTTCCTTGCTGCCCTGCCACACATTTTTAAAGAAACATAATGTATTAAATTGCAAACAGCCAACGCAGACATCATAAAATAAGCTGCTTTAATTCCACACAAAAACATTCCTTCATAAGTAATCCCTTAAATGAAGGTGAAAGAATTTGATGAGGCTAGTATAATCCCAGGGATTCTTTTCTTACTCATATTTTGAATCCACTGTCATAGTGACTGCTTTTGGACAGATAAAATTCTTTCTCACTGCTTTTACCTCTTTGCAGTGCCAGGCAGGGGAGTTTCCTGTATTTGTATGTCCTATACGTATTTTGTAGAGGTGTCCTATGTTCTTAGTATTGATCTGTAAAAGAAACACAACTAATGAAACACAAAACATTTATTAAAGACATGCACCAGAAATACATTTAGTAACTGTGAGACTTTTGATTTGAGGAATTAAATATTCTGACATTTAAACAAGCCTTTCCAACTTATTTTACTTCAGATAATCCTTAGATGTTTGGGTCTTCTAAAAGACAACCCTCAAAAATCCCATTGGCCTGCCAATCCTATTTAAATATCCTCAGGAAGATGCTGTGGTGATTCCTGGCTGAATATTTGCCTCAGTGGGAGATGAATAGAGACCATATGTATGACTAAAAAGCAAAAGTGTCTTGACCCTACAATCTATCTCAGTGTAGCATTTATACTAGTGACCTGCTCCAAAAGTATTTTTGCCTCCCACGTTTCTATGAATTTCTCTCTACCCCTCCGGGAGCGTATGCTATACAATTTTTTGGAAACAATTGTGTTCATCTTTGATGCTTCTTTTTACAAATCATTTCAATTAAATCAAGTTAAAAAACTGTATTTGAAAGATTAGCCCTTGGGCAGGCTGGATGAATATGTCCAGTACAGATAACAGGGTGCTGAGGGAATAACTTTGTGTGAAGGTTATTTAACCAACCTTTCTATGAACTTAAGTGCAGAAATAGAAAGCTTATCTTCAAGGAACTGAAAGTACACCATCGGTCTTCCTTCCTCACTGTATAATTTATCTTGTTATAACGTAGGTTTGATTTTCTCTCCTTCTGCTGTTTTCCATAGAATTAATTTCCATGTTTTCATTGACATTGTATAGATGGATGTGAACCAAGTTCCCTGTATCACAAATTTCCCTGAACTCAGTGTTATAAATGATAAAGAGACAGAGCAGTGAGGACAGACCACAGTTATGTGCAAATACAGTGCACTCAGAGAGCCTTTTCTCTTTCTATATATTTCACAGTAGGTTCTCCTTTGTTGTATTCAGTGTTATCAATACTTGCCTAAAAGGGGGATCCTAGACCTCAACAATGGGACTGTTGTCCATACTTTGCATTTAGAAGTCATTGTAGGTGAAATTAATTTCAGTAATGGCAACAGGACCTCCTTACTCCTTTTATCCACTCCTTTCAATCTGGCTGGCTTTGATATCACAGATGGGGAATGACATTCTGTATCAGAGGTGCTGGATTCTTCTGAGAAACTCCATAGGTTGAAAAGGGCTTCGAACTGCACTTCCTGCATCCCAAACATCTACAGGGCAATTGTGGAAAAGGTGAGCTCTTCATCAATGCTGCCATCAAACACTTTTTCTCAGAAAGGGGGTTGCTATTCTGGATACTATCGATGGAAGCACCTGTTTGTAATATGGCCCTACAGCAGACACCTGTAGACAACCCCTGACAATCTTACATACACACTCAAGCTATGCAGATTGTGATAAAGGACCTAGTCTGGCTCATCTAAATCACCACATTATAAGACTGATCAAGGAAGAATTTGTTTGTGTAACTGGAAGCAGAAGCAGTTTCAGATAGATTTATTACAGGTATAAAATTTGCCACTATTTCAATAAAGCAGAAGGTGTGTAACAAAGTTAAAAATTTACTCCATATCCTAATTCTTCACTTCCTCATTTAATTTTTAACATTGTAACCCTTTTTCAAGTTTGTTTCAAGTTTGCAAACTAAACAAGTATCTGCTGTCATATATTTTCTTGGGCACAATGCAAATAAAACACTAGTTCTTCAACAGAAAATAAACATGTTGAATCAAATAAGCTTTGGATAAGTGAGTGGGAAAGGATACTAAATGTAGCTCCACGTTTAGGCCTTGTTCCTCATTTCTAGATATGCATAACATACAAAAAGCTGCCTTTTCATCACATAGAGTTTGAAATGTCATGCGATCTGGCAGGAAGCAAGAGGGCAACACAATGAATATATATTACTTACTGTGAAGATGTCTTCATTGCCTCTCTGAAATAATTTTCCCTTCTCTCCATCAAGAAAAATAGAACCCGAACTGCCACAATCCCCATACAATGTAATATAAACCTTTGAACTTGTTCCTGCAGATGGCACATCACTGGTGAGAACTGACACATTCCATTTCCTACCTATCAAAAGATAAAAGACTCGCTGAATTACTTAAACTCAAGATTCTTAAATAAAATACATTTCAGTAATCAAAATTCTAAATAATAAGAGCACGTCAATGAATACAGAAATATGTGTTTCACAAAATTACAGCAGGCAAATACTGAGTTTGCAGTGTTGGGTATGTCATGAAATGTCAGGTTGCATTCATGTCCTTTATTCTAAATGTCCTCTATGACCAAGTCAAATTTGAATGAAAGTAATTGTATTTCAAACACAGTTCTGAAATATTGTATTAAATATAGGGTTCTCTTTACTTAGGATATATCAGCTCTGCTCAGTGCAGTGCTGTGTAATGACAGCCTTGACACTCATCACTTTAAACATTAGGAACTCTGAAAGCAAATTAGCTCTTCTGAAAAAGAACTGTTTAAGAAAGGATTTGTATCTCTGTAAAGGTGTGATTTGCTATACAGATGTAGCAGCTTGTTTGGAATCCACTGAAGCTTTACCAGCACAGGAAGGACTTTGATCTGTTGTAGAAAATACAGAGGNTGGAGCTCTGAGTGACCTGGTCTAAATGGAAGGTGTCCTTGACTGCTGCAGGGGGACTAGAACCAGATGGGTC
>WEIU01012283.1:388743-404286 GCA_013389925.1 Aegithalos caudatus | reverse complement strand
TGTGGATTAATTTTCCTAACACTCTCCTGATGGAACAAAAGAAAAGTTTATTGGTCACATCCAATATCTTCCCACTGAACACATTGAAATTGTTAACAGAATCTGTTAGTTTGGCTAATCCAGCAAATTTACTACAGGCTCATTGCTTTCCTTGCCCATTCCTGTCTAATTATTCATCCACTCCTTTGTATTTACCCCTCTGCAAGGCAGCTTTTGGAGAGCAGGGGTTCCTGCAGTGTCTGGGAGGGCTGTTTGGTACAGTTTGGTTGTTTTCCTTCATGCACTGCTCAGAAATTCCTGATGCCAATATAATTTTAAGACATTTGATTTTTTTTTTTGCTATTAAACAAATAAAATGGAGCAACCTTAGCACAGCCTTTCACACCCCTCCTGGTTTATACCCACTTGTTTACAGCTCTACAAACTTCAGCTGAACTCCATCTGCCTCTTTTAAAAGGCATAAAAATGATGTGTAAAAATACCTAAGCACCCTACACAAATTATCATAACTGAAGCCCATATGGCAATTGTAAAAACAGAAATGTAACAAGTTCAAGGCAAACAACTCAGGAAAAAAAACTACGAAAATATTTAGAGTCTTTTTGGGAAAAGTTCTTTTAAAATGTAGCTGGTCTCCTTGACACAAAGTATAATGAAATTTTAGTTTCCAACTTAGTGAAAGATTAAAAAGTCCCTTAGCCTTATAACCTTTCCTGATTAAAATAGCCTTCAATTATATCTCATTGGTTAATACAGAACAACACACACTACACAGAATTAGCAGAAATTCTCATTTCCAGCCTAAACTTATCCAAGTTGGTTTATATTGAGTTGATTCATTGTCCTTGAATTTTCAAGTGCAAGGCTTTCAGAGCTGGGACACTGCAGTTGCACTCAGGGCTGTGAAAGTCATTTTGAGTCAACATGAGAAGAATGGAAGGCAGAGAACAAACTGCAACGGAAATGCCAAGTGAGAAAAAAGTGGATCTCATTTTCCTTTCAAATTGCTCAACTTGGAGAGTGGCAGGAAAAGTTTCACGCTTAAAACACTTTTGTTTTCTGAAAGTTTCCAGCATCCAACAGTCCTGGGTTAGAGTGGAAATTCTCTCGCTCCTTTTAGCTGTGCTGCAATTTCCATGAGCAGCAGACAGCTTAGCAATGGTACTTACCATGTCATGCAGTGCTTCAAAGCCTTGCACAAATACTGAGGAACGCTCTGGAAGATTAGGGGAAAAAAATCATAGTTAAACACAGCTGCATCTTAGTTAATATCCTTTAACTGCATTTATTTACAAGAGGTATGTAATTAAAACTGGGAGGAGAGGATTCTGCTCTCACTGCAGGGTACAGTTGTCAGTCAAACCATTTTTAGACCTTGGTCTAAGGCTGTGTCTACAAACATTTCAGATTGACAGGCAAGTTCCATCTCTGTGGATGTAACAACCTATTTTTGAATAATAATGTGGGTTTTGATTGGCAACTCAACAATGGCAGAATGCAGCCATTCATGCACCCTTTTTATACCTTTTTATACCTTTTTATTATCTGCTGCTGTACCACTCCCCTGTCGTGCACATCCCTGCTGTCAATAAAAATGGGCCTGACGCTCGACTGTACACAGCCAGCACAGTCCACGGGACCAGAACATCAAAATAAGAACATTAAAACCCAATAAAAAGTAAAATACTTTAAAATAGAACACTCTGACAGCATCCTGAGCAGTGTGACTGGTGTTTCCAGGTACAAATATGTCTTTGGCAGTTCAACCCTGGCATTGAGTGCAGTTTCAAGGATGGCACAAAAGAAATCCATGGAGAGATTGGAGAGAGGGAGAGAGTTTTAAATGTTCAGTAGTGGCCCAGTTCAAAGTGTCCTGCTGGTTACATCACCTTGGTACATTGGATGCAGCATTTTGAGTGACTCCAAACCCAAATGGCTCTGAGTTCCACACTGTGACCTTGAATTATTCCTTTCCTCTTGACAAAACGTTACTTTGATTTACCAAGCAGCTTCTCAGGTTTTGTAAACTTCAGAGAAGTCAAGCTTGTGGTGTGAGTCTGCCCTACCACGGACAGAACATCTTCTTTCATCATTTAACAGGTCTTTGTTTATATTGTGGTGATAGAGGTGATTTCATGCATTTTGAAAAGCACTTTGTCAAACATTAGGCTTTACATCTTTGTCAGGTATCAGTGCTACAATTCAATTACCCATGGCTTTTAATGGTAGCAGAGTAGAATTCTCCTGGCTTGAAATTTGGTTGTTTGGAACATGTTATCCTTATAAACTTCCCACAGTTTCAACAGAGAGAGAGAATTGGAAACTAATTTATCCCATCCATCTCAGCCAGTTTCCTTGGAGGAATGAATTGCCCCTGTGTCTCTGGATATTGAACAACAGCATCCTGCACGTGCAGTCCGGGCATTTTTCTTCTTCAGTATCATCAGCTGATGATGACAGGGGGAAATTTTTAAACCAAGAACTTTTTGATCTCAACCCTGCTTTAAAATGTTGCTGTGTGGGCTTGTAGGAGCATTTGAACATAAACAAAAGTGTCTGTCGTGACATTTGGAGGCAGATGGATTTTAGCTGATTCAAACCCCCATCAAAATAATAATTTCTCAGATAAACGAAAATAACAAATTCTCAAAAATAGTAAGTTTTCAGATAAACAAAACCAACAAATTCTTAGCAACAGTAAGTTCTCAGATAAGCAGTTCCCTGTCAGCTGCCAGTAAAAGAACTTCCAGGAGATTTCCCAGGTGCTACCTTCTGACCTTTTCCATTCTCTTTTAGTTTCAAAAAGCAGTTTGATTTTTCTGCACAGTAACTATCTTTGTGACACTAATTTAAGGCAACTTTTGTCTCTAAAGGCACTGAAAATCCATTCCAGCTTCAGGTTACTCGAGAACTTGGACAATTCATTTATCCAAGAGCAGCCCTGACATCATTCACAGTCAATCCCAGTGTTCCCAGTCCCAGCTTTGACTCAGTTCTTGACCTACAGACACCCCATGAGTTTCTGGTGGTGGAGAGAGGCTGACAGACTGTCAGGAACAGCAATAAATAATGGGATGGGCAACTGCTTCCTCCCTGCTGTTTCTGGGAGTGCTTTGGGAAGCCAAAAGAAGAAATGCACAGACAACAAATGCCAGAATTACATTTTTCAGGGCAATTATGTTTTACAGAGCCAATGTCTTTATTTCTGAATTAACTTCCTTGTTTTCAGTCACTGCAGAGAGCTTGAACTTCTGAGCTGAAATCTCTCAGATTTGTACCTTTTCAGACAATACTTATTAAAATTGTTTTGTTTCGTTTCTCAATTTTACTGCCTTGCAGACAAGATGATTTGGGGGCCAAGGAGGATCAGTAATTTTCCTTACAACATATTGTTCCAAAATATCCCAGAGAGAATATTCCTGTCCTATGCCACTCCTATTAAATCTCAGGTTATCCTGGAAACCTGAGTTCCACCACAGTGATGAAAAACTTCCACTTTTTTTCTACAAAGTGAGAAAGCTTATAAAAGCATTCACTTTTTTTCTTTAATTCATTGCTTGTAAGAGCATTCACTTTTTTCTTTAATTCATTGCTTGAATTGTTCTTCTACAGTAAATGTTGACTTATATTTTCTAGGAAAGCTGTAAAGTTCTGTTAAAAATACAGAGAAAAAAGTGATTAATGAACACTAACTATAGCCATAAAAAAAATTAAAAATTATCTCATTAGAATAAAGCGCTTGTATGTTTATCTTCAAAATTTCAATCAGTTCAAGAAAAGAGGTTTTCTTTTATTCTTTTTAATTAATATATTCAGTATAAATGACTGATTTTTATCTCAGTAATAAAATTTTAAGCTGAAGAAAGATAATTCGGGCAAAATAATTACATTTGATAAGTGTCAAGCAACTTAAAACTTCACTGGGATCTATTTATATTTGGTAAGTTTCCCTCAGGAAATTCAGAATTTAGCATGGGAAGTGGCGTTTTTCTAAATTCTTCAAGAGTTTAAGTAGAAGAAATAGCATTCTAGCAAACTGATCTCAGAAAATTCTGTGACTGTTCTATACTTACATAAATCTGCTTTGTCTTTTCATTTCCTGCCAATGCTCACATTAGGGAGTGAAAACAAAACATTTTAATCACATCAGCTTTGATTTCTGATAGACACACAGGTTTATAGTACAAGAGTCTTGTCTACTAAAATGAACTAACTATGGCTTAAAGGGGATGGAGGAATTGAGAATTTTCACAAAAACTAATAAAGCTGGCTGTGTTTACATGACAAATATGACTGAAAAAACAATGTGAACATGGTCTGGCAGTTGTTATACATGCAGATTAAGAGCTTAATATTTCTGACATTAAAAATTATTAACTTTTTAGCTCAAATAGTAAAAATCTCTGCTTTAATTTCAAGGCTTTATCATTCTATATAATCCATGAAACAGAAAGGCTTTTTTTCCATAAAGTGCTGCTTGAATTGAGTCATTTACCTAAAAAAAACTTAGAGTTAATGCTTCCTTCCAAAGGTGTTCTGGTTCCTATCAATGTGATGAGGTTTTATGCATAAATTATTTGGTGAAAACTTTATTCTGGAGGCATCAGCATAGATGATGATGAAACTTCCTTTGCCTGTGCAGTTTTTTGCTTTTATTGCTTTCCTTCTCCTCATAAACCCAAACACTTTTAAAAATAAGACAACATCCACTGTGATTTACATGTTGGGGTTTTATTTATGACCTCTAGCAGCATCAAGCCCAACCATTCCAAGGCCACTAAGCCATGTCCCCAAGTGCCACACCCATGGGTCTTTTATATAAAAACCTAACAACAATCAAAGAATGTGCACTCAAATATCTGTGAATCCAAAGTCATTGAGAAGGAAACAAATGGTGCTCAGTTTTCATGGAAGCTTGTGTTGACCAATGGATCAATGGCACGAGAATTTCTGATCAAAGATACTTGGAAAAAACAAATCAGCTGAGATTACTGTTCTGGAGTCTGCTGTTTGACTTTACAGGTCACAAATAATTCCAGAAAAGTCTCTATGCTGGGGTAGAGAGCTTGAAAATGAGCACTGATAAAATCCCTCAGTTTTGTTCCTGGCTGGGAGATTCATTTCTTTTCAGATGCACATCCTGGTGAAGCTGTGAAGTAACCAGCAGGTAGATACTAACCCTATGATTGTTCTGTTTTTCTGATTATTCACTTTATCCCCCATCTGTCCTTTTTTGGTCTTCTGCTGGAAAAACAACGTTCCCCTGGACTGTATCAGACCCTGCTGTGCTCAGATGAAGAAGGCAAGCGAGCAGAGGCAGTAGGTGGTTTGTCCCCTCAGGCTGCCACTTTGATATTTTTCATATTATTCTTTTTTTGGTAGAAGAAACTAAGGAAGTTTTTGTGTGGATCCCCTGCCAGCCTGCCACAGGGCTTGTTTCTGTTTCAAGCAAGGAAATGGATAATAAGAAGGAGTGAAGTGTTGTAAGCACCTAATTTTGCAGAATAACTTGCCTAGGTTGGAAGGATCATCCCCTTTCTGCCTTCAGAACTTCATGAGTTGTAATTTATTGCAAGAGCAGGGTCCAGCATCTGGGTCAAGGCAATCCCAAGCACAAATGCAGGTTTTGGGGAGAATGGACTTCTCCTGGGAAGAAGGATTTGGGGGTGTTGGTTGGTGAGAAGCTCCCCATGAACCAGCACTGTGCACTCACAGCCCAGGAGATTCCCCGAATCCTGGGATCCATCCTCAGCAGCACAGGGAGCAGAAGGGGGAAGCAGGACTCAGACAGAAAATGCAGGGACATTAAACATGGGACAAAGATTCCAGAACTGGTAAAATGGGAATGGGGTGAAATCATTATGGCAATATGCAAGGCTTTGTAAAGTACCATGAATATAGAAAGTTTCTTGAGAGGAAAGCAAAATATCCTATTTACTTATCCTATTTACCTGACAACAAGGTCAAGGATAAAATTTCTATCTTTATACTTCCCAGGAAAACAGCAGAGAATATAAAAGGAGCAATTGATGCTAAAGAACATGTTGGCACTGGAGCAAAAGACTATGGCGTTTTCAATGACCTTAGGTAAAGTTGAAAAGAAATCAGAAGGCTCATAGCTCCCAAATTTCTGGGGTTCTGAAACAACCTCTCTATAACAGGGCCATAAAACCCCCTGTGCTTTAGTACAGGTTCTTATAGAGGAAATGGTTAGAATTTATTGAAGAACCACAATCAAGAGGGCAAAAAAATATTTTAAGTAATTTTGGGAACAAATCAGGATGGCACAGGAATCCCACATCTCCCTGCTCCATGTACATTTCCAATATGCTGTAAAACATCTTGAGTGGTACCAACCCCCCCTAGACAGCTGAATCCCTCCTCTCCAGGGCAGACACTTCTGTGGGAGCAAACACCTTGTGGCTCTGTGTGTCATCAACAGAGAATTACAGAGCTGTGTGTCTGAGATTCTCCAGAGCTGTGTGTCTGTCTGACAGCTCCAGAGCAGTGTCTGTCTGTCTGACAGCTCCAGAGCTGTGTGTCTGTCTGACAGCTCCAGAGCTGTGTCTGTCTGACAGCTCCAGAGCTGTGTCTGTCTGTCTGACAGCTCCAGAGCTGTGTCTGTGTGTGTGTCTGACAGCTCCAGAGCTGTGTCTGTCTGTCTGACAGCTCCAGAGCTGTGTCTGTGTGTCTGTCTGACAGCTCCAGAGCTGTGTCTGTCTGTCTGACAGCTCCGGAGCTGTGTCTGTCTGTCTGACAGCTCCAGAGCTGTGTCTGTCTGTCTGACAGCTCCAGAGAGCTGTGTCTCTCTCCCTTGACTACCAACAGGGATGAGAGTAATGAGCTGAAATGCAGATGTTACTGTGAATGAGATGAGCTACATTTGGGCTGTACATGTGTCAAGCATTTTAAAAACCAATGCAAGTGTCTGCAAAGTCACCCTAAAGCTCTGGTTTTTAAAGGAGGTGGGGAGGAGATGTGACAAGTGTCTGCCACTGAGGTAAAGGAAACAGAGATAGAAACACACTCCTTGTGTTCACTACATGTGGGGAAAGAGGAATGGTTTAAATTACAACAAGAGGGATTTGTTCTGTCCACCCATGAGGCTTTTCTTAGAGGGAGAGTTGACCCTTAGAAAAGGCTGTGTGGAGCAGAAGTGCTCTATTGACCACTAAAAGCAGTCTGGGAAACACTGGGAGAGTGCTCCTCTCAGGTCTGTCTAAACATCAGTTTCAAGGTAGCAGCTGGGATCAACTCTGGAGCTTCTGCCAGCGCTGTATTCTACTTATTCTACTGTATTCTACTGTATTCTACTTTTTATCTGATTAAAACAATACCAGACTTTAAAATCTTTAACATATTGCTCCATTTTTTCTCCTCTGTTTTTTGAAAAGGTATGTAGTCTGTTCTTTCAGAATGTTCTGTATTTTCATGCCCCTGAACACACAAAATGAGGGCAAAACCAACTGAACAATGAAGGCAGCATATATCAATTATTCCTACTTTGCATCTCCATCCAAAGTTTTCCTTCCCTTTCCCTTCCATAACACCTTTGATTTTGTTCACACAACAAAAACTTTCCTTTTTATTAATCCAGAAATTCCCACTTTGATTATTCAAGATACTTCCTGTAATATTATCTCCCTCTCTTCCCCTCTTTCCAAAGTTAAATCACCTCTTGTGACTAAACTCAGCTGCCTTCAGCAATGCTGGTTAAGAAAACAGCCTTCTTTTCACTAAGATGTTCAGCACTTTTAACAAGAAGCCATGAATGCCAGAGAGATTTCTGCTCAGAGGGCAGATTTCCGTGTGTTTGCAAGCAGAATTTTGGTTACAGAGGAGCCTCTGGCTTTTACTTGCTGTGTTGAGTGAAAACTCTGCACTGCATCATCCTCACCTTGTTTGGATTTTACATCAAGTTGTTTAACTCAGGAACTTGAGTAAAGATTGGTTTATTTTCTACAGTAAAGATGAAATATGGGGGGATAAAGTATTCATGTTTGCTTTCTTTAAAACTCTCCTCTTGCTCTTTGTGTTGATAAAGGCAATAGTGATTCCCAAAGAGTTTTCTACTCAGGGCTGGATCCTCCATCAGCCAAAGGGGTGGGGAAATATTCATTCAACCTTTTAACCAGAGTTGCAGCCTCAAAAAACTGTTCTGGCAGTTCAGATAAAGGAATGATTCAAGCTCTGGTACCCTGCTCATCTAGGATAAAACACCAAAATCAGAGTCCAAAGAGGGGCAGCAAATTGTTCTTTGAACCGGTTTGTTCAGATCTGGACCTCAAGGATTGCTCATCTTCCCCCATGAGCTGCAAAAACACTGGAAAATCCTTTCATTGTATCCCCCTACATCACTCATCTGTGAAGGATTGAGAGTGGCTCCAGAGGTGGGGATGGGAATTTCTGGCCACAGATTTACAATAAATGAGTAACTGTTGTTTGTAAGCTGTGCTGGTACTTGCAGGCTTCTTCCTGAGTGCCACCACATTCTGCAGGTTTGACTTCTCATCTGGGGCTTTTTCCAGCTTTGAGGAGGACTCTGTGTCTCTGTGCCTGTTTGTACTTGAGCACAAGAAACTCCTGGCACTGCCTAAAGCTTCTGTGTGGTCCTGGGTCACATATCCTGGGTCACAAATCCTGAGTTTTGAAGTGCACGGTGTTTCAGCTCCTCTCATTTATTTCCCCCCTCTCTGTATTTCTGGCTTTTGAAGCCTGTAGTGCTGTCCTAGGCTGGACTCCTCACTGCTGTGACAAACAGCTCTCAGGTGACACTCAGAGTTTTGGTATTTTCTCTGGCAGTGGCAGTGTGCACTCACAGACCTCGAGGCAAGAAGAGGCCTCGGTGAAAACTGCTGTATTTCCAAAGCTTCCCAAATGCTGCTGTGTCTCACACTGAATTACCACAATCAGCTCTGCATGCTCCCTGTTATTTCTTTACTCTCTCTTTGAAAAGGCTGTAAACCTCTCATGGACATCATGATAAGTTTTTCACTTAAATACCACCACATCTGGCTGTAACGACCTCATGAACTCACAGCTCAGATATCCAAAGGGCAGCTCTGGCAATTCTGTGCACCTGGAAAAGGTGTCTGAAGTTTCTGTACCCAGAGACCAGGCAGGACAAGATAAGGGACAACGTGCTGCCTTACCCAGGTTTTCTGTCTCCCAGGGGTGGTGAAAGCTGCAACCTGGAGCTCTACAGGAGAACAAGCTGATCTTTGTTGCACAGAAACTGGTAAACTCTTTCTGAGGGAAGGCAATTTAGAAGGGGAGGAGAGATGTAGCTGTTCTTAACTCTGGAGAATGATTTATCTAACCTTTAAGAGCTCCTCTTACACATTTTCCCTCTACATGTTGCAGTAGTGTTCCTTCTTGTAGTGTTTGTAGGAATTTCTAATCCTTCTTGGAATTCTGCAAAAATGTGGGAGCTCAAGATACTGCTCAAGAGTTGTTCTAAGGGAATGTTTCCACTTATCTGTTGTCTTCTAAATGCTTTGCTTTCTTTCCTTCTCCTTGGTGTATGGAATGGGGCATGCAGGAGTGGTTTGACTTCATTTGCCAAATAATTTTAGTTTGTGCACCTCTTTTTTATGCTCCACCTCTTCAAAGCCAAATATCACCCACATTAACAAATATAATGACAGCATTTAAAGACTGGCAAATTCCTCTCATTTCACTTGCCCTTCAAGATTAGCCTAATCACTTTCTAATCCATCCGCTTTTGGCTCTCTATGATTCAGTTGTCCAAATCCAATTGCATTTATTTCCACTTAATCAGTTATTTTATGGTCCTATCCAAGACTGTCACTTCTCATAGCTGGTTTTCCAAAGTGTTTAAAATCATTGTAATCAATTTCCATCTAATCTCTCCAGGAACTTTCGGGATTTTGCTTTCTACACCAATTAGCCTCTCAAATTACTGGCATGTGTTTGTTAAGAAGTTTCCTCTTATCTCCAAGTTCCTTTGCTGTAGCTGTATGGCCCCTGTGATATCAGAGGGAGGCTGAAATTCCCTTCTCTCCCTTTCTGTTAATGGGCTCGGCTCTGAATGTGGTTTGCAGAACAAAGAGGACCTCAAAGACCCATTTGGACCTAATGACTTGGAGATAAAGATTTGCTTCACCCTCACTTTTAGTCATGCATGGGGTTAATGCAGGTAACATGCCCTGAAACACATCCTCAGTCTCAACAGGTTTATTTTTCTTTGGATCCTATTTGGATACTTTGTATGTTATTGTATTATATATTAAAAAAACAAAACAAAACAAAACAAAACAAAACAAAACAAAACAGAATATAGGAATATAATTGCATAAAATATATGTAAATGTATATTCTCATCTTTCCTTTATATTTACAAAACTATTAGATGCCAACTGTAACTATAAAGTTAAAAATTTTCCATCTCTTTACGATGTCTTGATTTAGAGATTTATTTTGGATTATCAGCTAACCTGATGAATTCAGCAGAACTTGAGCTTCTTGTCACAATTATTAAAGAGGAGCTGGGCAGAGCACAGAAGAGTGAGAATGGAGCAGGTTGAAATCCTACCTGGGGATGGAAAAGAGGGAAGGAGAGAAGCACTCCCTGGCTGTGGGAGCAGCCAGCAGAGCAGAGGTCACAGTGCTAAGCCAGGGTGGTGACTCAGTGCTGTGTTTATGCACCTCCAGTGATTCTGTGTGATTAAATATGAACTGCATTTAACTCACTGCTTGCAGAGAATTATTTCACTTTAGTCTTCCGAAATGTCTTTGGAAGGAAAAGGACAGACACTCCCTCTAGCGTCCTGCTATTTGAAGCAAACTAAAGTTCAGTTTCTTTATTTTTGGCTATTGCCTGTCACCCTCCTTGATTTCTCACACACATGCTGATTCCAGCCTGGCTTTTAAAATTCCTTCCACCACAATTGCTCCCAACTGATTGCACTGAGATGAAAGAAGAACTTCTCTGTGAAAGTCCCTTTGAATCAGAAATGGGAGTGTGGGAACAATCACCCGCAGTGCTGCAGGACTTGAGCAGCCTACTCAGAAACCAGGGGTGCCCAGCTCTGTGAAAACCAGGATCAAAAATATCAACCCTGCTGGAAGGGCTTGTATTTTATACATGAAGATGAAGGGCAGTTCCCCAGAGTCCAAAAGAAGTAATGTTTGACTACATACTCATATCAGGCTCTGAAATAAAAACACATTTACTGGGTTGAGTGGGCTTAAGAGGTCCCTTATTGTTGGTGCCAGTGGGCAGCATGTGCCTGGTGCTTTACCCTGGCTCAGGAAAAATTATTTTTTCTTGTTCCTTGGAGCTCCAGAGTTGATTTTGGATTGCCTTTTACACTGCCTGCTTCTGTGGAAAAGCTAAGCAAATCCTTGGGCCATAACTCCAACCCCTGTGTCACTGGAAATGTCTTTGAAGCTCCCAGTAAAGCCTGCTTGTGTTTCTCTTTGACACAAAATCTGGGACAAATAATAGAGTTTTGCATGCCTTGATTGCAAATATCCAAAAGAACTTTTTTCCTAACAGGTGTTCAGGTCAAACTTGCTTGTTTTTGGTATTCTGCTGTTCCACTTCTTTGTGCAGATGATTGTTTTGTTAAGTCAGGGGGTTAAGGAACAATTGTTCTTTGTACAAACACTCCTGTACAGATGTGGATGGACTGATTAAGCTGGAAACAAGGAAAGTCTTGGTCCATTACTATTCACTCTGTTACCATGTAGAAGTCCAGGGAATTGAAACAAAACTTGAGATGACTAATATCCAATTATCCAGGACAGGTGTGTGAAATGCTGCAGCTGAACAATTTATGGAATTGGACACTTCTGCCTCAGTTTGTCTCTGAGTGGGTGACAACATAGGTGGAGGTTGGAAAGCAGAAAGTCTCTGAACAAATGGATTGTTGACACAAATCCACAACTTCAAAAATTATAGCATATCTCTCAGAGGAATAAAAGTGGAGTAAGTACAGACACTGTCATGTTAGTGACAACCAGCCAGCCCTTTTCTGTAAGACGTGTTCAGAACAAGACTGAAAAATGATAAAAAAACGTGAAATGGTGAGAGTTTAACTGTCTCCAAAGTGTTGCAAAAAATCAGCAAGTTTTAACTTTTTGATCATCTTTGTGTCAGGGTCTTTTTCCTTGCTTTCCTGAGAACATTGACACCTTCTTTCTTCCAGTAATACTTCACTTGTGTGACCTGTCACCTGTGTGCAGTCACACTGAGGTGGGAGGTGTGTGTTAAATTATCTTTAGGGTCCCTTCCAACCCAAACCATTCCATGATTCTAAATTGATTGCCTCTCCTGCCTGCTCTGGAATTTGGATGAGCTTTTCCCTCTCATCCTTTGCTCACCTGATTGGCCCAGCAGGGGAGAGGGAGAGTGGTGATTTCCAGAACAGCCTTTAACATCACTGGGCATTTGCAGAGATGGAGTTGATAGTCTTGAGAAGAGGATTCCAAGTAGCAGCAGCTCTCCAGCCCTTTTCAAAAACCTGGAGATGACTAATATCCAATTATCCATGACATCCTGTTTCCAGGACTGAGAGCTGAACCATCTGCAAGTACTGTGGTGGTGTTGGGGACACCCAATTCATGGAGACCAGGAAAGGTTTTGGGTTGGAAGGGAAAAAAATCAAAAATTATCCAGTTCCATACCTTGCCATGGGCAGGGACACCTTCCACTAGCCCAGGTTGCTCCAAGCCCTGTCCAACCTGGCCTTGGACACTTCCAGGGATCCAGGGCCAGCCACAGCTTCTCTGGGCACCCTTATCCCAATGCATGAGATGTGGTCATTTAATTTCTTGTGGCCCCTATACAACACTGAGCCGTGTAGGATCAAATAAGTCCCCAAATTGGAGACCAGGATGAGGGGAGGAATACCTGGAGCAGATGAGGGGCTTTGTTTCTCAAGAATTTCTGTTCATCAAGTCATGTGTGACGGAAAACATTGAACACTTCTGGGTGATGGATAAAAGAGGCAAGAAAGCAGCAGCAGAATGACTAAGAGGGTAAAAATAGTACAAACCAGGAGCTGCAGGGAGAGAAACCACCTAAGGTGGTGTAGGAAAATGCAAAATGAGCACATTGAAATAGAGAAGGAGTGAAGAAATGGAATAGAGCAGAGAAGAGGTGGGTGTTGAGATGGATTAAATATTTAGTTCTATTAAATATTTAAATTTATATCTTCCTGGCTGACTTTCCAGGACAGAGAGTACTAGAGGAGGGATTACTTTCTGCAGGAATGAGGGGCTTTGCTGCCAGGAGTCAATTGACCTCCCCACGCTTTGGTTTCCCAGCCACAGAACAAAACAGAAACTGGTCTTGTGGGGGCATGGAGAGATCCAGGGTGCTGAAACCCTTCCAATACCCCAGGTGAGAACAGCCAGTCCTTGCCAGGAGAAGGAGGCTGGTGGATCCTTTCCCTCCCATCTCCCTGGGGAGGAGCAGCAGAGCCCAGGGCACTCAGTGGATTCTGCTCCCAGGTTCATCTGCTTTCAGTTTGCTTTGAAGATGAGCTGGCTCAGAGAAGTAGGACAGTTGTGCTGCCATGAAGCTTTCATCTTCCCATTTCCCTGGCCTTCATTTGTTGCTGTTTTGCTCTCATCTGGCCCCAGCTAATTCTCAGTGCTTTGTTTGCAGCTTTTCTGGATGAAATCCTACAGCGAGAGCACACTCTGGGTACTGGAGTCATAATAACAGTTTCATTTACTTACCCAAATTATTCAGCAATAATACTGCTTTTGTTTATCAGACATCCACTGCTGCAAAACACTTGAAATCCGTGTCATGCAGAGGCCCAATGATGTGTTATTTTAAAGAGGCACAACCAACTTTTTGGATTTTTCAGTTTAAATTTGCAGTGCCCTTTCTTTCCTGTGCTTCCTCAGGGGGGGCTCTTTGGGCACAGAGCCACTTAGGGGGTTTTGTCATGGGGGTACAGCAAAGGGAATCCCATCATACTATCCTTGTGTAATGTGATTAAACTCTAGTTTAGAATTACTTAAGGCTTTTGGGTTTGCAATTTGGAGTTGTATTTAAACAGCCACGCACTGACGCTCATTTTTTCACACAAGTCACTGATGTGCAGAATTCTAATTTCCATTTTGGATACTTGTTCTTCATTTGGATCACTGCCTCAAACACTCCCAACTGTGAACAAGTGGCATCTCCCACATCTTGTTCCTCATCCCCCTTCATACATCCCTGCCCACCAGCACTGTGATCTTTCCCCACCATTTACCACATTCATCAAAGGCTTTGAAAAATACACTAAAGAGAGGCAATTTTCAGCCCAAATTTTAACTTTGCAGCAAATGCATAGGTAAGAGGTTTTCCTGATGGGTTTAAACTGGATGTGTTCAGGTTGGATGAGGCTTTGAGCAACTGATCTAGTGGGTGGCATCCCTGCCATGGTAGAACTTGATGCCTTGGAAAGGCTGAGACAGAGACTGAACAGAACTAGAGAATAAAGTAGATATTTATTAAAAGACCTTTAAGGATACACCTTGGGATGAACAAGAGCCTGGCCAGGGCTACACCCAAGGTGGACTTAAAATGGTCACAAAATGGTGACTGGTCACGAGGTCTCACATTTTTATAAATTTTGGTTCATTTGCATATTGGGGTTTAATTGTGCAGTTAAAACTTCAGGTTGTGAAGTCTCATCCTTCTTGTTCTTCCCTTCAGTCCAGTGTTGTTTGTGCTTTTAGATCTGAAAGTTGTCCTTGGTCTCCAGCATAAAAAGAGTTTCTTTTGTCTCCCTACACTGTGAAGAGCTGAGTGACACTGAATGTGAGGCTCAGAACTGCACCCCTGGGCAGCACAGAATCTGAAAAACATGAAAGATAAAGGCATCAATCTGTTTGGTCTTTAAGGTCCCTTCCAACCTAAACCATTCTGTGATTCCATGAAATTTTCTTGTACTGTGTATCTGAATGTTCTGCATAAGAACTGAGTAATGTATCCTCTAGAAATTACTTTCCTTGCCCTTGATGAGATAGGAAAATGGAGCAAAAAATACCTGTTGAAACCTCTCTAAGTTTCTCATCCTTTTTGGAAGTGCTTTAATATTTTAATTTAAGAACTCTCTGTCTTAGTGCTTGGATGGGCAGGAAGAGCCAGGTGTGCATATGGGACATTGCCTCTTGTGTCGAGAAATGAACAGGGCCTAGAGAGAATAATGTTGTGCACAAAATAAATCTCCAGGAAACTGTTTTTATGCCTTTCAGCTTTAATGCCTCAGAGATCAGCATGTGTGACCAAGCCACCTGTGGGCACTGTGTGTTTGCATCTTTCTCACTTCATTGATCATCTCTCCTCACCTCTCAGAAACACATGTTGGTCTTCCCTGGATTGGGAAAAAAGTCAATTTTTTGCAAAGATGATCTGAAGTCCTGTCCCTCTGAGGGACATTGGGAACTTTAAATCATTACAGACTTTCCCTGCTGCCTCCCCATTGCTCAGTTTTGCCATCCCTGGCTCAGATGGCCACTGCATAGCTTAACCACAACAATTCATTATTTTCTGATTTTTTTTATGACAATTAT
>WEIU01012283.1:351179-388632 GCA_013389925.1 Aegithalos caudatus | reverse complement strand
TTTTTTTTTTTTTTTTTTTTCCTTTGTGTAGTTACATTTTCCTTTGTATCTTTACACTTAGTGTCAAGTTTTGATGTTGAGCATCTGTTCCTTGCTTCCATTATCCATTGCAGTAGAACTTTGGGAAAACTGGGAAAGGTTTCCACAGCACTGGAATGGGGACATTAATACCTTTATCTATGACCTGGATTAGGGGAAAAAATGTTGTTATTTCTTATCAGCTGGGGAGAGAAGAGGGTTCACACAAATCATGTGTTCAGCTGAAAATTTTGCCCTAGTTTCTGTATTTCTATGTTGTTTTATTTTTGTCCAGAAATTGCAAACCTCACAGTTAGGCCAAAAATTTAAGGAGCCTCTAGTTAATCTTCCCAGATTTACTGTGTCAGGATTTTTTTTTTTTCTTAAAATTTTTGTTACAATCTGGAATCATCATAGTTTCTTAGCATTTTAGATACAGCAATGGCACACGAGCCAAGTTTTTATCAGGAGAGTTACAATGGGTTTATTGCAGGATAACAGAAAACAGAGTTTGGGTCATTTGTTTCTAAACAAAAAAAGTTTATTCAAAATGCCCCAAGGCATTTTTTATTATCATCAGGCTCCTTCCAAGGGCACTTAGCAATCCCCAGAGAGACACTCATTTTGATTAACTCTGAGTTTAAAGTCTTCAGGGCAGGTGGCAGATCTTAATCTGCGGCCTCTTGACATAAATCCACATTTTCCACTTGGAACTACAGTTCAGGCTTCAGTTTGAAGCCATCTTGCAACCTTAAGGTTCTTTATTTATGCTTTATCTTTTTGCTTTGGATTTTGATTCCATTAACTGTTGGGTAGATCTTCTGTAGTTTTTTATTTCTTCGCGTGTCTAACTTAGATATTTGTTTTTATTTTAAAAGTAAACCTTTCTTGTAGGTTCAGGACAGCACAATTGGGGATTTTTTATTACTATTACTAGCATTACTACTAATAATTTTTTTTTTTGCTCTTTTCTCATCTGGAATTGCATCTGTCAGCAAAACCAACAGCCTTTCCCAAAAATGAATCTGTTTTCACTGCAAGGACTTCTGTATTATGTTTACAGCAATCTGTTTTGCAGATTCTCCTGCAATAAAAACAACTTAAAACTTTCTTAATTTGGCTCTGAATACTGGATTGACTTTTTTACTGCTACTGCCTTTGAGAGTTCTGTGACATGAAGCTTTTCTGCATCAGAAAGTTTTGAGGAGGGGACAAAAAGGCAGATGATTCAGAAAAGAGACACAAAAATTATTTTAAAGGTCACACAGTGAGAAGGGGATAAAGATCAGAGCTTATCAGAGGAGAAGATGGAGACTTGCTTTTTAAAATGTGTAAGTTTCTGCACTGAGATATAATACAAGGGAATAAAATACTTATTTTCTCTGGTTCCCTAACCAGAGAAAATCTGGACAGAGTAAACTAGAGACAAATTGAGATTTAGAGCACCTATTGTAACAGCAACTAGAACCAGGAAAACAGTAGCTGTACCAATTTCAGGTGGAGACTGGTTGTATTTTGGGAGGATAGATATTAGTCAAGAACAATACAGAAGAGGAAACTCATGGGATCTTTTCATACAGGTGTGTCCAAGTGGTATCTTGTGATGGTTTCACGAGGCTTTTGAGCAGTTTGAAGCACAGCTGCTGCTCCAGGGCTGTGGAGATGGATGTTGGCAAGTGGCTTTTGGTTAATTGCTTGCTGAGAGAAGGGGATCCTTCAGATCCTTCAGATCCAGGAGGAGCTCCTGGGACAGTGGAAATCCAGGCTCACTGACATACAAGTTTTATCTCTCGTGGTCACAGGAAAAATTCATCTGATTTAGATGATCAGGTGGTCCTTTTGAAAAGAAAAGCTCTCTGTGTAAATTTGTTAACTCCAAAAGATTAGGAAGGATATCCAGATGAAAACAAGCAGAAGAAGTCAGAAAAACCCCTCCAAATAGAAGCAGAGATGGAAATTAATTTGTATTTATAGTGCATCCAGAGGTACATAGTAGAAAAGCAAGGGAGGACCACCAAAGCAGCTTTAGTGCTGCTCTTTCTGGATCTTCTTTTGCCTCACACATACACAAACCCATCACCTAAAATCCTAACCTTCATTAAGTCTGATATCCTGGATTACTTTAAGCAGGTATAAAGCAGCAACATTATTTCAATTTTATTTAATCTTTCTGGTCTAGTCAGCTTTAAACCCTTGGAAATCATGGCCAGCTGAACTGGATTAATGTGATCATTCTGAGTTGTGCTAATATTTGCACAATCATGTTTTCAATTTTTCTTTCCAATTTCAAGACCTTCTGCAGTTGTAAATTTATATTTCTTGTAAGATGCCCTCTAGCCCTCGAGGTATGAGGAGTGTTCATTCACATATTTAGCCTGAATTTTCAAGGATCCTAATTAAGGAGTAGAAATATTTTTTATGCACATACAGATCTTATTGAAAGGAAGCCTCAAGCCTTTTTTGTAGGTATAAATATACTCTTTAAGCAAATACATTTTCCTTTCCCAAGCCATATCTTGTAAGTGTGGGAAAGAAAGACAGAAATTACAGAACTACTGAAAACCCATATACTCTCTTTTCCATTTCCTGTTCCAGCTTGTTGAAATGCATGCCTAGAAAATCCTGTTGTTGTAATATTTGATAGAAAAATATAATCCCATTCCCATGCTGTGAGTTTGCAAGGATCTCTGCACAAGCACTTCCGAATCTGAAAGCCAAACTCTGTTATTTGGAAGAGAATAAGACATGAAAAAATGGACTCTGCAGGTGAATAGTCTGAATTACCTCTTTGGGTTGCAGGTAAAAATAAACACTGCAATCTTAATATGAAAAAAAAAAGAGAAACTGAGGGAAAAAAATAGTGTTGGGAAGGATAAAATGGAATATTATGCATTGACATTCAAACACAAATTAGATGTTTGCTCAGGTTGTGGAAACTGGGATAGAAAAGCCCAGGATGAGGGAGATGGTGGATGAATTAGCTGCAGTGAAACCCAGCAGATGTTTGCCCAGATGTTTGTGTGTTTTCAGGCTGTTTTTCCATATGATGAAAGCTTACATGCAGCACGTCCTGGGCATTGAATTCTTAACCTGAGAATTCATTTTCAAGGAGTCTTTTTTTACTCCTCAAGGCAAATGACAGTAGGTGTAAAGGAAAACTGACCTGCTGGGAAAACACAATTCCATGTCTTGTTCCTTGAAAAGTGGATTTGGCAGCTATGCTTCTATGGTACATTAAATTTCCAATCTTAAAAAAGCCTGCACAGGTGGTCCCTTTGCATTTATCTGTAAAGTTAAGCACATGTCCCTGTGTCCCCAGAACCAGAATTTGCACATCACTTAGTCTATGTATCTACTTAAATATTTAAGAGGGAAAAATTATGTTTAAATATTTTATAATTCATGTAATAAATAAGATAAGAAGATCTTTGGCTCTTTGTTATGTAATAAAGAAAAAGAAATAATTCTTTGTCTGTACTCCCTGGAAAGAGCCAGAAAATATCCAGGGAAATCAAGAAGCTTCAATAAAAATAAATACCTGTATAAATTAACGTAATATTGCCTGAAAAATGACCTGAAGGAGGGAGAACCTGAGTGTGTTTTTATGATAAAAACTGAAGAACCTCTCTAGAGAACTTGAGTGGTCCAGACAGCATCATAATAATGCAATTATGAGTTACCTGGTCATGTACCAGAGGCAAAAGTTAGGAGACTTTCTGTTCTTTAAGTGACCTTTTCTTCAAAACTTACAATACAGTCTGCACTATCCTAACTGGCAAAATAGAAATAATTATCAGATTTATAGACTTAGGGCAAAATAATTGCAAGAAGCAATGTCTCAATGTCCTGCTGTGAGGAAAGAAAATATTTTAGATTTGTTGTGATCCATAAAAACCATCAGCCAGAATTTTACCACATTAGCTTTGGGAATACCAAAAACCAGAAATAAAGAATTTTGCTCCACAAGTCGCTATTTTGTCAGTAAAGATGCTCACCATTGCTCTACACCCGAGCTAATGATGCCTTCTTTGAGTGCAACTTCTTTTAAATAAACCTGAGACTGCATTTGTCTTGTCCAGTCAGCAGGGCAATGTTTCAGTTTGGAAGGGGTCATGTCAAGATTTCACACATAACTTGTTTTGACTCATTTGACTTGGGCATTTATCAGTTTGAAAAAAAAAAATAAAATAAGAGTTTGAAAGGAAAAGCCATCACCAGCAACATTAAAGACAAACTTCAGAGGCCATGTGCAGCTTCAAGCAGGCTGGATGTTAATACATTAATGCTAGATGTTAATTCATTCAGGCTAGATGTTAATTCATTAATGCTAGATGTAAATTCTTGAATGTTAGGTGTTGTTCTGTGAACATTTACACAGCTGAATGAATTGAGCAGAACCAAAGCAAATGTGTCTCTGTGAAGGACATCAAAGATTAGCCCTATATATACCTGAACACATACAGGAGCTCTCCTGCTCTTGGTTATAACAGTACAACATGGAAATAACTAAAGCTAGAAGTCCATCTTTTTTTATTTACAATGTGTGCAACAGCATGTGAGGAATGCACAGAATCCCAGGATGGGCCAGGCTGGAAGGGACCACAGTGGGGTCACCTGGTGCCACCTCCCTGCTCAGGCTGGGCCATCCCAGAGCACAGGCACAGAATTGTGTCCAGCAGCTCTGCAATATCCCCAGGGAGGAGGCTCCACAGCCTCTCTGCACAATCTGTTCAGTGCTTGCTCCCTGCACAGGGAAGTTCTTCCTCATCTTCAGCTGGAACTCCCTGGGCTCAGGCCCTGCCCGTGGCTCTGGTGCCATTGCTGGGCCTGGAGCAGAGCCTGGGCCCTGCTCTGACCCTCCCTGCACAGAGAGACAGACTGGGACAGACTGGGACACACTGGGACAGACTGGGACAGACTGGGACAGACTGGGACACACAGGGACAGACTGGGACACACTGGGACAGACTGGGACACACAGGGACAGACTGGGACAGACTGGGACAGACTGGGACAGACTGGGGCAGACTGGGACACACAGGAACAGACTGGGACACCCAGGGACACCCAGGGCTGAGGCCCCCATCACTGAGGCTCCTCTCAAGGCTGAGCAGCCCCAGCTCACTCAGCCTCTCCTGGACATGGAGATGCTTCAGTGCCTTCATCACCTTTTCAGCCTCCACTGGACCCACTCCAGTCACACTTAAAGATTTATGTTGACTTTTGGTGATATTTGTTTCATCTGCCAGACTTGAGCCCTCTGCTTGTGTTCCCTTGCTCTCTACAGCCAGTGTCTGTGGTGCTGATCTGTATTCCAGCCTCTGAACCTGAGGATGAATCAATTCCCTGGCACAATTTCTGGAACAGCTGTGATAAGCAATCATTCTCCTCTCTCTCTCAATACAACATACTGCCCAAGACCTGCCTACCCTTGCCAGATGACAAGTGATGTCCCTTTTTATCAGCTGTCATCTCAGGACATGTCCTTCTTTAAGGTTTCATAAATGAACAAGACTTTCTGGGGTTAAATTTGCTCTGTCCTGGAATACCAGCTGACATATCTTCTGCAATTTGTGCTCCAGCTTTCTGTGTTGTTTTGCCTTTGTACTCTGTTCTCTCCTCTGCCCACTGAAAGGATAGAATCAGGTCTCATTATAATCTTTGCTGATTGGGAAGTATCTTTCACTAGCAAAAAGTCAAACCCCATGTTAGCTAAAGCCCTGAAGGCCAGCAGAGCTATGGAGCCTATTCAAAGAGGATGAATTTAATAGTAATTATAGATGAAAGCTTTGTTATGCTTATGTAACCCATAATAGCAGAATTTTCCCATGACTTGCTGCTTACAAGATAGCTGACCTTCTACCAGTTAGCCACTTTCTTACAAATCTGCACAATGTGCTTTTAATTAAAACTTGCCTTTGAAACTAGGTCCAAATGAGTTATCCCTTAAAAACCCCCAGTGAAATAGGCCCCATCTCTCTGGTTTTACTCCAACAAAATCCTGCATTTTTTTTACACCCACCATAAACAACATTCCTCTCAGTGTCATCCTGCTAAAACAAAGCTGTAAGAAAGTCTCACCTGGAATAACATTGACAAGGAAGGGTTCTTGCTCTGCTGAAGTCAGTCAGAAATTATGCCAGGCCCTCCTGCAAAGATGGAGAGAAAGATGGAAACAGGATCATGTTTGCTGAGGATTTTTACTTTCTTATCCTGCCTCAAAAAATTCTGATTTTTCCCATGAGATGTGGGCATTGAGATTGTTACATAAGGAAATAATGATGAAGAAAGAGATGGTTCCAGAAGAGCATCCCAGCAATGCCTGGTAAGGGTACACTGCACCTTTCACAGGTGCTTGCAAGACTAAGTGCTGTCCTAAAAAAACAGGTGATGGGGACTTGGGCAGCTCCAGGAAAATGGAAGAGGAGCAAAGGATGCAAAATAAATTTGATTGAGGTGTCAGAGCACATTATATCCACAATCTTCTCACCAGCTGAGAAGAGAAAGAGTCCAGATTAATTTTGTGTTTCGTTGTAAATGTTTAAAAGTAGAAAGAAGATAAAATCTACACAGTGCTTGTGAGAATCTCTAATATTTCTCCCAAATGATCAGCCCCCCACAGAGCACCAGGTTTTGTTCCTTGCCATCAGTGAAGCTTCAAGGTCACATCATACAGAACATTTCTGTGCTGCACACTGAAAACGACAGTGACAAGTTTCATTTAAACAAAGAGGAAGAAGTTAACATGGAAATAATTAATGCTAGAAGTCCATCTTTGTATTTTAGAATGTGTGCAACAGCATGTGAAGAAGCAACACAGTAAGGAGCAGAGTTTCTGGAAATTTAGGGCAATGAGCTTGAACAGAAATCCATTTCCCTTTTCAATTAATTTCATTTCAATCAAATTAACTGAACTGAAAAAAAAAGCCATACTTTTATGAATAAAACCCAGTTGTAATATTAGGCAACTCAGAGCTGAGCATAACTGAAGTAATACATAGGTGGGCTTTTCCCAATGGTTAAGAGATCATATACAACCAATACTAATCTTTTTTATGGGAAAGGGTCTGAAATGGCAAGATCTTAAAAGTGGAGCAGCACATTTCAGGTTTTTGTGCTGCCCAGTGGTGTAAACACTTGAATTTGAACAGTTTAGAGAGAAGCTCTCAATTGGAGGGCACTGACCATGATGTGCCACACAGGAACCCATCAGCATCTCCATCCATCTGATGCCTTAAGTTTTATCTTTCATGTATTTCAGTTTCTGTGCTGTCCAGGGGTGCAGTCCTGAGCCTCATATGAATGACAGTCAGCTCTTCACAGAGTAGGGAGACAAAACAAATCCTTTTCTTGCTGAAGACCAAGGACAAACAAGTACAACTTCCAGGCCCCAAGTCACAAACAACGTTGGACTGACAGAGAAACAAGAAGGATGAGACCTGGCTACCCAGAGCTGTAATTGGACAATTAAACCCCAATGTGCAAATGGACCAAAACTTATAAAAGTGTCAGACCTCATGACCAGTTGTCCATTTTGTGACCATTTTGGGTCCACCTTGGGTGTAGCCCTGTTCAGGCTCTTGTTCATCCCAAGGTGTATCCTTAAAGGCCTTTTAATAAATATCTACTTTACTCTCTAGCTCTGTCCAGTCTCTGTTCCAGGTCAGCCTTCCCAAGGCATCACATCTCCCAGGCTCAAGAGAGAGGACTCTTTTCTCATCATGCACTACTCTAAGAGGGTAAAATAAGATTTGTAGAGGTGCCATTATTTTTCCATGCTGTCATCTGCCAGGAAAGAAATCATCATTGCATTGCTCTGCAGATTCAGAGATGAGCACTTAGCTAGGAGATAATTTAGCCCAAAATAGAGAATAGTACTTTGCTCAGAAAGAGCATCCTGTGTTCTTGTGAGAGATGGAAACTGAAGTTGAATCCCACATGGCAGCTGTTACAAAATCACTTGTATATTACTCTCTCTTCTATTAAATACTATTCCAAGACTTCACCAGTCCTAAAGTGTGAAATCACAGAATCACAGAATATTCTGAGTTGGAAGGGACCCACAGTGATCATCAAGTCCAACTCTAAGTGAATGGCCTCTAAATCTTTCTGCTATCAGCTCAAAAGCACTCATTGACAGTTCAAATCAGTTGCTCCTGCTCTAATTTTTTGTTAGCTTCCAAAGATCCTTTCTATCCCTCGAATTTATTGTCTGGGCTACTGACAGAGGACAATCCCAGCTCTTCTCGGCCTTTTACTTGGCACACCAAATCTGCTTTTGCTTCACACCATCCCAAAGAGGGCTCTCACTCCCTGACCAAGGCAGTCTCTCCTTACACCTCCCCAAGGCTCAATCTTTGTTGGCCATGAACAGAGAGATGTGAACGCTGCATTTCAAATGGGATCTCTTCCATTTCTCATACCAGGCCAACAATTTTCCTTCAGTCTACTGGAAACAGTTTTTGGCTGTTGCATTCAGCTTCCTCCTTGCTGGCATCACCCCAGTGCTTCCCTGTTACCAGCTGTGCTGCACCACTGCTCCTTTTTCTCACTCTTTTCCAACTGCTGTGTCCCAAATCACAACAGAAATGCCTGTGGTCTGTCTCCAAATATGCAAACTTACTTTTTATTTCCCTATTAAATTCCTTTCAGCTTTCTTTTAATTCCAATCTTCAAGGTCATTCAGCTTTTAGCATTAAAAAGTCCTCATTTTTTCTGTTAATAGAAGATGCCCTCTAGCTTTTTTGCCCTCTGGGAAATTGAATTACAGTGTTATTTTGTGCCAGTTTCATAAAAGAAACCATGACATGAACTGAGGCCTGAGTCCTGTTCCCTGGGAAACTCTGCCACTGAGATCTTTACCTGCTGCCTGATGTCACCTCCTCTTTTCCTGGTGTCCCCTCAGAGGATTCTGGGTGTGTCCCCATGTCACTGAGCAGGTGCTGTACCCTGCCTACACTCGCAGATTTAAATGTGTAACGTTATTCATGGAAAATTTTAATTTTTCAGAGAAAGGTATCAAGTTATTTTGTCATTATCTACCCACACTAAGAGGAGCCTGCATTTTATGTTCTGTTTCATTTGTTTCTGACACTTCACACACAATGCTACAAAGGCTCCTCAAAAGTTTCACACATTCTAAAAGCCAACTTTTCTAGTGTGACAAAACTTTATGTTAGGGGAAAACTTAGTTTCAGATATATCATCAGCCAAAAATTTAGCAAAACTCCTTTCTTATAAGCCTTTGGGTATTTTTCAGAAGACTGAAATGGAGATTATTCGAATCTTCATCTTTGTATGAGCTTTTTTGTACTCCTCAGGATGCTAATTTTCTCCTTTTGTCTGGATTTTTCTGTTTTCCAAGCTGACACTAAACACTTTGAACAGGTTAGTCACTTAGCTCATGACATAAAGTGGGCTGGAAAATGACAGTTCTCCACTGATTGTGAGGTACTTAGAGACACAATAAAAAAAAAAAAAAGAGTTTTAGACATGGAAATTGTTCTGTTCCCTGATGAATCATGGTCTTTTGAAAGAGTTCTGGCTGAAGTGAGTGAGTGTTAGAATATCTGCTTTTAAATTTGCACCGTGCTTCATCTGTAATGATATGTGAAATAACTTCATATTGTTATGGTCCATACAGTAAGGGATTTAACAATACATCTTTAAAAAACCCATGTGGGGTTGTCCAAATTGAGTTTCTAAGAGAAAATAACAAATACACGCTCAGGAAAGTAAAAGAAACTCCATTATTCCTTTTGAGTACCTGCCTCATCCCCACAACACGACAGCACCGACTGTTTTACAAGAGCAGATCCCTCTTTTCCATCAGTGTGTGTTTCTATCAAGAATTAACAGGTAAATATCTCATATCCTAGCACATGGAAGGATTCCTGCCAGTTCTGGGTCTGTACCTGCTGCTGTGGCATCTGCATAACTGAACTTTGCCATTACAGTTTCCAGGGATTTCTCCTTGCTTTTTCCTTCCTCCTGGAAGTCCTCAGATCACTTTGGGCAGCCCTGCGGATCAGGTGCACAGAAGCTTCATTAACTATTGCAAAGAATAAAGATCAAATACTTTATTTACTATTTGTTTATTCCTGCACCTGAGCTGCACCAAGTGACACAACAACAATGGATGTCAGTTTAGTCACAAATAGAAGTAAATTTCTGTAAAACTGTTTTCTAGAGAAAAATCAGTTTTTTAGGCAGGATGAAGGTGAAGGGCTGTCTGTAGAAACTTTTATTATTATACTTGCATGGATGGTTCTCTCCAGTTTTATGGCAGCTATTACCATCTTTGAAAGCTCAATCATCATCCATAAGGAGTAAAAAATGACTTCTAATGTCTTTCAGTTCTGCAAGTGTCCTAAAGAGAAGTTAATTTAGCCCAAGCCTTTTGAAGACATTTAATGTACAAAAAACCAGCTGAGTCTCTTCCTACCTTATCCAAGGCTGGATCTTTCCTGTGTTTCATTGCTCCAGTATAGAACAATACGATTTGATGGCAAAATTATTCTGAACTCTTCTCAGAACACTTTGTCCCAAGTATAGAAAATAAAAAAAAATAATGAAAAAAATTATTAAACTTCTTGTTTCAACTGAGTTTGATACCTTTGAATTTCTTGTCTGATGTGAGAACTTGGGCAGGGCAGTGACTGTGACACTGGTGAGGGCTGTGCCACCTTGAGGGCTGTGTCCAATTGTGAGTTCCTCAATTCAGGAAGGACATTGGGGAGCTGGAGCATGTCCAGGGAAGAGAACAGAGCTGGGGAAGGGTCTGGAGCCCCAGGAGCAGCTGAGGGAGCTGGAAAAGGGGCTCAGCCTGGAGAAAAGGAGGCTCAGGGGGGCCCTTGTGGCTCTGCACAGCTCCTGCCAGGAGGGGACAGCCGGGGGGGGCGGGCTCTGCTCCCAGGGAACAGGGACAGGAGGAGAGGCCCAGGTTGGACATCACAAGGAATTTCTCGATGGAAGGGGTGGTCAGGCATTGGAAGGGGCTGCCCAGAGAGGTGGTGGGATCACCATGCCTGGATGTGTCCAAGGAATGCCTGGATGTGGCACTCAGTGCTCTGCCCTAACTGGTGATCACTCACAGGTTGGACTTGAGGAACTTGGAGGTCTTTTCCAACATAAATTATTCTGTGTTTCTGTGACACTGCAATTTGTTCTCTGTGCACTGCTGAGCATGGCTAAGGGACATCCATGTGTTTTCCTGGCTCAGGGGTGTGTCCAAATCCCAGGAATTCTCTGAGCACAGGCCCCAAAGAGTCGGTGTCTCTGTTTGTGACCTCTCAGTGTACACAGCTCTTTCTTCTCAGTCACTTCTGAGCAAAAAGCTTCTACATCACATTAAAAACCACCACTATTGACACTGCAAGTTTAAAGCCTTCATTTTCTAAGTTCAGTCCTGGTGAGCATGATACTATGAGGGTAATTTCAGTTCACTTCAGTCCAGAGAAATGAGGTTGAAAAGAGAGATCAGTAATCATTCCAGCCTTAGAGAACTTTTATCCTGACCACTCCTTCAAATAGTGTGATAAACACTGTGCTTTAACACTGTGAGGGTGGTTTTATTTTATTGCTCTAATTCCTTAATTTAAATTCCTTTTCAATTATACTCAGGTGATTTTTAATTCACAGCGACAACAAATTATAAAAGGTAAAAAATAAAAGGCTGAAATATATCAAAACCAAATGTGGCCTTCAAACGTGAAGATGACATCTCAAAGTCTTGAAGCACAGGGGGTTGGTGTTGAACTGCTTTGCTCTTCCTTTTCATCTTACACAGCAAAGCAAAATTTCATCATTCTGAAAGAAAATTTAGAAAAAAAAATAATAACAAGCTCCATTTGCTTATTGGGGTTTAATTGTCCAATTACAGCCTTGGGTTGTGAGGTCCCATCCTTCTTGTTTTCTCTCTTCAGCCCACCCTTGTTTGTGCTTTTGGGCCTGAAAACTTGTGACCGTTGTCCTTGTTCTCCAGCAGGAAAAGGATTTGTTTTGTCTCCCTGTTCTGTGAAGAGAGCTGACTGACAATGTGAGGCTCAGAACTGCACCCCTGGGCAGCACAGAATCTGAAATACATGGAAGCTGAAACTTCAGACATAAGAGCAGTGCAGGAGGAGCAGGGACTGCTCCAGGTGTCAGATCTGAGATTTCCCCAGCCTCTGGTGCAGTCCATGGAGGAGCAGCTGTGCCCCTGCAGCCCAGGGAGCTCCATGGGCAGCAGGGATCCACCTGCAGCTGATGGAGGAGCCCACTCTGGAGCAGATTTGTTGGCAGGATTTGTGACCCATGGGAGATCCATGCTGGAGCAGCCTGTTTCTAAAGGATGCACCCAGAGGGAAGGGACCCACCCTGAAGCAGTTCCTGGAGGTCTGAAGCCCATGTGAAGGACCTGTGTTGGAGAAGTTCATGAAGGATTGTGGGATGAATCCCAGGCTGGAGCAGAGGAAGAGTGTGAGGAGTCCTTCCCTAAGGAGGAAAGAGCTTCAGAGACAACTTGTAATGGACTGACTGCAACCCCTGCAGGCTGGGAGAAGGAGGAGAACACAAAAAGCCATTTTGCACCTTGAAAAAATCACATTATTGGTGACTTTACAGTTATTTACCCACTGCTATTGTTTTGGCTGTTGCTTTGTGGAGATGGTGGCAGTGGCTGTGAGCACATAGGGATAGATACCCAAGCAGAATAATCCTCTAGAAACTTAGATGCAATTATCTCTACCATAATCAGAGCTTTTGTGGAAACCCTGCTTTTCCCTGAAAAAGAGGTTGGTTAAACATCAGCAAAGGCACATGTAGTGAAGGAAAACATGAAGCTTGTAATTAAACCTGACAGGATGTGAAATTAAAAGCTTCCACTGTACAGTAGAATAGAACACTTAATAAGGAGATGTTTAAATGAAGAGTTAGGTGTGGTGAGGAGCTGAGAAGAGATGCAACAAATGAGAAAAAGGTCTGCAAGGTGGGAGAGAAATTCAGTGCAGTTTTCAGGAACAGGGAAAAGACCTGAGGGATTTTCTCCATGTATTCTGGAAGAATCTGGATTGGAATGTGTAGCAGCTCAGAAACCCCTCTTCTGCATCATTATGAGATTTCAGAAATACCATAGAAGCCAAGTAATGAATGTATTTATGGCTAGTTCTCTGCAGAAGCAGGTATGGAGCTTACACAACCAACTGTCTGCACTGAATTAATTACATAAGGAATTAATTCTATTGGATCACAAGCTGTGGGGCTGGAGGACTGGGAGGCCAAGAGGAGTCAATGGCTTCTATCCTCACAGTGAGTATCTCTTCCCATTAATAACCCACATTAACACAATTTACCCCATGCAATTTTAGATTTTACCTTTTTATCTAAAAAAAAGAGATAATTTATCCTGAAGTTCAGCTGCACTTCCAGGCCTGGAGGTCCAAAATTTTCACCCTTAGGTCTAGAGTTGATCTTTGCTGCTTCTGTAAATCTCGGCTCAAAGGCAGAAGAGAAGGTAACAGCAACTGAAAATGCCACAATGCAGAAATAGATTTCACAATAGTAAAAAGGAATTTGTCATGTGTAGAGTGATGGTGGGGAGTCACCCTGTTAATAACACCCATAAAGGCTCCTGTTCCCTGAGTTTCACACATCAGCTAATTATTGTCAGTGTGGGGAGTGAAGGGGTCAGAGGAGCTCTGCTGTTTCCATTTCACCCTGGATCTCTGTGATTCAGCAATCTGCTCAAATGCTGAAGTGCTAAATGTGCATTTTCCTTCTCCCCGCTCAAAATGAATATTAAATATAGTTTAATGTGCCAAGTAACTATTGCCTGGCTGAGTGTCACAGCAGATATTTCATTTATTTTCTATACAGTTGCTGCAGACCATCAAAGCTCAACGTGTTTGAATCTTGATGTATGAGCCAGTGACCAGAAAAATCTTCCAGGAACTTGTCACACTTGAATTCTATAATTAATTGTAGAAATATAATGCTGGAAAGGGAATATTTTATGGTACTGCCTATCTACCCAATATTTTTTTACATGAAATATGGCATCAAAGTTAGAGAACTCTGCAACACTCAGAGAGTTCTTAATGTGAACACTTTTCCATGAGGTTGGAGGAATTTAGTGCTGATATATGCAAGTCCTTGATGGTGAGTTGAGATTAGTGAGTCTAGTTGGCATGAAAGGCAGAGGGAGAGTTCAATAGAAAATATATCTGTACTCCACATAAATTAGAAAAAACAAAGGGAAGAATTAAGAGGAGGATGGTAAAGTTAACATATTAACAAAAAATAAATAAAGTAGGTCAAATTTAAAACTAGTAATAGTCTGTGATATGAGGAAAAGTTACTATTTGTCTATTGAATTCTCGTTCTCTAGAAAAAGAGCTGTTTTGTGTTAAGCAGTTTCACAAAAATACCAGTTGTTTAATTAATTTCTTTTTAATTCTCCAAAATTGAGAGTATTTGTACTTTCACTGTACTTTCTTCTCTACCTTCTCAAAATTCCTCTAAAGTTATCACTTTCCAAGAGTTTAGCTGACTAAATATTCTAGTGCCTATCCTTTAAATTTAAGGTTAATTGGCCCTTGGAACAGCTCACACACACACACAAAAATTATGTCCTGAATTCTGCCTTGTTTTTCCACGCCTAATTTCAAATCCGGGGCACCCTGGAGCTCCGTGTGAGTCACCTGCTCCCTGTCTGAGGTGTCCTGGTGCATCCCTACTGGCTCTGCAGGGCTGTGTTTGCACAGCAGCTGCTCCTTGGGTGGCTTTCCCAGGGCAAATTTCCCAAGGGATGCACAGAGGAGCTGCTCAGGAGGAAACAGGGTGGGTGTCCATGGAGTGTCAGGGCTCTGCCAGCTTCTGTGCAGACACAGAAGTGCCCTTTGTCCCTCTGTTTATGGGAAGTATCTCCAGATCCTTGATGTTTCAAAGGAGATGTCTGAAGATGAGTTGATGTGGCAGTTCAGGATTCTTTTTTCCCTTGCCAAGGTCAAGATGAATAACACAGGAAACGAAGATGTTGAGTGTGGACTTGGAATGTTTATTATCTCTTATTTATTTACGGTATTTACAGATTCATGAACCATGAGCTCTTAGAAAGCAAAGGTAAAATGGAGAGCTTCTAACTCCTCCCAAGATTATTTAAGCAATAAGTACCCAATGCCAAGGTGACACCTATATTATTTATGTTTCTGGCCCAATAATGACCACCCAAGGCCTGCAATGAGGACCCTTTTCACCCAATTACAGAAAAACCACTCAAACCCATGCAGAAGAAGGAAGACAAAGGTAAAGAAGAAGGACAAAGACAACACCCAAACTCTTCCATCTTGACTCATATGTATTGCCATACACTAAAACCCCAAACTCTACGTGTCTAAGACTCCAACAAGTTGACTCAATTAGACTCATGTCTGTGTTCAGTTGAGTGAAGGTTTTTAAACAACTCTGTGAACTCATACTGGCCATTGAATATATAAATTGTATTGATTAGAACTGGCTCCAAATCTTTGTGACTTCACTTTCACTGGCCTAATGCAGAGAAAAAATAATTGAGGCACAAGATACTTTAATGGGATAGAAGCAGTAGGTTCTTCACTCAATTCAACTCAAATTTCATGAGCTTTCCTTAAGCAGTCAAGGCAAATTTATTATGTGGGAGTAAATAATTGACTTAGTACTGTAGACAAGATTTGCTTTTTTTTCTCAGTCAAGCCTTGATATTTCAAATCCTTAAGTTCATGCAGGCAGAATTCAAAGAAAAAGGAATTCTTAGCAAAAGACTCTAAGATTGGGGATAACAACAGTCAGAACTGATTATTTTCCCTCCCCTCTCTAATTTTAGCTGTCAAGATTTTTAAGACTATTCTGGGCTTTAAACCTTGTCCTCCCTTGCTGTGTCCCTGCTCTTGTCTCACACAGAGAAACCACCACTTCCACTGCACTTAGCCTGGGCTCCAGGAAAAAGCTTTGAAATGCTGCAATATTGGAACAAAGAATCCGAATTTTCATTGAAGATTATGTGACAGAGAAGGATTACACCATGACTCAACCTGCATAACTCTTATCACATCACAGGAAAGGATTTCATTCATAAAATTCCCCCATTCTCTTATTTGCTGGGTTTCATACTAACACATCTTTTTACAGCAATGAGAATAAAAAAAGCCAAGGTGAACAGATGCCTGTTAGCCAAGCACAGGAATGTTCCCTGAACCCTGGGGGTTGCTTTGGCTGGATAGAGAGTCTGTTTTAGTACTTGGACACATTCAGTATGAGGGATAGTGCAAAATTTTCTATGCCACCATGCTCACTGATTATTTCCAAGGAGTGCAGCTCCTGTCCTCCCCAAGGCATCTGTAACTCATCTTGGCCTTGAAATCCCTTCTGTTGTCTCCACAATCCTTCTATTTCTGCTCAGAAAGTTGGAGTTGAAGTTTCCAGTGTGCTCCTGTCTCCTGTGTCACACTCAGATTTTTTTTTTCCTGACTTCTCAAAAATATTCCAAGGACTGTCATGTTACTCCATCCTGTGCACACCTAGACTTCACTCTCTCCTTTAAAGTCACCAATTCTGAGCTGACAAGGTCACAGATACACAGAGCTATAGAATTATGGGGTGGCTTGAGTTGGAAGGGCCTTTCAAGATCATTTAGCTCCAACTTCCCTGTCATGGGCAGAGATACATTGCATTGGACCAGGTTGCTCCTAGCCTGGAGTTGAGCATTTCCAGGGATGGGGAAGCCACAGGGCAACCTGTCCAGGGCTTAACCATGCTCATAGCCATGAATTTTTTCTTAAAATTTAGTCTAAGGGATCTCTCCTCTTTCATTTCAAAGCCATTCCCTGTGTCCTGTCCCTCCATCCTTTGTCCCCAGTCCCTCTCCAGCTCTCCTGGAGCCCCTTTAGGCACTGCAAGGGGCTCTGAGCTCTCCCTGGAGTTTTCCCTTCCCCAGGGGAACATTCCCAGCTCTCCCAGCCTGGCTCCAGCCATTGGAGCAGCTCCATGGCCTCCTCTGGACTCTCTCCAGCAGCTCCAGGTCCTTGTGCTGTTGGACCCCAGGGCTGGAGCAGCTCTGCAGGTGGGGTCTCACCTGAGGGGGCAGAGAGGGATGTGGTGACATTTTAAACTTGGTTCTTATAACCCCAATGTCCCTCCTGTGGTTCCTACAACATTCCTGTGGTCACTCACTCTTAAAGCCCTGAGTGCCACAAATTTGCTTCAGTTCTCTGGAGCAAACTCCCTGATTCTGTGCAATGTGCAGCCAGTTTGCCCTTGGGTTGCATCTTCCTAATAATTGCTCTCAAAAGTATCTCCTGAAGGTTTGGTTCAAACTTTCTTGCTGGTATTTTGCATTTCTTGGAGCTCAGATTTACTTATCCTCTCTGCTCCTAGACAAGCAACAGTCAGGCACTGGACAAAAGTCAAGTGTAAGGATCTGTTGGGTACCCTGGTTGAAGGAAAATGTTCCCAGCTAAATCACCTGACACAGAAAGGTCTTTCCCTCCAATCCAGGACCATTAACTTCCCATCAGATGGTGGATTTTGGGAGAGTGGTCACTGTTCACAGAACAGCCTGTTTCAAAACTGGAACTTGAAAAGGCATAAGGTCTGAAGGGAAGTGGTAAGAGCAAATCTGGCATCTTCCCTCCATACCAAAGATGCTCATCTTCATTTTAAACAACACTGTTACAGGTTGAGCAGGACAACAGATAAACCCTTCTAGATTCAGGGAAAAAAGTCTGATTTTTTTGTGCTATCAGATGAGTGGCTTCAGCTGAAATCAAGATCTGCCTTGACATCCCCACAAATGAGCAAAGGACAGGACAGGACTGACTGTCTTTGAGCCTCAATTTTCTTGTTTCTTAACAAAATTCTGATGTTTCAACTGTTTTCCAGGGTTTCAGTATGAAAACAGATCCCCAAAACTTTGTCGTTTTTCCAGGAGGGAGTTACTGTTTATATTTTAGCATCACTGCCTGCGTGAATGACTTCAGAAAGATTTAAACTTCATTAAAGGCAGGGAGGAAAAAACCCTACCTTTAAATTTTTTTTTTTATTATTATTATTTTTTGCTTTTAAACCAGGGCTGACTGCTTTGTGCTTGTTCAGACTTCCACTCTGGCTATGAGAGTGGCTTTAGTCCACTGTGACTTACTTTGTCATGACTCAGAAATGTGACTTTATATCTTTAACTGTGCAAGACTTGAGAGTATTTGGGTAATATCCCACAACAGGCCTTTTCAACTTTTGAATAGTTCACAACCCTCTTTCCCCACGTTTTCCTAAGGACCAGGAATGTGGGCAGACAGCACCCTCTGCAGTGAAGGATAGGGAAATGAGAGTTTGATTTCTGCCAGGGAATTTTATTTGTATTTGCTGTATCAAATCCATCTGCTGGGAGCACTCTTCCACACTCTGCTTTTTCAGTGGATGAGCAAAATAATGGAGTTTGGAGCTGGTGTGAAAGCTGAGACAGGCAGGGGCATCTCAGGATACCTTGAAGCATATGTGATGTGTCAGGGACTGGAGATAAATTGGATAAATGGTGGATAAATTGATTTCAACATATCCCAAAACTCATGGCATGTGCTGTTTCAGGTGTTATTGTCTGCTTTCCCCCTGGGATGTTGCATCTTGCTTACAATGAAAATTCTGTCCTATGCTACACATATGAGAGCTGAGATTTTTTTCTGTGTTGCAACTTTATGTGAAATTTGTTAGAAGAAGCACAGTCAAGGCTCACATCTTCCATTACAGAACTGGGATCTGATCCAGACTCCAGACAAACCTGTGTTGGCACAACTGTGTTCAACCCTGTAGTTAACTCATATTTCCTATCAACCAGGAGAAGGAAATGTCCACTTTCCTGGAAGTGTTCCAGGCCAGGTTGGATGGGGCTTGGAGCAGCCTGGGCTAGTGAAAAATGTCCCTGCCCATGACAACAAGATGGTTTTTAAGGTCCTTTTCAACCCAAACCCTTCTATGACTCTATGTTTAGGACATGAGAAAATTTGGAAAATACACAATAAATGCTATTTTCTGCTCTTTGAAAAAATGTTTTGGCTTCCAAATCTTTTCCATGATCTTTTTCAGTTTTTCCAAAATATTCTGCCTTTAAAGTCATAGAGATGTCTAATTTCATTGAGACTAGGTCAGTCCTGGTCAAAATTAGATTAATGGTGGTTTTATCTGGTGGGTTTTTTACTTGTGGAATGCTGGAAATGTGGGTTATTCCTCTTTAATCTGAAGTTTGGTTGAACAGTAGGAGATTGAAACAAATGTGGCCTAATGTCCCTTGCTTCATATGGCCATGTATAAAATTTTATGGTTTAGTGGGTTTCACTCAAGTTCTGACCTGACACAGAGAACAAAATAAAATTATTCACTCTCTCAGTGTTTCTTCTCATTCCATCCAAATTCACATAAGGCCAAAGGAGCACCCACCCCTGAACACGAGGTGTGAAGGGAGTTGCAGGAGGTACAGAACAATTTCACCTCCAGCCTTCTAAGCTTCTGAGCAATTTGATATTTCATCAGTAATTTACAATGGTTTTATAAATGAGATAAATCTACTAAAGGATTTTTTTTTTAAAATTGGTCTTTGGTTTGCTTGCTTGAGGTTGGTTTTATTTCCTTCCCAGTGCTGGTTGAACAAATCCAGAGTGATTGCCCCACTCATCAAGCAAATTCTTCTAGTCTTTTTCTTGACATAGCCCATGAAAAGACTGAGGGATCCTGATGGCCACTTCAAGACCTGCCAAAAAACTTTTTGCAAACACTTTAAATTCTTCTTCACTACATTGCCATGAAGAATTTGTTTTCAGTTGACTAAAAATATCCCAATGATCCCAGCAAAACATGGAGGGAAGTAACTGGATTTCACTCTGCTTTCCTTTTCTGAATTACAGTCACCATGTCTTAGGATGATCACACTCAAACTTATTTCTAGGTAAAGTGTGGCTGAAGGCTGTTACAAGGTCAAGGAATGATCCCAGTGTATCTGGAAACACTTCAGGCTGGAGAACAGGGTGTGCCACTCATTATTACACGGAAGGAAAAACCCTCCAGGGCAAATCTTCAAGCAATCTTGTTGTCTTGCTCTAGGAATGTGTAAAATGGACCACCTGAGGTCCATTTTTGGGAAATACCTTTTTATCTCATGCTTTTGCATGGGTAAGATAAGCCTCTCCATACTTGGAGTATTTGAGTATGTACAATCTTCTACACAGAAATGTGGAAATGTGACTCTACACAATGAAAATATCTAGATTTATATCAAGCCTGAAGACTGTGTTGCTGTTCTTGGGCACTGCCTGTCCTTGAAGGCAGTATGGAGCTACACAGCTTAAGCAAAATATTGTGTGATCCTTATCTGTTAGATCCTCCCTCACAAAACTTAGGACCTTAGTGCAAATACAAGAGAATTAGGGTCTAAAATCCTGTATGATTTTAAATCCTCCACTCTGCCCTATCTTGAGTGAAGCAGGCAGGATCACACAATTCATGCATTTCAATATGAATTTCAAACAGCTGCTCTGAAGTCCTTAAGGGAGCAGAACACCCAATGACCATTCTGGGTGTTGATTTGCCAGCATTGATGATCCCCTCCTTGCTCCTTCATTTACTCTGCCTATCAATTAGGCTGTTATTGTTCTGGAAGTTACTGTAATTGGCAGGTTGTGCAGACACAGCTGACAACCACTACACGGAAAGGTGGGGGAGGATGAATACATTTAAATATATCTGCATAGTGAAAATGAGCCCCTAACAATAGCAAGTACAGAAGAGCCTTAAAATAATTTTGAAAATACATCACAGACAAGGAGAACAGCCCGAAGTATCCCACTGATTGCAATCTGGGAGGCTCAGGAGACAAGAGAAGTGTTCAGCAGCCCAGGATGCAGAGAAATTTGGGTGTATTTGGCTTCTTATCTCATCTATCAAAGACATTTTGAGTGGTTCTGTGCTAGGCAGTTCTGGTGCTATTTTTGGAAAGGATATAAGCAAGGTTGAGCTCTCAGGTTGATTTTGGTGTCTTAGGTCCAGTCTGAAGTGGGAGCATTATTGCAAAACTGATCTCTGCTCTCTGGTGACCGTGACAGGACCTGAGGGAACGGCTGCAGATCCATCAGGGAAGGTTTAGGCTGGATATCAGGAAAAGATTCCTCACCCAGAGGGTGGCTGGGCAGTGGAAGGGGGTACCCAGGGAAGCTGTCATGGTGCCAAGCTGGCAGAGCTCGAGGAGCACTTGGAGCAATGCTCTCAGGCACAATAAACCCTGATGTTCCCACAAGATCTCCTTTGCTCTCCTGGAAAACTTTCCCTGAACCGAATAGAGGAGCCAATGGAAATGTTTTATCATGCTCATAAAACAGTAAGAAGCAGACAGCAGTGAAACTCCAGCTCTAGGTAACATTCAGTCCAGAGTTTGGGGGAATTCACATGAAGTTCCTGACCCCTCAGGAGGGCAGGATGCCCATCACAGCTTTACACATCAGAACTGCAGAAGGCAAAACAAAAGCTGCTTTACAGAGGCAAAGCAGAGCAGTCTGGTTTTACATCAAGAAGGAGATGTAGAGGCAATAAAAATCCATAGAACTTGCTTCAGCCTAGAGAAAAGATAAAATATGCTAAAGAGAGGGGAAGAATAAAGCACTTGAAGAATGGGAATTGAGAGGAATGAAAAAAAAAAGTGAAAACAAAACAAAAATATTGGAGGCTAGGGGTTTGATAATTCCATGTCTTTTAATATAGGAAATACCTTTTATCTATATTGAGGATTTATCTTGGACAGGTTTGACCTGTGAAGGACCATGGTCTTGCTTTAACCTTTGCAGATTTTGTGATAAGAATTGCTGCAAAGGGTGGGAGGCAGCTTCAAATTTAATTCAGTAACAGCTCTCCTTCCTGGACTAACCCACACTGATCTGACATGAAGACACAAAAAGAGCTTTAGGAAATAATTCTGATAGCAAATTAACATGGGCATTTTTCTGCATCTTCTGGTACTCCTTTTATATACTCAAGGGAGCTGCATCATCTGCTGGGCTGCAGCTGGGATTCAGAGCCAGGCTTCTGTGAACCAGTTAATATTTATTGTATTTATAATCACAGTTCTGGGGCTGAGTTATCACTTCATGTCTGCACACTTTAAAAGCTGCGTTTGCTCGCCCTGGTTAGAACTGGAGTTTTGAAAAACAGGACTAGGATCCCAATTATTTCATCAACAAAATCCCAGGTCTATGTTCCCTGATTTAATTTGGCTTCTGGAATAAACTGTTGTTTTGTATACTCACATGTTAAAATTATAGGTTCCTAAAAGTCATTACAAATAAGAAATAATGATGGTGCTTGGCATTTTCCTGCTTCATATCTATACATTCTGGCACAGCATAGAAGACTTCAAACCTGGGCCATCTCTTTATCTTATTCTCTCCCCTAAAAACTGTGCCTCTTTCCCAGAAATGATAAATGGAAAATCTTATTTCTCAAAGAATAAAACGAATTTAAAGGCAGCTTGTGAGAATAAAGTCTGAAAAAAACAAAAGGACTAAAGTTAGGTAAAACAAAAAAACCTGGGTTTGCACTCAGAAACAAAATTGCATTTTCTGAAAATCTGGAGAACACTTAATTTAAACAGCCCCAGCACTGCAGTGCACTGTCAGTATTTATTTACATGAAATCCCCTAGTAATACCAAAGCTCTCTAGAAGACAATGTCAACAGATGTTTCAGAAAACCAGACAGGTACCTCTCTCCATCCATTACCTGTCATTTCAGACTGAGGAAATTTCCTTTCCTAAATTTTGATTTGCTAAATTAAGGTGGATCCCACAAACAGAAGGTAAAATATTCTTAGAATCACAGAATAGTTGGGGTTGGAAGGAACCTCTGGAGATCATCTGATCCAACTCCCCTACTAAGAAAAGTTCACCTTGAGCAGGTGACACAGGAAAGTCTCCAGATGGGTTTGGAATGTCTCCAGAGAGGGACACTCTACATTCTCCCTGAGCAGCTGTTCCAGTGCTCTGCCACCCTCAATGTGAAGAGGTTTTTCCTCATGTTGAGGTGAAACTTCTTGTTTCCACTTACTGCCTTCACTTCTTGTCCTGATGCTGAGCCCATGTCCTGATTCAGCAGAACACATCTGTTTAATCATGTGTTTATCACAGAAACACAGAATCATTTATATTAGAAAAGCCCTCCAAGACCACTGAGTGCAACTGTTAACCCAGCACTGCCAAGGCCACCACTAAACCCCATCCCCAAATGCCACATTTACATGTTTTTTTAATTCCTCCAGGGATGGGGACTCCAACCCCACCTTGGGCAGTCTGTGCCAGTGCTGGACAACTCTACTTGTGAAGAAATATTTCATAATATCCAATCTAATGGATTGGTTCATCTTTTGCCCTATTGGTGTATCTTTTGCCCCATTGGTGCATCTTTTACCCCATGGGTGTTGCTGCTCACAGCTCTGTCTCTGGGGCCAGCCCTGCCTGGCTGATCACCCAGCAGCCCTGGCTGCGCTTCAACAGCACTTTGCACAGCATATTTCACTTCTGTTTTTTATTGTTTGTTATTTTCACCTTAATTAAAACCTTTTGATTTTCTAAACACCTCCAATCATGCTCTCTACTTTTATAAGCCATTTCTGAGGCTGCTGGGAACCCTCAGGAGCTGATGCACATGTGGGGACTCATGAAAATCTGGTCTCCCACAGTATACATGAACTGGGCACTGGGACTGTCTGCCCAGGGAGCTGGTGGAGTCCCCATCCCTGGAGGTGGCACTCAGTGCCATGGTTTAGTTGGTGAGGTGGTGTTAGGTCATAGGTTGGACCTGTTGAACTCAAAGGTCTTTAACAACCTAGTTCATTTGATACCTTAAATTGTAGCTTTCATATTTTAGATTCTGTGCTGCTTAGGGATGTAATTTTGAGCCCCATATTAAGTGCTAGTAAGCTCTCTTCACAAGGCAAGCAGGCAAAAGAAATCCTCTTCCTGCTGAAGGCCAAGGACAACTTTCAAGCCCAAAAACACCAACAACAGTGGACTGGAGGGAGGAACAGGAGGATGGGACCTCACAACCTGAAGCTGTAGTTGGACAATCAAACCCCAAAATGCAAATGGACCAAAACCTATAAAAATGTAACATCTTGTGACTGGGGGACCATTTTTGTTGGTTTGTTCTTGGTCAGCCCTGGATTTTTGTCTTGCCTGAGGTGGAACCTGGAGGCCTTTTAATAAATACCTACTTTATCTTCTAGCTCTGTCTAGTTTCTGTTCCAGGTCAGTCTAATGGATAAGGCATCACATTATGTGATTCTGTGATTCTGTGATTCTGTGATTCTGTGATTATTTGATTCTGTGATTCTGTTTATTTTCCACATTGATTAATAATTGTGCCATATTGATTCTGCCTAGACCTTCATTCCAAAGCCAAAACTCCTGCACAAGAACTAAAATATATTGGGACACAGGGAAAAAATGAGGAGCCCATTGGTCAAGAGTGGGTTTTGTTTGCTTGCTTCATTTGCTTTTGCACTGATCAGGAGTTTGATATTAGTCAATAAAAGACTTGGAAATCTAATGTGATTTTAGTGAGTGGGAACTACAAATGTTTTCTTTTGGTTTGGATTGTATTCCTCATAGCTTGGCATAGTAATTTGTATTGTCTTCATCTCCCTGCTTGCATTTTTCTCAACTTATCAAAAAGAAGCTTTTCTACTTTACCAATTTAACCTGCAGGATATCCCCTGGGATTTCATGTTAGTGCCTTGGAGCTTGCCTGGCTTTTCCCTGTTACAAACCTGCCTTTATTATCCATTATTCACTGTATGTTAATCAATGCTCACTTTTCAGGAGCCAATTAATCAATCTTTTTGGTTAAGTATTTCGAAGTGTGTCCTACATACTTTGATTTTAATTTTACATTTTGATTCTGACATTTTGTGGGGGTGGCCTTGATTCCTTTTTTCCCTTTTCTCAATTCAATCTCTGCTTTGCTCTCCATGGGGAAATTAGTTTTCTTCTCAATCTTTCATGCAGACAAAGGAAAACTTGGTGATCTTCTCGGCAGGACTGGAGGGTTTTTGTGAAATCATCTCTTACTGTGTCTGGGACCCAGTGGCAGAACTGCAGTCTGTTAAGTCAACAAAATGGGAAAAAAATCACATTGGGGGTGTGGAGTTAGAGGGGATATTAATCAACAGATAAAGTCTTCATGTCTGCCCATATTCCTGCTGCAAAGTTAACTTCCCATAAAGCCTTCTGGTTCATTCAATGCATCAAACTCCAAACTGGACATGTTGCATTAATTTAAGTCAGTTTAAAATATTACCAAGGATAATATGTTTATTAGAGCTGTCAAGAAAATATATCTGGTTAAAATCCTATTCATGTTTCAAATACTCATCATAAGTTTTGCCTGAACATTTTTTAATTACAATTAAATATTAGAATGGAGGAAATTTATATTGAACCAAATCATTACTTTGCAATTACAAGATTATATACACGTAATTAAATATTTACCTCATAAAAATTTATGTTGAATATTTGATGAAGTTTCTTTCCGGTCAAGGAAGATTTACGTTCTCTGAAAATTATTACTAAACACAGTTCCAGTGAACACAGTGAGTTATTTCTTTAAAGGAAATGATATTAAAATCTCAATAATGCATAAAGTTTAGTAAGAAGTTTTAGTACCATGGAATAATAAGTTTACAGCCATTTTCAACTTTATTCTTTTTCCTTCCCCAGAGGGAAATCTCCTGCAGTGTGAAGATGCTGACCAGTTACTGCCAACAACCAAAAAAATATATCAAATTTATCCAAAGCTCTAAGGGTATTTTGATTTGGACAAGTCCATTATTTTTTAAAAAATCACAGAATTCCGCCAAATGTGTCTAGATTCAAGCTCTTCGAAGATTTCCATAGTTTTGCCCAGAAATAAAGCCTTTTTAATGGCTTTTTAAAACACTGTTTTATTTCCATTATATTTTTAAGTTTGAACTTCTATCCTTACTGATAAAATCTAAAATGTTTGAGGTCTTCAGCATTGTGAAGCTGCTTTCAGCATGTTTCAGTATTTGGTTTTTATGTCCTGTCAGGAACATAAAGGACTGGCTGAATGCATCTAAAATCAGAATCCATCAGTTTCCACCTACTCACTATGGATGATCCAGCAATTTGGGCTTTTTACTCAGAAGATACAACTGTCAAGGGCTATCTCAAAGAAAACCTGTTCTGTGGCAAAATCATTCTGCTGTCCCTTTATTTCGATTGCTGGGGTCATTATCCTAAATAATCACCTAGGAAAATGAGATAAAAGACAGTGTAAAGTGTCTACCAACATACTCTGGGGAAAGAATGTGGGAAAAGGGAAAGGAGAAAAGAACCAGGAATATCTTAGCAATGATCCTAAAGATTTAGAATCCTCACCCAAGGTGTGAGCACTTGTAACAACACACGGCACAGATAAATCTAGCTCTGTTGTCTGGAAGGATCCCTTGTCATGCTATCATTTGATAATTAATGTATTCAGCTGGTGATTAATGCAATAATTACGTTGTGATGTATTATAGGGATTGTTACACTTGTCAGGTAATGCAAACAAATGTTGAGAAAAGTGTGGGTTAAACCACAGAGAGCTTAGTTGAAATGTAGGAGTCAGGTAACAAATTAACAGATTTATTTTAGAAAAAAAAATGTCCCCTGAACGATTTAGGATTTAAAGCAACTTCCATATTCTGTGTCTAGGAAAAGTCTTTCTCAGGAGAGAATATTTCCTACATTTCCTCATGCAAAGGTCTATGCTGAAGTTCTCTCATGCAGTTTTGTGTGAAACACAGATATTGACTGTTCCCAAAGTTACCAGACAAAATGAGCGAGTGTCCTGGTCCAGCCCACAACCCAGTTTGCAATGCTTCCCTAGGACTGGGTGGCAAAATCCCCCAAAAAGTCACTAACTGAGCTGGAGAGCTTGACCAAGCTATGTCACTCATGAGCCTGAAGTCAGGCATGAAGAATCTTTGGTGCCAAGTGGTGATTAGATCATTTTCTGAGCAACTAATTATCAGGGACATAAGTATCAGTTTCTCCTAATAATCTACCAATGCCTGTCAGTGTGCATCCTCCAAAAGCTTTGCCTTTGTACTTCCCAGTGAGCTGGTGAGGAATGAGAAACTTCTCTCTTCTCCTCTCTTTTCTCTCTTTTCTCTCTTTTCTCTCTTTTCTCTCTCTTCTCTCTTCTCTCTTCTCTCTCTCTTCTCTCTTCTTTCTTCTCTCTTCTCTCTTCTCTCTTCTCTCTTCTCTCTTCTCTCTCTTCTTTTGTCTCTTTTGGGACATGGCAGATGCATTTAGCAGTAGCTTGAAATTACAAATCTTCTACAGAGCCCATTACAATTAGCAACCCTCTTCCCATAGATTTGAGTGAACATTAGACCAAATATTTGGGTGTGCAAAATCGGCAGATGGATGAATCCATCAGTCATGTTGAGGGCATTTTGGAGTTGGATCATTGCCTAAATCATCTTTGAGCTTACCAGGATTCACAAGAAGTGATTGTTAATTGATTTTTTTTTTTATGTATCTCACACTGTCTGGTTTTGTTTAGCCAGTGAGAGATTCAAAAATAAATTATGTGTAAGTAAATGAAAACAACTCTGATAATCTGTTCATCAGCAATAAGAATATACCTAATTTCATCAATGCTGATGATATTTTCATGGTCTTGGAAGTTGGATTTACATCCTTTATTTCCATACATACAGAAAAGGTGTTTTGTACCATGCTGCCACACCAAAGGGGAAAAAAAGGAGGAGAAATGAATGCAGGAACTCCTTAACTCTTTTAAAAGAACAAACTGAAAAGGCTTCCTTGGTGAAACCCAGACTTCAAAAATGATTATGAAAAGCTGCAAGGGGGATAACAGAATTTTTCTTTGTTTCTTACTTCTTAAGATTGATTTTTTTTCAAAGGCGACAGATCAATTTGGTCTATTTTTAAAAGCATTTTTCCAGCCAGTTTTAAAGCCATTGTTCTTGAGGAAAGTTCTGTCAAATCTCATTTATTCAGAGTGTTTTTTGTTTGGGTTTTATTTTCCCCTCTGGATGCTGATGAGTAAGGCTAAAAGGCAAGTATGATACTAAGGACTTGTGACAAATGGTGTTAATGGGGAGCTTTTCCTTTTCTTTTTCTGGGAACTGACTCCATTTAAAATGTATCTGATGCTGGAGAAAGGGCAGATTATTCATGGTACACTCCTACCTCCACTAGACTGCACCATGTTCCAGTGGGGGATTAAGTGGAACCAGAGAAAGAAAATTCCAAATTCTCCAACTGGCAGAAATAGGAGCAGGCAAAGCAAAGTCTTACGGGAAAAATAAAGTTGCAAAGTGTTTGGTTTAGGTCAACCCTCTTCCCAATAACTCAGTGGGTGTGGGATAATGTTGAAGAGACCTCCAGCTAAACCATGGACCCCTTGGAAATACCAAAACCTGGAGCAATCCCATCCAACTTTAGATATCCATCTGAGGCACCTGTATCTGGGGGACCAGTCCCTCCAGAAGTGTTCCATCATCACAGGAGACAGAGGAGAAATTCTAAAGATTGACATTTTTGGCCCCATCTCCATCTATGTACTATTGCAAATGCAAGGGAACAGGATCCCTAAATAAGGTGCCTTGGAGAAATTGCTAATTTTTTTTAATCTATCTCAGTTGAGACCTCTGGCTGCAAGGAGCTGTCTGTAGCATGCAATTCAATTTTTCTGTTTTTCCCTCCATTTCTTCTCTTCATTCCACAATCCTGCCTTCTCCCTTTACTTCCCTCCTTCCCTTTTAGTCTACTTGATCCTTTAGCCCCCTGTTGTCTCTCATTTCCTGCTTGTCCGCACATTCAAAAAACAACCCCTCTAAAAATGTGCCAGGCAGGAACGAGATCAAATCAGCTGCTGTGTGTTACAACTCTACTTCCATCACGACTGAAACATTCCTACTTAAATGAAAAGCCCTGTGTGCTCCTCTCAGTGCAGTCCAAGCACAACAGGGACCTCTGAGTCCTTGAGTACAAACATAATAAAAGCAGGAGCAGCAGCAGAGGCGTGGGTGGCTCAGCCAGCTTCCCTCTCCCTTTCATCCCTGGGAGCAGGAGGGTTCACACCAGCACCCCTGGGAACAGGGATGAATGAGAGCTTCACTTACACGTGGCAAAAAGTCTGCAGATAAACTGCAGAGCAGGTGCTGGGAGAAATTAAATGATTCTGAGTAATTTGCCGTGGCAGGAGCATCAATTTGGGAGCTGCTACACGGCGAGTTACTGAAACACTGTATTTTATTACATTTCTGACCAGTAAATGTCAGCTGCTTTATTGGTTTTAACATCCTATCAGGTGCACTGATAAATTTAGCCAACACACCAGTTGGGTTCCTAATAAGCATGGACTCCTCAGCTCAGATATTGTTAATTCTGCTTCATTTCTGAATGCCATGAAGCTGGAGGAGTATTTTAGGTGTAATTTGATCCCAGCCTAATCAGTTCCATAGCAATTTACTACGCAATTTCTGTGTGTCTTGATCAAAGTGTTACTGGCTCATGGAGCGTGGAGATTGTTTTATTTCATGTTTAGTTCTATTAACCAAGTTCCCTTCACTCAAATCTGGAAGAATATTAAAGCTGATTTGCAAGTTAACCACTTGCCTTTCAAAGCAAGAAAATAGAAGGGACAATCCCTAAAATGCCACCAATTTGGCATTAAAAATCATGAACTGGCTAAGCAGTAAATTCAGTGCACAGTGAACACCAAAATCAATTAAAAAGAACTTCCTGTAGAGCTTAAATCTGCTGATGAAAAGGGATTTTTTCTTATTGTGAAAAAAGGATGAAAAAAGAATCCATCACCATGGGCACCCTAAAGGCCTTTATAGTATAAAGTAAAAACAAAAATTATGGCCTGAAAACATGAGTTTGATGAGGAATGAAAAGGCATCAAGCCAAGGTGACTAAGATGAGTTTTATGCTCCATGAACACGACACTGAATGTTGCAGCACAATCCAGGGCTCTCTCCCATTCCCAGATCCTTTGTCAGCCCTGCCATGTTATCCTGCCAAATCCCCTGGTATCCCTTTGCATGGATTGGGTCTCTGTGCATGAATCCCTCCAGCCCAGGCTGATGTGGAGGTGTCTGCAGGGGGAGGAACGTGCTCCCTTTCCACTGCAGAGCACCTCTGTGAGTCAGGCATGAGCTGCAATGGGAAAGGGTTTGGATTGCTCTGGCAGGGAAGGTTTGGGTGGGTGAGGTGAGTTCAGTGTGTGTGGTGGGTCGGCTTAGCAACTGGTATGAAAACTTGCCAGTGACAACAGGTGGGAAGAATATTCATGGTACATTCTTTTTTTTTTTTTCTTTTTTTTTTTTTTTAATGCAGGTTGGAGGAAGTGTAGCAAATTCAGAACCTTCCCTCCCTAAGCTAAAGGAAGGCTGCCATCTAATGATCACCAGCAGCAATTCCTGCTGTGTCACCAACTTGTCCTGCCTTAAAGCAACAAAATTCCCAGCAGAGCAGCTTGTTTCAATCTGTAGGCTCAGCAGCTCAGCTACTGTTGACCTTGACCTCAAAGTTTTTGATGGTGTTGGGACCTGGCTCCTGACAGGGCACATGGGGATAAAGGTGCTGCCTATGAGCTGTTAAACATCATCTCTGCCTTTTATTTTTCCCTTCTTGCACCTCAGTGGGTATTGTGAGAGTGGTTTAGCTGCCTCGTTATATCACCTTTATCCAGCTTTACATTCAAACACACTCATAAAGATCTCACTGCAATTAAAAAAAAATTCTATTATCACTCTAGGGAACAGATTCCTTGCAATTACCACCTAGTGCTGCAAAACAAAGTTATTATATTGCTACTCCTGGGACATCAGGAGCTCTCTGCAATGTGTCACAGAGGAGACATCCCCCAGCTGACATCCCCATTTCATTCACCACCCAGCATGCTGGGTATATATTCCATATATTTTCATATATGGAAATTGTTCCAGCAAAAACAAGGAAGAAATCTGGTGCCATATTTGTGGTATCCAGAAAGAGAAGTGAACTCTGCAACAACAATAAAAAACTTCTTAAAAAATATAGAAGAAGTTTCTAAAAGCAGAGATAGTGAAGTGTTGAAATTAATTGTCTGGGACATTACTAAAACTCTGTTAATGGAGTGTTTTGGAAACAGGTTGGACAAAGCACCTGGTAAGGTCAAAATTATACCTGATCCTAACTTGGGACCAAAAGATGGACTAGCTCACCCCTGGAGGACAAACACAATGATTCTAGCTTTAAGGGTATCAAAAAAGAAAAATCAGCAAGTTCTAGAGGCTTGATAAATAACTTTCAGATTCTTTGCAAAAAAACATGAATTCTTTTCAAAAGTGATCTAATTTATCCCATGCACTTGTGAAAATACAACTGCTTCATTGCCAGCACTAACACTCCTTTTTTATCTGACAGAGTAAACACTGCTGACCTCTGGAATATTTCCCACCTCCTGGCCCAGTTCTGGCCCAGCTCTCCCACCAAAGGCACACAGCTGTACAAACTGTGCAGCACGGGGGCTGCAGCTCTGCACTGTCACATTTCACCAGTGCTTTGCAGCAATAAAGTCATTCCAGCCCCTCTCACTTAAATCTACCCTAAATTACATACTCTGCCAAGTCAAAAGTTAATTTAGGCAGTTATTTTAATTTCAGGAGTGTTGTGATGAGCTGACCTCTGAAGGTACAAGTTAATATCCCCAGGTGCTTCTGCCGCCACATTTGCTTTACTTATTTTATGTTTTTTCCCCTAAAAATAAACCTGAAATTACTGTAATACGTTTGGCTTTTTTTGGGTGATTCCAGAGGATGTGACTGGTTTCAGCTCACATGGAGGAATCCCTCTGGAAAAAGAAGCAGCTTTTCCTCCAGCACACACCACAGGCAGACCCTTGAGTTTTGTTTTAAAGGAGAGATTCTTCTGCCACCCAGCAGGGACCAGGGCAGTCCCCAAACTGAGAGATTTGTTTTTCTTCCAGCATGAAGTGCTCAGACAGTGGCCCCAGGCCCTTTCCAGTAGCCCTTGCTGTCCACAGGTTTCTGCCTCAAGCAATGAGCTTTAAATAGATGAGAATTAATCCTCACCAGCCCATTCCAACAAACATTTTTTTCCCAAGCTGGAGCTTTTCTGCAGTTAAGGGTGGTCAAACTTGTCTTGCTCCAGCTGAAATGCCTGTCTGGAAGAACACCATGGGGAGGAAGCAACTGCCTGCAGTGAACACAAGAATGATAAAGCTGGCAAACTCCTAAAATTTTGGATGTTTATAGTGTAAAGCTTAAGGATCAGCAATAAAATTGGTGCTGCCACCACTGAGGGAAGGCTGGTAACTGGTGTCATTTTGTGCAAAACCACAATTCTGTCACTCGTTTTTTCTTTCTTTTTGTCTTACAACCAGGCATCTTTACTCAGAACATGTTTCAGCAATGATCAAATCAGATTAATTTGTTTAAAAATTAATGTAACCCACAAGAAGCCTGCAAAGCTCATGTTGGGAACCCCAGTGTTGTTTGCAGGACAGCTGATGCTGAATTTGTGAGCAGTGGTGTTGTCAGCTATAAAATCATGGATGGGTCTTTCTTCCCACCGCTGCACTGTGGAACATCTGAATTTCAGGCTGTGCAGATTGAATCTGCATGATTTTCAGCCTGGCCCAAGAGGTGCAGGCCCAAGGATGTGTGTGACACCCCAGACAGCACGGACATGGGGATGAGAATCCGTGATTCCCTTCAGGAAAAAGTGCTGAGCATCTGTATGTATGTATTCTATCACCAGAATACATACAAGTATGTATTCTATTACCAGCTGTTAAAGCCAGGTGAGGCAATGTTCCTTATCCCTTCCAGGACCCTTCCTCCCTCCAGGGGATATCTGCTGTTCATGGGCATTCCAAGGTCACTGCATGGCTGATACAATTCCATCATCCCAGGGGAGATGCTCCACCCAGGGGGAGGAGCCCAGAATTCCTACCTGGATAAAATCTGAGATTCAGAACACCAGGGCAGCCTGTTTGCACTGGATTCCCAGAGGGAGACCTGACCCATCTCACCACCACTGGACCTTCAGAGGAAAACTTCACCTTTCTACAGGATCATTGCTCCAACAGAACCACATCTGTCACTGCAGGAGGACTGGATTGGGCTGCTGCCAACACCCTGACCAACAGGGTGTCAGGTTGTGTTCTGACTCTGTCAGGGATTTTTTGTTTGTTTGCTTTTTTGTACTACTACATTTTATTTAATATCCCTAGTAAAGAACTGCTATTCCTGTTCCCATATCTTTGCCTGAGAGCCCCTTAATGTCAAAATTATAATAATTTGGAAGGAGGGGGTTTACATTCTCCATTCCAAGGGAGGCTCCTGCCTTCCTTAGCAGACACCTGTCTTTCCAAACCAAGACACTGAGCCTCAACATTTCTGAGATCACAGAATCATTAAGGCTGGAAGAAACCTCTGAGATCATCAAGCCAACTGAGTGAACCTAATTAGGTGAGCCAAAGAGCTCCCATACAAGCCCAGATCTGGTGGAAAACATCCCACAGGGCATGGCTACAGCACCTGGGTCAGGCCCCAGGATCATCCAGGCAGGGGATGAGCAGGTGTTTACTGCAAAAATTTACAGTATTTAACCTTGCAGAATTCAGAGTTACTCACAATTATAAAGCAACAAAGCGCCTGTGGATCTACCTAAGGGTTTTATGTGTTTGACCGGATATTAGCACTTTTTATTCACTCAGTGCTTTCTTCTGCTCAGTGTTCCCCATCTTTGGGCTGTGATATTCAGTCTTAAAATGATCATGTGGTTTGCCAAGCAAATGGGCACTACATGCAAATATAGTTTGTTCTTCTCCACTGTTGTGTTTCTGTCATATCTCCTGTTGCTCTGTTACATCTTCAAAAGCCAAAAAATCCCGCAGAAAACTGGGGGATAAGATAAGCCATTTTCTCCTGTCTGTATTTCCTATTTTTTAATCTCATGTCTCCAAAGTAGCAGAGAAGCAGATGCTCTCATTTCATTAAAATACTCCTTTTCCTTAAAATGTTAATTCTCATCAAACCATCCTCACATCATATTAATTCTACGAGCCAGGTAGCAGTGAATGAGCTGTCACTTCTTTTCATTTTAATTTTTATTCCACCTTTCTTCCTGTGACAGTCAAAATAATTTGCTGAAGAAAACCAGGCCTTGGGGACACATCAAAGGTTGGAGGGCTTGGATATTGTCTGTGTGAAGGCTCTTACAGTTCTGATACCCCCGTGAGGCATCATCACCACACAGATTGTCTGCATTGATCTAACGAGCTCTGCAGCCATAGAAAATTCCACTTATTTCAAGGTAAAGTGATTTTCTGGTGCTGTTTGGGCAGAAAAGATGGTCTGCCATCCACCAGGGAGGGTTTCTCTCCTCAAGCCTGCTCTTGCAATTCCCTAGGAGAATGTCCTCGTGCTGCACTGGACCCATTTTGCCTTGACTGGCAGAAAGAGTCAAAGATATGTCTGGCTGATGTTCCTTTGGAAGGCTGACCTGGAACAGAGACTGGACAGAGAATAAAGCAGATATTTATTAAAAGACTTTTAAGGATACACCTTGGGCAGCACAAGAGCCTGAACAGGGCTGCACCCAAGGTGGACCCAAAATGGTCACAAAATGGACAAGTGGTCACGAGGTCTCACACTTTTATGAGTTTTGGTCCATTTGCTTATTGGGGTTTAATTATACAATTACAGCTTCAGGTTGTGAAGTCCCATCCTTGTTTTCTCTCTTCAGTCCACCCTTGTTTGTGCTTTTGGGCCTGAAAACTTGTCACATTGTCCTTGGTGTCCAGCAGGAAAAGGATTTGTTTTGTCTCCCTACTCTATGCAGAGCTGAGTGACACTGAATGTGAGGCTCAGAACTGCACCCCTGGACAGCACAGAATCTGAAATACATGAAAGCTGAAACTTAAGGCATCATGGCAATAGCATTTTGTCCAGATCTGCTGCTGCTCCTGCAAAAGCCACATGCTCACAGGCTGTCATTTAGGAATGCTGTAAATGCAGGAGAGATGGGATTTTTATTCAAGCACCACAAAAGCTCCAGATTTTTTGTCACCCCCAAATGTTTCCTGAGTGTGTTATGAAGCATCTCAGAGACCTGAGCATCACAATTATTCTGTTCAGTGTCTTTCAGAGCAGGTTCCTACTAAAGCCTCTTTTCCTCTTACCCAAGTGCTGTAGATGACATTTCTAAGGATCTATTAAACATATTTTTATTAATATATTTTATTAATTTAGAAGGGCTCTTTGCACAGTGCCCTTGTTTGCAGCTACTTGGCATGAAATGAAGTGTTCTTCCGTGGGTTTGATAATGAATCACTTTCTGAGATGAGATCAGCTGTGAGACACTTCAATTTCTTCCCAGTACCGTTCCCTGTTTACATTCTTTCAGGAAATCTACTGCATTTGGTAAAAAAAAATACATTTTAATGTTCGAAAAATAATTATTGTAACTCCTTAATGACCTAATGTGGATAGTTTTTATTCCACAAAGACCAGATGGAATAATTCAGCCCAAGTGTACTATGGGACAATGACACTGGAATAAAATCCTCTGATAGCAATCAGAGGAATTACTTGAATTAAACAGTACCAATTCACAAGATTGTTGATAATTTCTATTAAAAAATGGCCACAAAATGAAGGTAATGTTCTTTGGCCTGTCTGTGATGAGGAAAATTATCGAGTAGGAAGACCTTTGAATTGTGTCAGGGTCAGATGAAAAATAAAATTAAAAGGATTGCCATAGTTACCTTCTGATTGAACTCATGAAAGAATGATCATCAAAGGTGAGCAGAGCTTTATAGGGCCACAGACCTTCACATCAGGGATGACTGGTGACAGAGGGAGCTAATGAATGACAGAAATTAATTAGAGCTCATGTTTTCAGGAGCTTCTGGATATTTACAGTGCCTCGAGACAGTCTTGTCTTTGCAAACTGCTCTGCTATTTCAGAACCAACTGGGAGAAATTTCAGAAAATCACTTGGGGTTTTTGCTGGGGTGTTTTTTTTTGTTTTGTTTTTGTTTTTTTTGTGATGGTATTAGATGAGATAAAGAGCAGTTCCTGATACTTTTAACAGGTTTCTGACACAGTGAGTAATCAGGGGGTTGTGGAATAGCACTCAATTAAAGACCTGGAGATATGTGCTCATGTTCATGCTCTCTGCTGCCCTGGATTTGTGTTTAACACAGGCTGGGCTTTGTGTTGCTCTCAGACTAGAGGAAGAGATTTGTCATCTGGGCAATTTTTCAGTATTGATTTATTAGATCAACTAATTCAATTATATTTGAACTTTTTTTTTGCTGGCATATTTCTCAGAATATAAAATCCAATTATGCCATCTGTTATTTAAATAACACAAACTGCAGTCCTTTATTCTGTGTCTCCCTTCAACAAGCCCACAGCGCGTGATTTACTTGGAGCCACAAGATTCAATTAAAGACTACAAGTGACAGCAAATTTCACACAGTCCTTACTAAGATGTTCCCATGGTTAATTGAAACAACTGTAAGAAATATTCAGAGTTAATTATAGGCCTGGATTTTCCTAGATTCAGTTTCCAGCCATGAAATCTTAATATGCCTTTGCTAGATAGAAAGATGTGTCTGCATGGCCAACCTGCTGGTTTTTGTGTTGATGTTGGATTGAGTTTGCTACTGTTAATTGGTGTTAATTGCCAGATTGCAGGCAGCCCACTAAATACAGCATCTAAAATTATTGGATATTACTTGATGGATAAACTGTGAGCTATTTAGGTGCACTGCTGTAGAAATAGAAAGCTTTTCTTGGCTAATGTTTTTTAATTGCACAGCAGGATCTAATCAATGCAAATAAAATTCCTTTCTGAAGGAGTGTAGGATCTGTCACCCTGGGTTCTACAACCCTGTTTGGGGATGAATTCTATGGTTTTATGAGGGTTGAAGAGTCCAGATAGAAAAACATATTTTGGTCTCACATACAAATCAAACACATCTGGAATTGGCCCCTGGAGGTGGCTTGGGGACAGCAAAGTATCCAATTCCACCAGCTGCAAACCCCAAACACCTAAAAACAAAGAAACAGTTAACACTTTAACAGAATTTGCATCTCTTGCTACATTAGCAAAGCTCAGAAATGCATATTTCATTAGGTAACACACCAATTTTTCATACCTTTGGAAAGTGCAGGAGTAACACACCTTGATTTGAATAACTAAATACCATAATTTCAGCAATGTTTTTTTACAGATATGAAATTTAAATGTGAAGCATGAAGCTATTTGCCTCATGACACAACGTTTTTATTATTATTTTAAAATATTATTATTTATTACAAAAAAAAA